>CM060344.1:25274883-25301742 GCA_030674155.1 Stramonita haemastoma | reverse complement strand
GAGAGAGAGAGAGAATCGGATTACTCCATCATTGCCTAACGCTGAGGAATCTGACAGGGCCAGTGACTCTGTCGGCTCCATCATGTCAGACCTCTCTGGCAGACGACAACGTTTTGCTGTTGACTCCTGTCCTGTGGCCCACCCGCCCGGGGAGGTATTTTGGGTCAATGTGATTACAGCATGTCTGATGCCATACAGGTAGTTTACACTAAGGTGATTAGCGCATGGTCTGGTGACACTAATAGCATAACAGGGTGACCGATGCCTGAGGAGGAGGAGGAGGAGGAGAACACGTGACTGTACTGAGGTAGCCAGGTTTAAGAAGGGAAAATAAAGAGTTAATGAGGTTGCATTGAAAAGTGCATTAGAAGGTTGATTTGGGTGGGTAGGTTGATTGAGAGAGAGAGTGTGGATGTGCATGCATGTGTGTGCATGCGTGCACGTGTGTGTGTGTGTGTGTTGTGTGTGGTGTACGGAGTTTATTCTTTTTGGATTTTTTGTTTAAATCATGGCTGTATATAGAGGATATTTTAAAAAAAATTAAACCACACATTTCACTTTAAAAAGGTGAACCTCAGTCCAAAAGAACAATTGCTGAGAGAGATTTTTTTCAAAGTTCAATGAAGAATTTATCTCATCAAGGAGAGTTGATTTTAAGTTAAGCAGTAAACTGATTTTATGGAGGTAAAATTAGTTCAAGTTTACAGTAGAAGAGTGAATTCCAAATGACAATGGTAAACTAATGGCATATTTCAAAAATCAGTTGCTAGCCATACTGATCAATTCATTGTTTAGTTGCAGGGTAGATTCCCAGCATTTAGTAAACATAGAAACTTCTTTCGATAGAGTGTATACAAACCCAGATTACAAATTGTAGACATTTTGGTTGGCATTATCGTACATAAACAATGAATAAAGCTGTTGGGCGAAAAGGATTTTAAGGTTTTTTCGTTTTATTTGTCTTTAGTTTTGTTTTTCTTATGTTTAGTGGCATTGTTTTGTTGGAAAAAAGGGGGGGTATAGTTGGTGTTGCTTTCATCATTGTAATGATACTGCTTACAAGATTTTCTGAGTATTTTGAACAAAAGTGTAAACGTGAATAAACGGACCTAAAGGGGGGGGGGGGGGTAGAAAAACAAATACAAAACAAAATTGAGGTCTAGAGAAATAATATAAGATTTTCAACCCAACACCGTTGTCTCTTAAAAAGTCTGTACCAACAAAAACCCAGGACTACATTTCACAGCAGTGGAACCAATTCCCAAACCCGCCTTTCCCCGCGACAAATTTCATAGTCTCTGACTTAATTTCGAATTATCAGGAATAATTTCACACAAGTACGGCCACCTAGCACTAACCACCCCCGATTTATGAGGCAGTAGCAGACCAGACCATCATGTTTATGGGCGGAGTAAGTCGATAGCCAGCATTGCCCAGTGTAGTGCCCCAGAGGGAGAGGGGGGACAACAGACAGGGAGACGTCGTCCATCCAGAGGCAGAGGACAGGACAGGGTCAGCTGCAGGGGTGGATGACCCCATCCTGTGTGTGGCCATGCAGGCAGAAGAGGGGGGGGGGGATGTAGCTCCAGCAGTAGCAGCAGCACAGAGGGTATATGAGTGAGGCTGTTGTGTGTGGAGTCCAGGTCCACTGTCTGGGGTCTGGAGCTGCTGCTCCCTAAGGTCCTGTGCCTTGTCTCTACTATTTCAATTTCCCGTTTGGTGTGGTCGGAACTCCCATCCTCCACCTCTCTCTCTCTCTCTATCGTCTCTCTCTCTCTCTCTCTCTCTCTCTCTCTCTCTCTCTCTCTCTCTCTCTCTCTCTCTCTCTCTCTCTCTCTCTCTATCTCTCTCTCTCTCTCTCTCTCTCGCTCTCTCTCTCTCCCCTCCCCTCTCCCTCCTCTCTCTCTCGCTGCTCTCTCTCTCTCTGCCTCCCTCTCTCCCTCCCCCCCCCTCCCTCCCCTCTCTCTCTCTCCTCTCTCTCTCTCTCTCCTCTCTCTCTCTCCTCTCTCTTCTCTCTCTCTCATCTTTTTGCCATCTCTCCCTTCCTCTGAAGAAAGTAAGACAATAATTGGACAGTTGGTTTTCTCAGATATGGATTTTGTGTGGGTGCTTTGTGTCCTAATTGTGTCCTGTGTATGTACGGGTAAAAATTATTTTCTGAGAGGTTTTTTTTTTAATATGTGTTGTTTGTTTCTGTATATTTGTAGTGTTGTAAGGTGTTGTCAAAGGTGATTTGTAGTGTGTAGTATTGTTGGATTGCATGTGTGTTAACATGTATGTGCGTGTGTGCTGCACATGCACACAGACACACACACACACACACACACACACACACACACACACACACACACACACACACCAGAAGAAGAAAATCAAGTTTTTATCTTTCTTCTAACCACACCACATCACAGAGACAACCAAACACAGAAACAGGCCCATCAAACCACCAACTGACCACACCACAGACTATATCAGAACCTGTAGCAACCTCTCACTGCCCTCTGTTCCTGTGTCCCATCTTAATCAACCTCTCACCTCCTCTCTGTACCTTTGTCCCATCTTAATAATCAACCTCTCACCTCCCATCTGCTACTGTGTCCCATCTTACTCAACCTCTCACCTCCCATCCGTTCCTGTGTCCCATCTTAAATAATCAACCTCTCACCTCCCATCCGTTCCTGTGTCCATCTTAAATAATCAACTCTCACCTTCCATCTGTTCCTGTGTGCCATCTTAAATAACCAACCTCTCACCCCATCTGTTCCTGTGTCCCATCTTAACCTCTCACCCCCCCCCCATCTGTTCCTGTGTCCATCTTAATCAACCTCTCACCTCCCATCTGTTCCTGTGTCCCATCTTAACCTCTCACCCCCATCTGTTCCTGTGTCCCATCTTAATCAACCTCTCACCCCCCATCGGTTCCTGTGTCCCATCTTAATCAACCTCTCACCCCCCATCTTTTCCTGTGTCCCATCTTAATCAACCTCTCACCCCCCCTCTTTTCCTGTGTCCCATCTTAATCTCTCACCCCCATCTGTTCCTGTGTCCCATCTTAACCTCTCACCCTCCATCTGTTCCTGTGTCCCATCTTAACCTCTCACCCCCCATCTGTTCCTGTGTCCCATCTTAACCTCTCACCCCCCATCTGTTCCTGTGTCCCATCTTAACCTCTCACCCCCCATCTGTTCTTGTGTCCCATCTTAACCAACCTCTCACCCCCATCTGTTCCTGTGTCCCATCTTCATCAACCTCTCACCCCCCATCTGTTCCTGTGTCCCATCAATCAACCTCTCACCCCCCATCTGTTTCTATGTCCCATCTTAACCTCTCACCCCCCATCTGTTCCTATGTCCCATCTTAAATAATTAACCTCTCACCCCCCATCTGTTCCTGTGTCCCATCTTAAACCTCTCACCCCCCATCTTTCCTGGATACCTTATGTCCCCATCTTAACCTCTCACCCCCCATCTGTTCCTGTGTCCCATTTATCACCTCTCACCCCCCATCTGTTCCTATGTCCCATCTTAATAATCAACCTCTCACCCCCCATCTGTCCTATGTCCCATCTTAAATAATCAACCTCTCACCCCCATCTGTTCCTGTGTCCCATCTATCAACCTCTCACCCCCACTTTTCCTATGTCCCATCTTAAATAATCAACCTCTCACCTCCCATCTCTTCCTGTGTGCCCCCTGCAGAGGCCCTGGAGAAGCAGCGGCAGATGTACGAGGCCCAGATGCAGATGCTGAGGAGCCAGCTGACCTCGCCAGGCACCCCAGCTCCCCGGGCAGCCTGCAGCTCTTTGACGGCCCCAGCAGGTACGCCAGCCCCTCCTCCATCACCGCCGCCAACACCGACATCATCCGCCAGAAGTACCAGGAGTGGATGCAGGACAGGTGAGGCAAGGGGTGAGGGGGGGGGGTGGGGGGTGTGGGGGGGTGGGGTGGTGGGGAGGGGTGGGGGGGGGTGGTTGTGGTGTGGTTGGGGGGTATGGGTGTGTGTGTGTGGGGGTGGTGTGGGGGTGTTTGTGTGTGTGTGTGTGTGTGTTGCGTGCGTGTGTACCCATGCAGTCACGTGTGTGTGTACATACGTGTGTGTGTGTGTGTGCGCGCGCTCGCACGCATACGCGCGCGCACGCATACGCGCGCACACATACATATATTCACACACTTTTATCTGTGTATTTATATGTATGTGACAGATTGCAGACAAACTAAAAACATTACTCACTGCACTTCACCTCTTGCCGGCAAACCAGAAACTTTTTTTTGCTCACTGTCCTTAGTAAATATAAAAAAACCACCACAAGCACACACACACACACACACACACACACACACACGCACGCACGCACGCGCGCGCGAAAAGAGGGGAGGAAAAAAAAAACCAACAAAACATCAGCATCATTTTCTATTACTTTGGCTGAAGCTAAAATGATGTGGATGCGGCCCTTTTGGGAGAGAAAGAAATAAGCAAACACATCGCCCTAAAAAAAATAAGGTATGTGCGCAGTCTGCTGTCATACCGTTTTCAGAGGCAGTTCATTCCATAAGCAGCACTCCTCAACATTCATTCTGAAACAGTGCCACAGAGAAAAGCATCTTGCCTTTGGGAATTTTATGTAAAAAAAACAAACAAAAAAACAACCAAAAACATACACACAAAACTAACAACAAAACCCCGTTGGTTCTCTCTTTTTTGTATACAAATTGGCCATAAATGAACTGAGTGAACTTTCGGTGCAAATGAGATGTGTGACGAGGAGGAGTGTTCTGGTAACACGTATGTAAATGAATAAAGCGCTCTCTCTCTCTCTCTCTCTCTGTCTCTCTCTGTCTCTCTCTGTCTCTCTCTGTCTCTCTCTCTCTCTCTCTCTCTCTCTCTCTCTCTCTCTCTCTCTCTCTCTCCTCTCTCTCTCTGTTTCTCTGTTATGCGCATCCATGCAGCCGTGTATGTGTGTATATGCCTTCTGTTTGCCTGTCAGTATCACACACACATATATATACATATATATATGCATATATGCATATATACATACATACATACATACATACATACATACATACATACATACATACATACATACATACATACATATCAGAAATGCCAGTCTTTTTTCAGTTAAAAAAAAAAAAAAAAAGCTCGCCCTAGTTAACCCCGTTAGAAGACCGAAAAAAAGAACTTAATCTTAGTTCCCTCATGTAATTTAAAAAAAAAAAAAAACACCACAAAAAGCCTCATCATCTCCTCCATCCCCCATCCCCATCCCCCGTACCCAGCCAGAAAGAAACTTGTCGTGGATGCAGACTCTTCCGGGAGATGCTGAAACAAAGAAGAAGTCGGGGAAGACAAGAATGCTGAACATTTTCTGCTGTGATAACAATTCTGAGCAGCTGTGAACTCCCATAAGCAGCGTTGCTTAATATTCATGAAACAGCGCCGGGCAGTAAACCATCTTTCTCTAGGGAGTATGTGTAGAGCGGAAAGCTGGATTCTGTTTCGTGCGAGTTTTATCATAAGAGAACTGAGTGCACCGTGAAAAGCACACAGAGAATGAGTGAAAGAAAAGTGTGTTCTGGGTGCTTTGGTTTGTAAATGAAAAAAAAAAAACGGGACCGAGAGAGAGAGAGAGGGGGGGGTGCGTGGGAGATATAGATATAGGTATTTATTTGTTTATTCTTTTATATCAAGTCCAAGATCAGACTAATGCGCTCCCTTGTCATAATCACATTCATCTATATCCATATCCACATTCCTGTATGCCTGTGAATCGTGGACCCTGACTGCAGATTTGGAGAGAACAGTACAGGCGGTAGAGGTGAGATGCTTCCGGAGACTCCTTGGCATCTCCTGCAGAGACCACTAAGCAATGAAGACGTGCATAACAGAATCCAGCAAACCATTGGTCCCTACGAAAATCTTCTATCAATCATAAAGAATTGTAAACTTAAATGGTACGGGCATGTCACAAGATCAAAAGGACTAGCAAAAACAATACTGCAAGGAGGAAGAAAAAGAGGCAGACCAAAGAAGAGATGGGAGGACAACATCAGCGAATGGACAGGCCTAGAACTCGACAAAACCCTGAGAAAGGCAAAACAGAGACATGAAAGGAGGGAACTGGTTTTCAAGTCTTCATGGGTGCCCCACAGTCGCCATAGTAAGGGGGGTGAGAGGGAGAGAGAGAGAGAGAGAGAGGAGAGAGAGAGAGAGAGAGAGAGAGAGAGAGAGAGAGAGAGAATGGAATAAGCACTCGTGCTTTACATCCGGTTCCAGTGTGTATGCAGTTTTGTAAATTTTGTCATCTGTTCCTACAAGCACACAATGGCCTACTCTTTCGAAAAATGGAACAGGATTTAACGTGTGCGCAAGATGTTCTGCTTGGGTTCGCACACGGGGCCTCGGTTTAAAGTCTCTCTGAAGAACTTTTCTTTAAACAGAGAGAGAGGAGAGAGAGAGAGAGAGAGAGAGAGAGAGAGAGGAGAGAGAGAGAGAGAGAAAGAGACTCAGAACTGAAAATTTAATGTACTCAGCCTTGTACTAAACAATACATAAAGTTAGCTTAGGAGAAGTTGAAAAGGTCACACAGTGGGCAAAAATCCAAAAGAAAATACATCAGATCTAGCTCAATTTTTCAGAAGGAAATTATATAGAAATGCACAAATCATACATAAAAGGACATTTGTATGATCAAATTTTAAAAAATCGCAATATCATTCAGAAAGAGAGAGGGGGGGGGGGGGGGGGGGGGGGGGGGGGCTTGGTGGCTGGGTGTGTGTTAAACGATTCAATCATACACATTTTACATATGAACTTTGAATCAAAGTTTTATGAATTGAATCGACAGTCAGTCTGTATTTAAAAAAAAAAATTCAACTTATACTTCTTAAGATCTGTAACATCTAGCTGCTTGATCAAACTTTAAAGAAAAACTTTTTTTTTTTAAACTACATCATATACTCAGCTATCTTATAAAACCTTTAAAAAGTCAACGACTGGAAGCAGTTTAATATGTAAAAATGAAAACCCCACTCTAGTAACAGGAATTTTACATGGAAACACTACAGAAAAGAAGAACACATTTTCATTTTAGTTTGTATTTTTCACAATATTGTATCTTTTATTCTGGTAAGGTGTTTGCTTGTGAACAACCAAATTCATCCGTAACCTCCTCTGATGCATATGTATGGCTCATAATACTGCATTTTATCAGTTAGCAGCATGGGGGAAAAAATGAGCGACGAGGGACAGCAATTTACATGTTGTTCCTGCAACAGGATGTCATTTTTTCCTTCCTCCGTTGCTGCTTATTTCTATTTCTCTGCAGAAGATATTATGTATTTTATTTCTATGTGTGTGTGTTGGGAGGGCGGGGGGGGGGGGGGTCGGGAGAGGAAAGGGGGGACGTGGGAGGGGGGGTGTGGAGGATGTAGTGTGCTATGTTTATTTTTTTTTTTTTTTTTTTTAGAGTTAAATTCCTTGGTAGAGTGCTCGCCCAATTAACTGAAGGTTAAGCAGTGCAAAGCAGGACTTGGATGGGTGACCATAGGTGCCAAACCCCCCTAGGGAAAAAAGGTGTGCATATCCAGAGTCTGGGAGAGATCATGGGTTCGAATCCGAGTCAGAACTCATCACATACATAAAGGGGCAGCAGAGAGACATCCAGAGTCATGAACTGGATGTGGGCCGGCCCCCTAGAGTGTAGGCCCGAAACACTTGTCTGAAGGGGGCTTCTCCTCTGAGGACTCTCTGCTGCCACGTTCTACGTGAGTTTCTTACCACTTTTTTCCCAGGAAAATAGAATTAAGTACTCTGTGCTTTTCTCATCCAGTCCCTGTGTGCATGCAGTTTTGTCACCAATTCTCACTAATGGTCAGCTCTTCCAAAATGCGGAGCAGGTTTGAACGTGTGCGCAAGATGTTCTGCCGGCGTTTGCACACAGGGCTTTGGTTTATAGTATCATTCGATTTTTTTTTTTTAGGGGGGGGGGGGGAGTGAAGACGGCACTGATGAACTCCGAGGAGGTAGTGGGGGGGGGGATCGCCTTGAATGGTTGTTGGGTGGTGACTTGGACTAGACCTCAGCTGTCAGGTCGCAAGTGCAACGCGCAATGCTCTAACCACTACCACCACCACCCACCTCACCCCCACCCCGAAACTAAAACATTGGGGGAGGCGGGGGGGGGGCATATTATTGGTGCTGCTTTGTCTCTGACTCCAAAGATCATTTGTATTCTGGTCAAAATTCATAATGTTCTCCTGCCGTGAGTCTCTCTCTCTCTCTCTCTCTCTCTCTCTCTCTCTCTCTCTCTCTCTCTCTCTCTCTCTCTCTCTCTCTCTCTCTCTCTCTCTTCTCTCTCAAGTACTGCACCACAAATGACAAAATGTCTATATTTTTTATATTTTTTTCCTATTATCATCTTACTACTTTTCTGAATTTATTTGACCCGGTAGTATCAAATTTCGGAAAACACTTGTTAAGTATAACTGTTTCCCATGCGTAGACCTACATGTGGCGGGGAACGCAAGTATTCGTTTTGCAGTACGGTGTGTCGCCGGTGTGTGTGTGTGTGTGTGTGTGTGTGTGTGTGTGTGTGGTGTGTGTGTGTGTGAACTTCCTATAATTTTTTAAGGGTAATGGAATAAGCAACCATGTGGTTTTGTTTTTTAATCCAGTCCCATGTGTATGCACTTTTGTGAATTTTGTCATATGTTCCCACTGGCACAAATGGCAACTGTTCCTTGTAAGGGGGTGGGGTGGGGGTGTGCACGCGCGCACACGTATTGAAAAATCATTCTATATGAGGTAGTAATAGAAAAAGACAGGGGAGAAGAGGGAGGCCTACCATTGGTGCTGATTTGTATCTTGCTCAGGAGATCGTTTGTATTCTGATCAGAAATCAGTTTATTGTGCTATTTTCTATGTTGTTGTTTTTGTTTTTTCTTCTTCTTTTTTTGAACCAACACTCCATATTTTGTGACCTAGGCGGTTCGATTTTTTTTTTGGGGAAAAAAAGATTTGATTAGAGTATAGCTTCTTCTTCCCCAGCCTAAACAGACCAGACCTACAACATGTGGCGGACAATGCTTGTGTGTTCATCCGTTTGCAGCAGCCAAAAATGAGTGACGGGGGACAGTCATTTACATGTCGTTCCTGCTACAGGATGTCAAGTTTTTGTCCCTCTCTCTCTCTCTTTCTTTTTTTTCTCCTTTGCTGTTTATTTTCTGATGCAGATGTTCTGTATCTCATTAGAGAGAGAGAGAGAGAGAGAGAAGAGAGAGAGGGATGAGAGAGGGAGAGAAGAGGAGAGAGAGAGAAATGAGGATGGTGGCGGGGGTGATTTGTGTAGTGGTGTGATGAGGTAGGACAGCTGAAATGCATGGATGTGTGTGTATGTTAGGGGTGGGGTAGGGTGGTGGTATATATGTGCCCAATTAGGAAAGCCTTTTTTCCTCATACCGTTCAGCTTAAAAAAGAAGACAAAAACAATCCTGAGAGCAGATTTATTGTGTAACAGTTTAGAACAACAAAAATCAGTGATAAATGAGAAGCAAAAATTGTAGGCGCTGCATTCGCTCTAAAGGTTGCAATTTTATCAAATTCATTCTCTAACGTGTCTGTGTCTGTCTGTCAGTCTGTCTCTGTCAGTCTGTCTGTCAGTCTGTCTGTCTCTCTCTCTCTCTCTCTCTCTCTCTCTCTCTCTCTCTCTCTCTCTCTCTCTCTCTCTCTCTCTCTCTCTCTCCTCTCTCTCTCTCTCTCTCACACACACACACACACACGGCACGCACACACAGACATACGCGCGCGCACACACAAACACACACACGCGCGCGCGCACACACAAACACACACACACACACACACACACACACACACACACACACACACACACACACACACACACACACACACACACACACGTACAAACCAAACCCTGTTTCTATTTTGCAGTCCAAGTGTGTAGGTTTTTTTTCTTTTGATGACAAATCTATTCAGCTGCAACCTGTATATGTATGGTTCTGTTCACAATTCTCCACTTTGGCAATGCTTTATTTTCATCTGTTAGCGGAAAATGAAGGGGGGGAAAAAAGATGAGGGACAGAAATGTACATGTTGTTCCTGAAGTAGACTGCCATTTTTCCCTCTCTCTCTATCTCTCAAATGCTGTGCTTTTCTCTCTTGCAGATGGTCTTCATTTCATTGAGTGGTTATGGTTTTCTTTTGTGTATGTGTGTGTGTGGGTGGATTAGCTTGATAAAAAGCAGAAAAAACTGCTACCTCTTCCTTGTTTCTGTGAGTGCCAAAAAGTGATGAAATGTATATAGTGTAGCAGTTTTTTAAAAAATGAATGGGGCTGAACAGTAAGGCGTATTGCTGATGCAGTTTTTCTTTGAAAAGTCATCTGGATTCTGATCAAACTAACTTTCGTTCTTTTCTTCTTCTTCTTTTCTATTTTTTCTTTCTTCTGTGTGTGTGTGTGTGTGTGTGTGTGTGTGTGTGTGTGTGTGTTGAAATGTATTGAACCGTGATATAAAAATGGTGGTAAACAGGAACTTGAGGGCGTATTGCTGATGTAGTTGTCTTTTAAAAAGACCATTTATTTTCTGACATAATTTCCTGTTTTCCTTGGGGGGCGGGGGGGGGGGGGGGGGGGTTGAAATAAAGGCGGAGGGGGGGGGGTGGTGTTTGGTATGTGCGCGTGCACGCGTGTTTGATGCATATGTGTGCTTGTATGCATGCATGTACTGCAGTGTGAAGTAGGAAAGGGAATTTGTGTGGACAGGGCAGGGAGTGTTTCAGCCAGCCTTGTCTCGTGTGTTTTATGATGACAGGGGTATTTTCATATTCTTCTCTGTCCATCTTTCTGCAGGTCTCTTGCTTGTACGCTGTCTGCAATCGTCTTGTGTGTTTGGATGAGAGTCCACTTTCCTTTTTTGGTTTCTTCCACTGGCTGGCTGGTTGGCTGGCTGTCTACTTCAGCTCTCTCTGTGTGTGTTATACATACATCCCTTACGCCAGAGTGCGGCTACCTTCTTGGTGGGCAGAAGACGGTCGCATACGTAAAATTTCATCATTGATGAACCTCGAATCTCTAGCCAAGAAACCAACAACAAAAAATGTGTCTCTGTTTCAGTGAAGAAGCCTCTTTGTCTCTGTCTGTCTCTGTCTCTGTCTGTCTGTCTGTCTGTCTGTCTGTCTCTCTCTCTCTCTCTCTCTCTCTCTCTCTCTCTCTCTCTCTCTCTCTCTCTCTCTCTTCTCTCTCTCTCTCTCTCTCTCTCTCTCTCTCTCTCTCTCTCACACACACACACACACTAACACACACACACACACACACACACATCACCCCACCTACCCACCCACACACTCACACACCTCTCACTTACCCCACCTACTCCCACTCACTCCACTGTCTCCAACCACACCTAGCTGTAAGTATTACTTCCTCCCACGCCTTTTTTCTGCAGTCTGATGATCCCGATGGCTACACCACACTCACAGTCTTCATCAGTGCTGACCACAGAAACACTCGCCACTTCATCAAGGAGGGTGGAAGCGGCACAGGAGAGGAACCTGAATGGTGGAGTGGAAATTGATTCACAGAGCGGAGCGGTGATTGAATCTTGAAGCCTGCACTGCAGTCTGTCCTTGAGCAGATTGGGGGGGGGGGGGGGGGGGGGGGGGGGCTGCGTTCTGTCTTGGAGCTGGGATTCATTTCTTGGAGAAGGGATTTGATCTTAGAGCAGGGATTTAACTTGGAATGATCGACGATTAAATCACGGAGCAGGGAGTCGATCTTACAGCAAGGAGATTTAGTCCATGCGGCCGGGTTCATCCATGGAGCTAGGATTCAGTCCCCGAAGTCTGCTCTCCTACAGGGATGCAATTATAGAACTTAGGAGTTTTAGTCATACAAGGGAGGGTGGGGTCCGATTTTGGAACTGGAAACCCACCCTCAAAGAAGGATTCTGTTGTAGAAAAAGGGGTTTTAATCCATTGATAAGGGATATAGTAGAAACAGTTGGACTTTAACCTTGAAGCAAGAATTTAAGCCTGGAACCTGGATTCTGTCCGGGTGTGGAGTTAAACTTGGAACAGGGACCAGATCCTGGAGTAGAGATGCATGATATCAAACAGGAGGGACTCCATCCTGGGGGGGGGGGGGGGGATTTAGCCCTGAAGCAGGGATTCACTCCTGGAAGAGGGATTCACTTTGTGAGTCTAGAGGATTCAGTCATATAGTAGGGATTCAGCCCTGGATCAGAGATCCTACCTCGGAGCAGGGGTTCACTCTTCAAAGACGGACAAATGTTGGAGCAGGGATTCAGTCTTGAAGCATAGACGCAATTTTGGAGCAAAGGTTCAGTCCTGGAGCTGGGATTCCCTCCTGGAGCAGATTCAGTATAGGAATGGAGCCATTCTTAGAGTAGAGATTCAGCCTTAAGAGTGGGGAGTCAGCCCAGGATTGGTGAGCAGTCCTGGGTCTAGTCCACACAGAAGGGATTCTTTATGCAAACATGAAGTAAACTCCGTACTAACGCATAGAGGCAATTTTGGAGCCAGCGGTTCAGTCTCAAGAGCAAGGATCCAATTTCGGTTCTGATGTTGACTGAGGCACAGGGGTCGGGATTGTGTGGCTGTCCGGTGACCAGAGAAGATGGATGGGGACTGGGTGGGGGCTGTCTGGGTCAGCTGGATTCTGCTGTACCTCTATCTGCCCAGGCAGAGAGCAAAGAAACGGAGAGGGTGCAAGAAAGGATTAAGGTGTGAGTTGAGATGTGCTTTCTGCAACAAAAAAAAAAACAAAAAAAAACTGGCCTATGTGTTTCGTTTCCCTTTTCTATTGAAGTACATTTTTTTTTGTCAAAGAAGATTTTATATCACAGTGGGAAGTTGTGTATGATATAATACTGTAAAGTCTTTGTCTCGGGGGTTGTTATCAAGTGTTGTTTTTGCCGACGTCCTTCGTACCCTGATGCTTAATTAATAAGGCATTCTGATTCATAACAAGAGTTTCGAGATATGTTTCTTTTCATGAATCATTTGTGGTGTATTGTAATGTTTGTTTTTGCGTTGCATTCGCGTTCTCATTACAATGGATGAGTGTGTTTGAAATTTTTGCTGCTTTTCCTAGTTCTCACAGAACAGAGCCGCCCTTTCGGGGTCTTTTTTCATGTCTCAGTATGTGTGTATAGTGTGCTTTTTGTGTTGATTGTTGTGGTAGTGGTGGTAATTGTTATACTCGCTGTGGTATGTTTCCTGACAATATTTTTTTTTTACAACTAATGCAAGAAAATGAACTGAAAGAAACATTTTATACTTCCTTTTCCCGTCTCTCTCCCTCTGTCTCTGTGTCTCTGTCTGTCTGTCTATATATATACTATATTATATATATATATATATATACTATATATTATTTATATTTATATATAGTGTATGTGTGTGCCCTTGACCTTTACCCAGGACAAACTCTCTTGATATGCCTGGAATTCTTTTTCAAAGTGTACTGCATACTCTGGTTTTTCATTCCTTTCCCCCACACACACAATCCATCAACATCAACATCAGTATAAAGCGATGCTTGGTCAGGAGGGCGAAGGGATGTGGAGCATGGAATAAATCATGGAGCAGGGGATCGAATCGCGGAGCAGAGCTTGTTTGGCTGCTCGGTGACCATGTAAGATGGATGGGACTGTCTGGGTCTGGGGGAGTGAAGGAAAGGGGAGGGAGAGACAGACAGACAGAGGTTCCGTTCCACCATTTCCGTTCAAGACTTGACAGGGGAGAGGAAGAAGGGAAAGGGTTGTGGTGAAATGTGCCCAGGTCTGCAGGAGTAAGTTGTGCATCCTACTGGTACAGGCTCTCTTTTTAAATTAAGGTGGAGAAGTTTGCCAGAGACAATTCTTTAGTTGTCGAGGGTTCTTTTACGCGTCTCTCCAGGGGGAGATAAATCCGGAGTCAGACGAAGTTAGAGCCACAGATTTCTTGGTCGTTTGCTCTATCTCTTGTCTGTAAAATGGTCAAGGCTACAGGAAAGTTTCTTTCAGGTTGAAATGGTTTGGTTTTGTTAGTAAGTGTAGGTTAAATAGTGGAAAAAAAAACAAACCCAAACTAAGAAAAATTAAGGTGGAAAATGTTTGTGGAATATTGTTTAATACCAGAGCGAGAAGGATTGTATGAAACTCGTGCTGCAGTCCTGCCTGCTGAAAGATCTGGCCTGACCCCACACCATTGTGATGAAGAAATAGAATTTGGATTTTTTTCTGATTGTATCGCTGCTCGTACTAAAACATTTCTTGTACAATAATCAGCAATGTCTTAATCAAGAAAGTAGAGAGGAAAAGGTAAGTGGAAGATAACGTAGAGGGCAAAGAATCTCCTGAAATCTCTGCAGCTATATAAGCAATGCTCACCTTGGTGGTGTTAATCTTTGTAATTCATTTGCAGGAAAGTTTTAAGTGAAAAACTTTTTAGGTATTTCTTTTTGTTGTGTTTTTTTTTCTTAAGCTTTCTTTCTTTGTTTCTTTTTCTTTCTTTTTCTTTTTGCACTTTCTTTAATATTAATTTTCTATTTTGTGGATGGAATGAATGGAATAGATCAGGAATACGTTCAAAAATTTAAATGTTAGGCTCTGTGGAAGAGAATAATGGCTCCTGTCTACAAGTAATCCAAGGCTAGAATGGTATGGCCAAAGCAAAAGATGATTGAGTTAAACAGCGTGTGGAAAGACAGGCATATCTAAATAGTTCAAAATTAGAATCATGAAAAATTAATCTGGCCTGTATTGCTGTGTGTGGGTCGGAAGCCTGGACACTACGGAAATTGGAAAGAGACAAACACAGTCGAAATGTAGCTATACATGCGACCTCTAAGTGTCAAATGGTCAGCTGAACAAATGAAAGCATTCTTGATAACGTTCAGTGCAAAGACAAATGTTGGCTAAAGTGCAGACTGAGAAATGCTGTTCCTGCAAACAGAAACACACACAGACAACTCTAATGACGACAGTTCTCCAAGCTAAGGTTGAGGGCAGAGGGAAAAGAGGCAGACCACCAACATCCTACATTGCCAACATCACTGAGATCGTGGTCTGGGAGGAATACAGGAGATCATGAAACTCAGCAGAGACAAGAGAGAGAGATGACGATCCCTGGTGGCATTACGTGGATATCATACCGACGATAGGAGCGACAAGAGCAGTTGAGTTGGGAGTTGTACCACCAGTTGAGTTGACACACCACCCCACCCCCCCCCCCAAAAAAAAAAAATTGATATGACATTTGAACATTTGGAGTGTTTAAAAGCAACAGACACAAAATGTTTTACCGGAAAACAAAAAAAAAAACCTCGTTGGTGAAATTGTGTCGTTTAAAATTCGAATTTCGGATTGCTGTGATTCGATTGATTTGATCCGATAATATTAATTATTCAATGCATCAGACTCTATCAATTATTTAGCGCGAGTTGGCATTTAATCTGGTTTCCTTTTTCATCCGACAATCTGAATAATTCAGAGCATCCCGCCATTGAATCAGTGTTTTAGGCCTTTTCTGAAATGGTAATCATTCACTTCAGGTTGACATTTAATCAGCCGGTTTTTGAGTTTGGACAGCCTGTTTGCATTAGTGCTTTTAAAACTGAAATGTGATTGTCAAATATTTTTGTGTGTTTGTGGGTGTTCCATCTGTGTTGTAGTGTCTTTCAATTGCTAATTTCTAAACAAGACAAACTGGATTGGAACTGAAGATAATTATCACAGAGATCAAGGCATGTCTGATTAAAAACAAAACAACAGAAAACACACACACACATGCGCACATTTCACTTTTAAACGCGCGGCGCGCGCGCACACACACAACACACACACACACACACACACACACACACACACACACAATATACACACACAATATATATATATATATGTATGTATATATAATATATATATATATATTATATATATATATATATATATATATCATAACTCCTCCTCTCCCTTTCTCCACTCGAAAGATTATGAAAGCAAGGAAAAATAGATTCGATTTAAATATGGTAGACGACATACTCTAAGAAAAGTAACAAACTGTTTGCTTGAAAGATAACAGAAAAGTAGCTTTAGAGGGAAGTCCCAAATGCTTCCAGGGAATCCTCCTGTTTTAAAACTTTAGGCAGAGTATTCCACAGTCCTGGAGCCATATACACAACACACAATCAACTGTATTCACCCCTGCCACTTTTCTGTGATGGATCAGTCAGCGGTCAGTGTGGATGAGGTCTGCCATCCACTGAAAATTGACCATGACTTTGGGAGAGGGAGAGAAGGGGATGGGGGGGGGGTGGAGACTGTACAGATGAAAGCCTGGCAGAAAGATGAATGTCACATCTCGTCCTTTTCTCTCCCTTCTTGTGGAAAGTTCACGAGTCTTGTTTCAGGTTCGTATGGGTTCAGATTTCCAGTGGACCAGTCTGAGCCCATTTATCTATGGTGACGTTTTTATCGTACAAACTTTAAAGATATGTGACTGTAAATTTGTTGATAAATGGTAGTATGTTGTTTTTTCCTCTGAACCCCTTTTCCACTAGGGTTTTGTTGTTGTTGTTGTTGTTTTTGGGGGGTTGTTTATTTGTTTGCTTGAACTTGTCCCATTTGTCGAGGGCAAAAAAGTGTCGACAGTTTCAATTGCTCCATTAAGAGGAAAGGACAGCCAATGTTTGGGTTAGGGAAAAAGGGAAAGAGCAAAAAAGACCAACCCTGCAGAACTAGATAAGATCTATTGATACAATTCTTTGGACTGTTTCCTTTTTTCTCATAAAAATTATGGGACTCAAGAAACAAAATGAAAATGCCATCATTGTGGTGGAAGAGAAGGTTGAAGGTATTTGCACTTTGCATACATGTACAGGTATGTGAATCAGGTCTCCTTTATCTTACTGGACTGATCTCTAAGTTAAAAATTTAAGAAAAAAAGCTACTAGGTTGCTTGTTTCAAGAACTTGAGGCAGAGGATCTCACAGTCTGAGCGCAGTAAACACCAATATACAATCAATTAATCACTCCTATTCATCTTAGTCACCTTTCTGTGACATATCGATCAAGGGTCAATCTGGACAAGGTCTTCTGTGCGCAGGAAATTGACCATGACTTTGGGATAGGGGGGGGGGGGGGTTGATGATGAGACCGAGAGGAAAGGCTGAGACTGCAAGATTAAGGCCAGACAGAAAGATGAATTCACACCCAGTCACTTTCTTTCCCTCCTAATGTAAAGTTCAGGAGTCTTGTTTCAGGGTTGGCCATGAGTTCAGATTTCCAGTTTGACCAGTTTAAGCTTCCCTATCTTTGGAAAGCTTTTCTCCCAACAAGCTTTAAGATTTTCTACTGTAAATTTGTTGGATGAATTGTGGTATCTTGTTTTCTTTTTCCTCTAACTTTTTTTTATGTTTGTATCCTATTCTTCTGTGTCTTTTACTTTTTGTTTGAGCTCCTCTCATTAATCAACTGCAAGAGGTGTTGACAGTGTCAATTGGCCGCTAAAAGAAGAAGACAGCCAATACTTTCACAGGGAAAAAAGAACAGAGCCGTAAACACAATCCTGCAGAAATAAATAAATAAGATGTACGTTTCTGCTGCTGTGGGGTTTCCTTTTTCAAATATATTTTGTGTCTCTCAACAAATGGATGCTGAATTCAATCATGATGATGGAATTGTATACATGCACATATAAACCAGGTTTTTGTTTGTAGCTCTATATATTATAGCGTTGATCTCTAAAGTTTCCCAAACAACAAAACTAGAATGCTTATTTTGTGTTTTCTTTTTCAACACCTCAGGCAGAGGACTCCACAGTCTTGGGGCAATATACACCAACACACAGCCATCTGTATCCATCCCAGCCACCTTTCTCTGACGACTATCAATCAAGGGTCAGTGTGGACCAGGCCTGCCGGCCACCGGAAATTGACCATGACTTTGGGACAAGTGGGGAGAGGGATATTGGGGAGGAAGGGGAATGGGACAGAGGGGAAAGACTGGGACTGCAGAGATGAAGGCCTGACAGAAAGATGGATGTCACAGCCAATTACTTTGTACAGTTCACGAGCCTTGTTTCAGGGTTGATCATATGTTCAGATTTCCGCTTGGACCACTTTCAGCCGATTTATCTTTGGTAGTTTTTCCCTATGGACCTTCAGATCTGTGACTGTACATCTGTTTAATGAAATGGTAGTACCTTGTTTTCCTCTCTGTTCTCTCTCTCTCTCTCTCTCTCTCTCTCTCTCTCTCTCTCTCTCTCCTCTCTCTCTCTCTCTCTCTCTCTCTCTCTCTCTCTCTTCTCTCTCTCTCTCTCCTCTCTCTCCTCTCGTCTGTCTCTCTCTCTCTCTCTCTCTCTCTCTCTCTCTCTCTCTCTCTCTCTCTCTCTCTCTCTCTCTCTCTCTCTCTCTCTCTCTGTCTCTCTTCTCTCTCTGTCTCCTCTCTCTCTCTGTTCTCTCTCTCTCTCTCTCCTTCTCTCCTCTCTCTCTCCTCTCTCTCTCTCTCTCTCTCTCTCTCTTCTGTTCGCTTACATTTTGTTTGAAATTCTTCTCATTCATCACGGGCAAGAGGTGTGGACAGTTTGAATTGCTGCCTTTAAAAGAAAAGGGGAACCAATACTTCCTCAAGTGGGGGGGGGGGGGAGAAAAAGAACAGTAAACACAATCCTGCAGAAATTGAATGAACAATGTACGTTTCTGCTGAGATAATGTTTTCTTTTTCATGTAAAGTGTATGACTCTCAAGAAGTGGATGCCAAATTCTGTCATGATGAAATGTTATACAAGTACATGTGAACCAGGGTGTGTGTGTGTGTGTGTGTGTGTGTGTGTGTGTGTGTGTGTGTGTGTGTGTGTGTGTGTGTGTGTGTGTGCTTTTTCGTTCCTCTGCTAAAGCTCCAAGGTTCACCAATGGTGAGATTTTATGTATGCAACCAGTTGTGGTTTTTTTTTACCCTTCTATTAAGGTAGATGCATTCCAATTTTGGGGATGTGGCTTTATATCTTACAGCGCTGATCTCAAAGTTTCCAAACAACAAAACTAGAATGCTTGCTTGGAGTTTTTTCTATTTCAACACTCCAGGCAGAGGACTCCACAGTCTTGGGGCAATACACACCAACACATTACCAATTGTATCCATCCCAGCCACCTTTCTCTGACGACGTATCAATCAAGGGTCAGTCTGGACCAGGCCTGCCGGCCACCGGAAATTGACCATGACTTTGGGACAAGTGGGGAGAGGGATATTGGGGAGGAAGGGGAAGGGGACAGAGGGGAAAGGCTGGAACTGTAAGATTAAGGCCTGACAGAAAGATGGATGTCACAGCCAATCACTTTCTCCCCTCCTTTTGTACAGTTCACGAGTCTTGTATTGTTTCAACGTTGGTCGTATGTTCAGATTTCCGCCTGGACCAGTTTTAGCCCATATATCTTTGGTAGGGTTTTTACTTTACAGAATTTACGATCTTTGACTGTAAAATCGGAAGATAAATGATGGTATCTTGTTTTTCTTCAGCTTCTCCCCCGTCTTTCTTCTACTTCTTTCTTCTTCGTTCTTCTTCGTTCTTCTTCGTTCTTCTTCGTTCTTCTTCTTCTTCTTCTTCTTCTTCTTCTTCTTCTTCTCTCTTCTTCTTCGTTCTTCTCTTCTTCTTCTTCTTCTTCTTCCTTCTTCTTTCTCTTCTTCTCTCTTCTTCTTCTTTCTTCTTCTTCTTTCTTCTTCTTCTTCTTCTTCTTCTTCTTTATGTGTTCGCTTTTCTTCTTCTTCTTTGTTTTCTTTGAACTTGTCTCATTTGTCAAGGGTAAAAAGTGTTTACAGATTCAGCTGCTGCCGCTAAGAGGAAAGGACGGCCAATGCTTTGTTAGGAAAAAAGGAAAGAGCAGAAAAGACAATCCAGCAAGACTAGATAAGATATATAGATGCTTTTCTGCTGGACTGTTGTTGTCTTTTCCTCATAAATTGTGTTACTCTAAGAAACAAATGCAGGATTTCATCATGGTGATGGGAGAGAAAATAAAGATGTTTGTATATAATTATACACCTCTGAATCAGGTTTTCGTTGTGGCTGAATATTCAACAGGAATAATCATCAGGTATCCAAAGAAAACAAAACCAGAATGCTTGCTTGAAGTCCTTCTGTTCCAAACCCGAAGCCAGAGAACAATGCACACTAACATACAATCAATTCTTTCAACCCAGCCACCTTTCTCTGACGTATCGACCAGGGGTCAATCTGGCCATGGTCTGCCATCCACAGGAAATTGACCATGACTTTGGGACAGAAAGGGATTGGGGGAGGGGGGGGGGGGGTTGATGAGACATAGGGGAAAGGCTGGGACTGCAAGATTTCTGTCAAGCCTTAGTGTTTTTCTCCTCCTTTTGTAAAACCTTGGTTCAGGGTTGATCAAGAGTTAAGATTTCTGCTTGGCTCAGTTTTGAGCCCTCTTATCTTTGGCAAAGTTTTTTTTTTTTTTTTTGGTCTGTACATGCTTTAAGGTCTTAGACGGTAAATGTGTTTGATGAATGTGGTATCTTGTTTTCCTTCTTCTTCTTCTACTCCCTGTTTCTTTTCCTCCACTCCTGTTTGTTTTGTTTTGTTTTGTTTTGGTTCCTAACTTCTCTCATTTGTCAAGCGGTGTTGACAGTTTCAATTGCCGCGGCTGAAAGAAAAGGACAGCCAATATTTTTGTCAGAGGGAAAGAGCAGGAAAAAACAGTCCAGCAGCAATAAGTAAGATGTATGTCTGTGCTGGAATGGTGTTCCCTTTTTCAAATAAATTGTGCGGCTGTTAAGAAATGAATGCCAAATTGAATCATGATGACCAGGGTAAAAAAAAAAAGTGAAGGTCTTTGTCCTCAAGAATTCAGTTGTCATGTGTGGTTGTTTACCTTGCAGACTTGATCTCTTAACTTTGCAAACAAAAAATTAAATGTACATAAGTCTCAATAACAAAGTTGAAGCTGTTCATGTTATTTATTGTTTAGAACAAGTGGAGAGGCCTGTCTGTCAAGTCATTTATGGCCACAGTCAAGAAGACACGATATGTAATGCAGTGTAATAGTCTAGAAGATCACCAAGGTCTCATGAGGACTCCTGTCATTTGCTTAAATGAGTCTTTTGGGGGGAAAAAATCCAACTATTTACTCTGTTATGCGGGAGGTTGAAAACTGTATGTAATGTGATGAGATAGGTGTGAGAAATACACACATACAGTATTGTTGTTGTGGTTTTGTTGTTTCAGTTGTTGTTTTTTCCATGGATGATGCTGTTCAGTGAGGATACACTCTGCCTGGGGATAGCAGCTGAAAAATTCACTGGAACTAAATGACTGTTACTCTAAGCTTAAGTATATTCTGACAGTGTTATTGAGAATACTGTCGAACACTGCAGAATTGCTGGCAGTGTGGTGATATGACCAAAAAAAAGAGAACCAACTGTAGTCCAATAGTTTCCATTTATTTTCTTGTTTGAGTTCATTTGGTTACATGTGTACTCACATTGTAAAAAAAAAAAAAGTTTTAAAGAATTTCAAAAGTTTCCTAAAAAAAAAAAAAAAAAAAAAAAAAACACCCTTGATTTCAGTCGATGATTTTTGGACTTTTCTGTGCATTGAAGGACTGTGTGTGATGCGGTGTTGCAGGAAGAACAACTTCAAGTCCTGCCTGGCCAAACTGCGGGAAGAGCTGGTGAGGGCCAACAGTCTGGCGCGAGAGGCCAACGCCCTGTCTAAGGAGATGGGCAAGCAGACCGAGTTTGATGTCACCCTGCAAATCCCCGCTGCCAACCTCAATGCCAACCGATGGGTAAGGGGGGTAGAGGGCGGGGGAGGATCGTGGGAGGGGAATGTGGTGTGGTAAGGGTGGGTGCGTGGGTAGGGTAGGGTTCAGAAGATCGTTGTTCAGAAGAGGTAAGTGTTGTGAAAGTGTAAGTACTTTGCATGCAGATTTGAGGGCAGCACGTGTTGAAGTTTATGGCATGCTCAAGACAATCTCTTGACTCTTTTAGTTTGGCTGCTAATGAGCATGATTAATCAAGTCAGTGTTAACGACAAGGTGGTGCTTTCCAAACATCATTCTTTTTATCAAACAGTAAAGATCTTTAATGTTTCCTTCATATGCTAGTTACAGTCATGTTCATAAAGATAACAAGATGGAGACTTTTTTTTTTTTAGCTTAATGGAAAACAGAAAAAAATTAAGCATTTATTGTGAGAAAAGAGAGAGAGAATGGGGAAAAAAAAAATTTCCATAATGCTTCAATCAAATCTTGCACTACTTTTTGGTGGGTAATTGCATAAGTAATTCTAATAAAAATCAACAAAACTCATTACCCGTGTCCAATCCAGCATGCCATATCTGTAAGTGGAATGTATTTTCACCTTTGGATAGTTCATTCAGAAGCGATGTGAATTTGAAATAAATTTGTGAAAAGTTTGAAATATTAATATATCTGTTGTATCTGTTGGGAAATTGCAACTCCCTTTTGAAAGAAAATCAACCTGGATGTAAATTCGAGAAAGCTGTAAGAGTGTTGATGCCTACTGCTTTGTATCGGCGACAGAGTAACACACATGCTCTGCTGTTATGTGTTGTCCATTACGGTATGCACAGTGAGGATCTTGTGTTAACTTTCTTTTAAACACGTCATTATTCAGATCACTCACTGTAAGGTGCAGACAACAGAGGATATCTGTTCATGTCTGTCTATCCCCTAGGTAATAGTAAGGAGGTACAACAACAGGGTCATCAACACAGAGGTCATGTTCGAGAGCACTTAGGGAGTTGCCAGTTTTTTAGCAAAATCTGGAAAAGGGTTCTAGAGGACAGAATAGAAGGGAAAATATTCTACTCTATGACATCATGCTGTCTTTCTCTTTTATGGGTGTGTGGTTTGGGCATGGTGTGTCAGTGTGTGTGTGTGTGTATGCCTGCGCGCAAGTGTCCACATGTGTGTTTGTGTGTGTGTGTGTGTGTGTGTGTGCTTGCGCACTTGTGTGTGTGTGTGTGTGTCCACATGTGTGTGTGGGTGTGGTCACACTTAAACATAAAGTGACGTTATTTTAAAATAGGAGAGAGAAGATAAAGAACAATGGTAGTACCATAAGCACACTTGCACATATGTTTTTTGAAAGAGATATGGGTAATGTAACTCAGTATTAAACAAGAGGGATAATAGGGATGGTGGTGATGTTATCATATGCACGCATGCATGTGCATATGCACACTCTCACACACACATACATACACATTCACACCAGTCAAAAATCACTTTTTAGTGGATAGACATTAAAAGGAAGGCACACACACACGTGCACACGCACACGTACACCACACACACACACACACACACACACACACACACACACACACACACACAACACACACACACACACATATATATATATATATATATATATATAAATAATATATATATATATATATATATATATATTTGCAGCATTTATCTTACTCAAGTTCACTTGCTTCTATTTGTTATCTTTTAGTATGTATAGTTTAAGTAGTTTCTGATGTTTAGACCTGTTTTGTTGTTGTTTTTTCTATTATCCTCCATTCACCTGTCCACACAAACACACCGACTTTTTTTTTTTTAAATCTCTTTTCCTTCCCAATCATTTGTCTAAAATCACTTTTTAGCGGATAGACGTTAAATTGAAGACACACACACACACACACACAACACACACACACACACACACACACACACACACACTCACATGCACGCACGCACGCACGCACGCACGCACACACACACACACACACACACACCACACACACACACACACACACACACACACACACACACACACACACACACTTGTACAAAAAACAAAACAAAAAAAAAAGCACCCCAACTTTTCCAACACTAAAACCACACAATCCTTTTTTTTTGTCTCTCTGTCCCACAGAAGGGGTCGTTCATCTGCGAACCAGCCATCCTGGTGAAGAGGAAGAACCGCAGCAACCAGATCTGGTCGATGGAGAAGATGGAGAACAAGATCGTGGACATGCGGGACATGTACGACGACCGCCGTTCCCAGGGCCTGCCCATGATGGTAGAGGACCCTTCTGAAGACTTTGACGATGGCGCGTCCTCGGTTGGTGTTGTCCTCTTGCATGGCTTTCCTCGTTCTCCTCTTTGTTTCCCCTTGTTGTCTCCTTTGCTTCGTCGTCGAAGCGTTTTAAAGCTGAGAGGCGAAACGGGAAGGGGGGGGGGGGTTACGTAGGTGGACGCGAAAAAAAAATGTTGTGTGAGTAGAATAACGAGAGGGTCTGTAAAAGGGAATAGTGAGGAGGAGTGTAAAGGATATTTGGGGGTTTAAAGGATATTTGGGGTTTAAAGGATATTTGGGGGGTTTAAAGGATAATTGGGGGGTTTAAAGGATAATTGGGAGTGTAAAAGATAATTGGGAGGTTAAAGGATTTATATTTGGACTGTAAAAGATAATTGTGAGTTTAAAGGATAATTGGGAGTTTAAAGGTTAGTTGTTAGTTTAAAGGATAATTGGGAGTTAAAAGGATAATTGGGGATTTAAAGGATTGGACAATCTATGAATAGGAAGGAGTCAGAGGGTAAAGACTTATGGGTCTGTCTGTAAAAGTGTAGAAGAGGGGACGTAAAGGATAACGGCGGTGTAAATGATGATTTGAAGGATCTGTAAAGGGAAGGAGAGTGTATACAGAGGAATGAGGGCGTGTTTAAAGGGGAATGAGAAGGTGTGTAAAAGATACTGGGAAGGTCTGTAAAGGGGAATGTGGTATGTGTAAAGGATGATGGGAGGATCTGTAAATAGAATACAGAAGGGGTCCATATATAAATAAATATGGGGGGGGGGGGTGCTTGTAGAAGAGTCCATTGACAGAAATGAAGGGGGGGGGGGGAGAGGGGTGAAGAGAGATGAATTTAAGAGATTTGTATAAGTAAATGGGATAGGTCCATATCTTTTTTATGTCATAGATACTTGTGTCATAGGTGTATGAGAGGGATCCATCAAGGTATTGAATGAAAAAGATTTATGAATGGGGAGGTCCTTTTAGGTGAATGTCAAAAAGGGGGGGGTCAGAGGTAAGGAGGGATGCATATAATTTGTAATTCTTTTCATCATGAATTGTTACCAAATTGTCAGTTACTATTGCAGTTATCAAATTTCAAATAATTTTTATTCAAAACTGAAATCAAAGAAAGATCACTTACCATCTGCTGTTATTTATCTTGATACCCAAAGCAAATTGATGTCAAAATTCTTTTCTCACATAATCAGTTGGATCCCTGTTGATGTAAAATTTTACTTCAAAAACAGACTTTCACAGAGTTATGATCCTTGTCAAAACTAATCTGTGAGCAGCGTTTCTTTTTCTATATCTGCCTTCAATGCCAAGGTCAGGGTAATTTTTTTGGGTAAATGGTGTTTGTTCAAAGTTTGTGTGTGTGTGTGTGTGTGTGTGTGTGTGTGTGTGTGTGTGTGTGTGTGTGTGTGTGTGTGTGTGTGTGTGTGAACTGTGTGTGTGTGAACTGTGTGTGTGTGAACTGTGTGTGTGTGAACTGTGTGCATGCATGTGCATGAGTGAAATGCACTGTGTGTGTGTGTATGTATGGTGTGTGTGTGTGTGTGTGTGTGTGTTGTGTGTGTGTGTGTGTGTGTGTGTGTGTGTGTGTGTGTGTGTGTTTGAGACACAGAAGGAGAAGGAAGAAATGTTGTGAATCTCGGTCAAATTTTTGTCTTTGTTGTGTATTTTGTTGACTATTTTGTTGTTGTTGTTGTTTTGTTTTGTTTGTTCATGTTTCTCCCTTCTGTGTTTCTGATTGAGTCAAATAGACAGCAACATGTGCATATTGCCTGTCTGAACAATTTCTGTTGCTTCCAGTTCTTTTTCGTGTTTGTGGTGTCCATAGTTCTTTCACTTTTTATAGTTCTTTCACCTTTTTTTTTCTTTCTTTCTTTCTTTTTTGTGCTCCTTGTCTTTGCTTTTATATCTTGAGTTCTAACGGGTGTGCAGAATTTTTATGAGAATTTGACTAGCAAGGTAAGGGAAAGTATACCATCGAATATGATGTCAGAAAGTTTCAAAATAAAGGCCTTAACCATCTGATCGAAAAACGATGTATGGACAGCACTACTTTGTCATGCTGATTAAACTGTGCTGATATGAATAAGCTTCCAAGCTAAATGAGTTAAAACATATTGCCTTGAGCATACCATAGGCTATCAGCCTGTCATTGCTCGACGCATGTGTACATTAGTTTAGGTGTATGCACACACACGCATATATATGCATGCACACGTACACACACACACTCACAAACATACACACTCACACAAACCAACACACACACACTACACACACACACACACACACACACACACACACACACACACACACACACACACACACACACCAAGAGTCTGGCTCCACAAATGTTATATTCTGGAGTAATATTTTGGACAAAAGAAGAATTGTATCACAATGTTCTGACAATGAAAAGAAATATCAAATGTACCAAACATACATAACGTAAGTCATTTAATGGGCGATATGATTATTTTTTTTTTTTTTTATTGTTGCTTTGGTCATGTGATCTTTTCCTCTTTGAATGGAATGGTCTTGAATTTTTTCACCATTTTTTGTTTGTTTGTTTGGGTCTTTTTCTGCACACAAGTGTATACTTTTTTCTTTCTCCTGGCTTTTCCCCTGTACTGTTTAGCTTTTTCTTCAGAGTTTGTTTGTTTGGTTTTTTTTTAACTTATTTCTTGTTAGTCTTCTCTTCACAGTATTGTTTTCATATTGTGCTCAGCTTTCGACATTTTTACTGTGACTTTTTTT
>CM060344.1:25244883-25272383 GCA_030674155.1 Stramonita haemastoma | reverse complement strand
CCACACACAATCATCATCATCATCATCATCATCATCATCATCGCTACCCACATGACATGTCATCCATCACCCTTGTTGGTCCACAGGACAGCGGCCCACCCCAGGGGGTGCGTTTAGAGATAGGAGACCACATCTAGGGGTGAATTCCGATTTTTCCAGACGGACTACAAGTACCCATCATCAGCAGCAGGGGATGTCATCATTGATTGGATTGGTGTCTTTCTGTAGTCCTGATTTTTATCCTCTGTCTATCTGGTTGTTATTCTTTGTTTTGTTGTGTCTGTTTTTCTGTTGTCTGTCTTTGTTTTGTCAGTTGTCTGTCTGTCTTTCTTTCTTTCTTTCTTTCTTCTTTCTTTTCTGTCTTCTTTCTTTCTGTCTGTCTTCTGTCTTGTTTCTGTCTGCTGTGTTTTCTTTTGTCTTCTTCTGTTTCTTTCTTCTTTCTTTCTTCTTTTCTTTCTTCTTTGTTTTCTCTTCTTCTTTCTTTCTTTCTTTCTTCTTCTGTCTGTCTTTCTTTCTGTCTGTCTGTCTTCTGTCTGTCTGTCTTCTTTCTTTCTTTCTTTTTTCTTCTTTCTTCTTTCTTTCTTCTCTCTTTCTTTCTTTTCTTTCTTTCTTCTCTTCTTCTTTCTTTTCTCTTCTTTCTTTCTCTTTCTCTTCCTTCTTTTCTTCTTTTCTCTTCTCTTTCTTTCTTTCTTTCTTTCTTCTTTCTTTCTTTCTTTTCTTTCTTTCTCTCTTCTTTCTTTCTTTCTCTCTTTCTTTCTGTCTTCCTTTCTTTCTCTCTGTCTTTCTTTCTTTGTGGCAGAACAGTGTGTGGATAGGAACGATCTTTGAGAAGTTTTGTGTGTGATGGAGACGGGACAGCCCCAAGCTAAGGTGAAGCAGTGTTGAGGTTGGTTACCGTGTGGATGGGTGACCATTTGCACTGCACACCTTTGCTTGAGTACAGTTGTCCCAGATCACCCAGCTGTAAATGGGTACCTGTGTTCTTTAGAGTCAGGGAAAGTAAATCAGCGAGGGAGGAGAGAGATGGGTGCTGTTCTCAATATGCTTGCCCCTGGAGAAGCTGAGGTCTCTGATATATCTCACTCCACAATGACTGCATAGGTTATGGGAACACCTTTGTTTCAACTGTTTTGTGAGATTTGGAATTAAAAAATTTTGTCAGCATATTTTACAATACCACAGAAAGGTTCCATATTTTTGTAACTTGCATCATTAATAAAAATGACAAAAATATGAAATGATGGTTTGAAAAAAACAAATAGCTGTGAGATTCCATTTGTCCTTTAGGCATGGTCAAAGCACACCAGCCATCTTGACAAACACACACACACACACGCACACGTGCGTGGCATACACACACACACACAACACACACACACACACACACACACACACACAACACACACACACACACACACACACACACACACAACACACACACACACACACTCTTTCACTCACTCTCTCAACATTAAACAATCATATTAATCGTGCTATGCTTTGTTTCTGTAGTTATTTCAAGCAATTTATTTTACAGTTTATTTCAAGGTGGTGATTTGCTTGTTTGTTTGTGGGTGTGTTTGGGGTTGTTGTTGTTGTTTGTTTGTTTTTTTTTTGGGGGGGGGGTTGTTGGGTTTGGTGGGTTGTTTTTTTGTTGTTGTTTTTTTTTTTTGGGGGGGGGCAGAGGTTCTTGTTTTATTATTTTTATATATAACTTGTCACTTATTAAAACTGTCAAAATTATCATTCTTTGTTGTCTTTGTATTCAAGCTGTTTTGTTTTGCATAACTTATTTCTACTTTATTGTGGTTGCACGCTGAACTAAAGTTAAAAATTGCTCTACATCCCTCTGTAAAGATAACTGTGACATGGCTTCAGGTGGCGGGGAAGCTTCACATCGAGATCTCCAAGACAGGGGGCGCTATCCTGGAGCGGTTGATGGACCTGAACAGCGAGGAGAACGAGGAGGAAACCAACGTCCACATGGGGGCGCCACTCCTGATTCAGGTCAGTGACCCGTCGTTTGTACAACTCTGTAGGGATTTTCAGGGGGGGGGGGGGGGGGATGGTTAGAACAGTTTTTAATTCCAAGATCTTTTTCATGTTTGACTCATTTGCAAAAATCTCCACCCATAGTATCCCAGGCCAAAAGCTGTGTATGTCAGTTATTGATATCAGCCAAGTGCCAAGGCCTACATCAACATGGTGTTATGCCTTGAAACATTGGGTGAGGATTGTCTCTAACCATCACAAGCTTTTATCATAAAAGCCTCTGTCCTTCAAGAAAGGAGGAATTATTCTCTGAAGCGGAGTATGGCTGCCTGTGTGGCGAAGTCTTTGAAAAGAGTCGTTCATGCAGCAGACAGAAACTTCAGCTGTGACATCAGACAGGCCTTTGATGCTGTGTTTGGCTTGCGGTCATCATAAAATCATGCGGCCTCTGTTGAACTCTTTCCCTGCCAAGTTTCTGACTGTAGTGCTCTCCTTCAGCACCAAGTGTTTTGCAACACTGTTGCTGATTTCTTGGCATTCTGTTTATGTCAGAATGTCATGGATGGGTTTTTACTCAAATCTTGGTAGAGGGGTAAAGGATGATATGTCTGGATTACAAGTTAAGTCAACTTTAGGCATGAAACCTTGTTACTTTATAAAAAATATTTTAAAAATTTTTAAAACTGCCCTTTTTTTTACAAGACACTTGCTGTCGACGAAAGTCGCCTATTGCAGTGAATGGTAGTGTCAACTAAAGTCACCTATGGCAGTGTGAAAGATAACACATTTTTTGAATGCCAGAAACTGTACAGTGTTATGTCATTCAGATGTGTGATGAAGAATGGAACGCTGTAGCTGTTTCATGGTGACAAGAGAGTTAATGCTGTGGTTGTCCTGTTTCCTTCCCCAGATTCGTATTCTGGAAGCAGAAGACTTGCCGCCAGCGCTGTCGCACTTTGTCTTCTGCCAGTACACCTTCTGGAACTCGGAGCCTGTGGCCCTGCCCCCGGAAATGAACCCTGACCACCCCAAGAGGCAGGAGGGGGGACCCACCAAGATCATCTTTAACCACGACAAGGTGGGGAGGGTGAACACTGATCTGTGTGTGTGTGAGAGAGAGAGAGAGTGTGTGGTGTGTGTTTGTGTGTGTGTGTGTGTGTTGTGATGTATGTATGTATGTATGTATTATTTATATATATATATATATATATATATATATATATATATATATATATATATATATATATATATATATAAACGTAACTGTGTTGTGTATGATGCCTGTCTATAATTATGTATGCATGTACATGAATCATTTTAAAATGACAAAAATTGTGTGCTCATAATTGTTTTGAACATTATCAAAATTTAGCAGTATTGCTCAATGGCTATGTTATATCAGAACAAACAGATCCCACCAAAAATCATTCTTTACACTCTTTCATGTCGCACAACTTTTGCACAGATACTAATTCATCACTCCTTTTTTCCCTCTCCTGATCCAATGTGCAGGTGTTCCGCGTTCCCATCACTGTGGAGTTCATCGAGTTCTGTCGAGAAGGGGCGCTGTCCATCGAAGTGTGGGGCAACAGAAGTCCTGGGTTCGGAACTCGGGGCTCCGTCAATGATGCTGCACTGGCCAAGACACGCTCCCTCACTGACAAGTAAGTTTTCACTGTCACTTTAAAATTTCGGTGTCTTTCCTCTCTCTCTGTTTCTTTTTTGGGTGGGGTGTACAGTGCCTGGTCTTCTCCTGTGCTTGTAACTTTTGCAGGAGGTTTGCCCACTGGCCTGAGCCAACACATTCCAACCACAGAGCAGCTTGTTTCCTTGTACAGGTTTCATGCTGGGTATGTTTGTGTTTCCATACCCCACTGCACACTGTCATGAAATAAAAGATCTTTAACATGCATAGTTGATATCCAATGTCTATATGCACTAAGGGAATAAAGGCACTGGCAGGTCTGCTCTTGCAGTTGACCTGGGAGATAGTAAAAATCTCCATCCTTAATTCATCAAAGTGCCACAGAGGTTCAAACCCAAGACCCATGGACCCACAGGATTGAAGTTGAACGTCTTAACCACTCAGCTATAGTGTCCATCAAATTTCTATATAAACTGCTGCTAGCTGTGGATGTGTTTATAGTCCAGTGGCTAGAGTGTTGAGCTCAGGCCAAAGCTTTTTTTGTTTCTGACCAGTAGCTAGGAATCCATCAATGCTCATCTGGCTTCTCTAGTTCTGTGTGTGGTGTATGTGTGTTGTGTGTGTGTGTGTGTGTGTGTGTGTTGTGTGTGTTGTGTATATATCTGTGCCCCATTCTGACATGCATGTGTCTATTTTCCATGTTTTCACATTCCTGTACTTAACACCCTGTTTGCGCACAAAAACCTTAATCCCCTGTAAGTTTTCCACAAACAATTTTACATAGCGTGTTTGAACCCCTCCCTCAGGTGGAACGAGGTGCGGCGTCGTATGGAGATGTGGGTGGAGATCCAGGAGATGAACGACCAGGGGGAGTTCACCAGTGTGCAGGTGCAGCCCAAAGCCGAGGTGCCCAGCGCTGGGTCTTCCAGCTGCGACAGGTAAGGCAGGGAGGGATGGGATAAACAATCTTTGGAGCTGATGTGAGGATTGAGGAAAGAAGGTGGGGGCAGGGATATTACGACAGGTAAGAGAGGCAGGTAAGGCAGGGATGGGATAAACAGTCTTTGGAGCTGATGTGTAGGATTGAGGAAAGAAGGTGGGGGCAGGGATATTACGACAGGTAAGAGAGGGATCAGACAATCATTGCAGCTGATGTGATGATTGGGGAAAGAAGGGGGATGGGGATTCTGACTTTAAGACTTCAAATGATGAGATGTTCTGTAAGTCTTCAGACTTCCCTACCATTTTCCACTCTTGGAGGCAGCTAAGACAAAGGCCCTTTTCCCTTTTCCCTGTGTCTGTTTAGGGCCACACCGTCGTGTGCTGACGACGGTCAAACCGGTGGCCAACTCAGGGATGCTGCCGCTGATGTGTGACTCCATCGTGTCCATGGAGGTGGGCTGTGTCACAGTGCGCTCCTCCATGTTCAAGGGCCTGGACTCCTACCAGGAGGTGGACCTGGACGTCCTCAGGAACCGATGGTTCGAGCCCTGTCGCGCCGCAAGAAGTACCTGGACAAGCAGATTCAGAAACTCATCAACAAGCAAGGTGAGGGGGTGAGGGGGGGGTGTTTGTGTATTACTTCAGAGTATTGGTAGGGTTTGTTTACTGCTTTGGGTAAATATTTTTATCTGAATATCTGTTTGCAAGTCGTTTCTGGAGTCTGTGTTCTTAAAGGTAGACACGGGGTGTAAAGTGCTCAAAGTTGTTTGGGGGTTTTAGTATAAAAGATTGCTAAAATTAAGATATGAAAGATTTCCTATGTGTTTTTAAAGAATTAAGATTGTAGAACATGTCTGTAAAATCAAGTTTCGTGTTATTGATAAAAGGTTTTAGAAGTATGATACATTTAGTTTTGGTGGCCATATTGGACTGTTTCCATGGCAACAGTGCATAAAACTGAGTAATTTGTAGATTTTTAGGCTTTTCGAGTGATGCCTTTCAATATATGGTACTACTTCTAACATGGGCTTGTAAACCAATTTTCAGTTTCAACCCCCATGTTCCAACTCAATCCAGGCATTGAAGGAATAAAACTCATCTTGTAAAACATTACAAGCTGTAGTCTGCTCTTAGTATCCTTTGATGACCTCTTACTTTCATTTTCAGTTTGTGTGTGGTGTGTGTGTATGTGTTGTGTGGGGTGTGTGTGTGTGTGTGGTGTGTGTGTGTGTGTGTGTGTGTCCTAATTTTTAGATTGAATGTATACAGAAGAAAAGTATGCATGTCAAAGATCCCGTAATTCATGTCCGCATTCAGTGAGCTGCAAAATATTTTTCAACCCAGCATGCATTAAGAGTCCACCAGTGCAGTGAGCTAAACAGCTAAGCAAGCATCTGTTATGTAGCTATGTTTTGGCAAAGGCTTTTTTTTTTTTTAAACTGAAAGATGAAATATTCACAAATATTTTTTAAGCAGCCTGAATTTCATGAAGAGAAATGAAAGTTATTGTAAGCTGTATAGAATACAATAGCATTTATCAACTACTTGGCATTCTGTGATAATTTTGGTTCCGGAAAACTAGGACTGGAACTGAAAGTCAGACGTATATGAAGAATTGTTTATGCACACATTAAAAAGATTAAAGAAGAAATGTTTGTATTTTTACATTAAAAAGATTGAAGAAGAAATGTTTGGGTTTTTTGTGTGGAGGAAGAATTTTTCAGATTTAATTGAGGGGGGAAAAGCACACACCAACCAAAACTTTTTTTGTACTGTTGCAGACAAGTCGGAGGCAGACTGTGAGCGAGAACGAGCCCTGATAGAGCAGTGGGTGTGTCTGACGGAGGAACGCAACGCTTTCCTGGTGCCCTCTCCTGGTAGTAACATCCCGGGAGCTCCGGCAGAATGGTGAGGGGGATCGGGGCGGTGTATGATTGAGAGTGTGTGTGTGTGTGTGTGTGTGTGTGTGTGTGTGTGTGTGTGTGTGTGTGTGTGTGTGTCAGAGTGTGTGTGTGTGTGTGTCAGAGTGTGTGTGTAAGTTTGTGTGTGTGTGTAAGTTTGTGTGTGTGAGTGTGTGTTTGTGAGTGTGTGTGTGTTTGTGTGTGAGTGGGGGGTGGGGGGGAGGAGGGTAATCTTTGATACATTTCTCCCATAACCAAACTTTGTTGCAGTTTTAGCAAGAATCTTGTTGAGGTTTGGATGATTTTATGACCATCTTTGTCAGATCAATATTTTTTTTTTTTTTAATTACCTTTGAATCGGGTACTGTTAGGATGTGGACACTGTTGTTGTATGAAAGAGAGATCTTTCCAAAAGATAGATCTTTCCAAGTTTACCCTGTAGTTGCTGTAATGTAAAACAGACATGAACAGATGATTATTATTGAATGGAAGAGAGATCTTTCTAAGTGTACTCTGTAGTGGCTGTAATGTAAAACAGACATGCATGAACAGCTGATTGTTGTTGAACAACAGAGAGAACTTTCCAAGTGTACCCTGTAGTGGCTGTAATGTAATGTAAACTAGACCTACATGAACAGATGATGATTGTGGGATGTGTTTGTTTGCCAGGACCCCACCCCCGAACGTGGAGGAGCACTCGCCTGTACTGTTTCTGGACCTGAACGGTATGTAGTGATCACTGTCACTAGGGAGGGTGTGGGAGGAATTTTGTTCATTGCGTTTTTGTTCACTTGTGTTTAAAATGCTGTAGTGTATGCAGATGCTCAGATATACTCATACATATATACACACATGCGTGCGTGTGCACACACACGCATGCATGCATGCACACGCGCAAACACTTACACACACACACAAAACACACACACACACACACACTTACACACACACACACACACACACACACACACACACACACACACACACACACACACACTCAACTACACGCACTCATGTTTAAATTTGATAAATCAGAAAACTTGGTGCTTGTTAAGAGTTTATTTAGTTACATTAATGTCGGAAATGTTAATGGGTTTTCACTCTGGAGAAAATGTGATTTTCGTAAATCCTTGTAAAAATTCAGAAAATGAACATGTCATTTTAACTTGGGTCTGTGTTTTGATACAGCTGGAATGGTTTATGTGGCTGATCGTGATTTTTTTTTTTTTAATTGGTTTTTGTAATTTTGATTGGTTTTATTGTGTTATCATAATATCTTCAATTTTTTCCTTTTTTCTGCCCATGTCATTGTTGTCTCCAAGATCACCATTATCTTGATCCTTTCTATTATCAGATTATCATCGTCACTGCTGGAAGTGGCATTGGCAGTGGTGCTATGGCTGTTATCATCATCATCATCATCATTATTTATATTACCCTCACCATCACCTAAACCAGTACCATGATGTATTATTTGTTGTCGGTATTATCATTTTGTCATCATCGTCATTATTATTCTTCACTGTATGTTATCATTGCACCCCGACAGCGGACGACATGAGCACGCCCAATGCCAAAGAGGGCTCTCAGGCAGCTGGGGTTCACTCCATCGTGCCCAAAGAGCAGAACAGCAAGTTCGTCACCCTGCCCATCACCAAACACTTTGACGAGGCCGACAAGGTAGCGTTTTGTCTTCTGCTTGTCTTGTGTAGGATTTGTGTGGTGGTGTTTTTTGTGTTTTTTTTTCATTTATATTTTATTCTTTATACGAGGATAATGGGATAAGCACTCGTGTGCTTTTTATCATCCAGTCCCCGTGTGTATGCAGCCGTGTAAATATTGTCATCTGTTCCACCGGCACATGATGGCCTACTCTTACGAAAAGCGAAACAGTATTTAACTTGTGCGCAAGATGTTCTGCGTGCGTTCGCACACGGGGCCTCGGTTTACAGTCTCGTCCGAAAGACTTTTGGGGAGAGTGGAGTCAGCACTGATGAAAGAATTTTTAAAGGGAGAGAGCTCTGGATAGCAGGTCTTCAGAGAGACACCTTTACCCTTTTCCTCCCTCTCCTCCCCCCCCCTCCTCTTCCCTGCTCCTTTCTAGCAAGTATTTCAGTCTGCAACTTCTGACTTGAAAGGGGGGGGGGGGGGGGGGGGGGTGGGGGGGGCACCATGACCTCTGACACTGTAGGAGCCAGGCCATATCCACATCATGACCTCTGACACTGTAAAAATCCCTATATACAGTAATTTTGTCTCGATGATTACTATATTCATCATGATTAAATTGTTATTATTGTATTCGTTGTTTTTGTAAATGAACTCGAAAACGTATGAGGGCAAACATTAGCATACTCATCACAGTTGTTAGTACGATGCTGTCACCTTCATTACCATCATCAACATCGTTTAATTTTCACCTGTGTCTTCCCCCACAGGTGTGCATTATTAGTACTGCACTGTCACCTTCATTCCCATCATCATCATCATTTAATTTTCACCTGTGTCTTTCCCCCACAGGTGTGCATTATCAGTACTGCACTGTCACCTTCATTCCCATCATCATCATCATTTAATTTTCACCTGTGTCTTTCCCCCCACAGGTGTGCATTATTAGTACTGCACTGTCACCTTCATCACCATCATCATCATCATTTAATTTTCACCTGTGTCTTTCCCCCACAGGTGTGCATTATTAGTACTGCACTGTCACCTTCATCACCATCATCATCATCATTTAATTTTCACCTGTGTCTTTCCCCCCACAGGTGTGCATTATTAGTACTGCACTGTCACCATCATCCCCATCATCAACATTTAATTCTCACCTGTGTTGTTGCTTCAGGTGTGTGCGGTGGCCTCCTGGGATTCGTCGCTGCACGAGGAGTCGAGCCTGAACCGGGTGACGACGGCGGACGAGCGCATCTACCTGGTGGTGAAGGTGGTGGTGCGGCTGAAGTACCCCGCCCACATGGAGCTGGTGCTGCGGAAGCGTCTGGCCATCAACATCTACAAGAAGCAGGGGCTGAGCTCCTTCACCAGCCTCCTCAAGAACCGCATCATCGGCACGGTGAGCGCCTCTCACGAATATAGAAATGTTGTAGCTCTTTATCTACAGGTTCAAGCTCCATGCTTTTTAGATCGAAATTGTCAAAAAACGCAACATGTATCTGTGGCGAAAATATTACCATAGGTCACATTCTTTTAGAATGCGGTGATTTGAAAAAAAACTTTTAACCCGTTTTCAAATTTATACGTTTGCTTAGAGCAAATTCTAAAAGACATTTCGCTAATGAAAGAAATTGTATTGTCATTAAGTCATAGTCCTATTATCAGGTTCTTATAGTATAATGATTGTTTACTAGTTATAATAGTACAATGATTTTTACTAGTTATATGAATTGCAAAGTTAGTGTTTTAAACTGTTACTTCTTTCTTTTCGTTATTCTTGTTCTATGGTTTTAATTTTTGGTTCGTATAGTTTAATGCAGATAATGAGCTATGTGCCATCCAAACCCACCCAGCCCCCTCCCCTCCCCCCTCCCCTCCATACAAACACTCACTCACTCATATACACTTTCCCGTCTGATATCACTATTTAGTGGAAGGGCGTTAAACTGAAGAACTAACTAACTAGTCGTCAGCTTCAGACGTGCATTGCATGTTTTCTAGGTCTGTAGTAGTGCTGTGTGGTTAGGGATGGGGTAGCTCAGTGTGGTCAGAGCACTCGCTCTCTCCCCCCTGAGGTAAGGTTGTGCTGCATTGAGCGTGGTTGTCTTGCGGACGAGTACCTCGGCTTCAGTATAGTGCCCCCAGCTGTCAATGGCTTCCTACCCTCTTTTGGAATCGTGGAAGGTAAAGCAGAGAGGGAGAGGAGATGGGCCCTGCCCTCAATATGCTGGCCTCTGGAGAAGCTGAGGTCTCTGATGCCTCACTCGTCAACGACTGCATAAGTTATAGGAACACCTTTACCTATACTTACTATTTGGTTAGTTTTTGGGGGGGTTACATTTGGATTTTTATTTATTTGTTTTTTTGGGAGAAGGAGGTTTGATTTGATTGTTTTTTTCATGGGGGGAGAGGAAAGGGGGGGGGGGGGGGTTAGGTGGTGCATTGTGGTGTGTGTGTGTGAGATATGACCTTTTATATATTATATAAATTCATCTATTACATGTTTATATGATTATTTAGTTGTGATTTAATGTTGGTTTGTGTGGCAGGAGGTGCTGACGAGCAGTGGGATCATTTACGAGGTCATCTCCAATCTGCCCAAGGTAAGTTTTGTCGTCCACCACAGTATCATAGTCAGGCATCACATACATTACAGATCATATGGTCAGTCTTATCAGTTAAGAGAACCAGCTGGGGTTTTTTTCTTCAGTATTTAGGATCTTTTCCCAACATTTCTTGTCCAGCTTTTTTAAAAATCATATAGCAGAGAATCCTGTGTTTATTGTAACCCTGCGTCCCCGAAGTTGGAATGCGGCTACCTTCATGTTAGACAAAAATGGTTGCATACACAAACTATTGTCATTAAATAATGAACCTTAGAGCTCTAGCCAAAGAACAACCAAAAAAAAGCCCCGAAAACCTTTGCTAATAATTTTCTTTTTTGAAAATATATTTCTTTTGCTCCTTAGAAAGAACTAGGGTTTACCATTGGTGAGATTTTTTTTTTTCATTTTGTGATTATTTTTGCTGTGTTTAGGTTGCCACATTTAGTCTTCAGGGATTATGTTTAACTATTTTGTATTTTATACCACTTTATGTCACAGCAGATTTCTCTGCGTGAAATTCGGGCTGCTCTCCCCGGGGAGAGCGCGTCGTCACAAGTGCAGCTCCTACCCTTTTTTTTTTTCTTTTTCCTGTCTGCAACTGTATTTGTTTCCCTATCAGAATGCCTTTTTTTCTACAGAATTTTGCCAGGGTCAACCCCCTTGTTGCTGTGGGTTCTTTCACGTGCGCTAAATATAACCGCTGCATACATGTGTTTCTATTTTCTTATTTATGACATTACATAACGTTATGTTTGTTATAGTCTTCTTGACCGTAGGAGCCCCGTGGATGATTTCCACAACCAGCCCTCTCTCTCTCTCCATCTTTCTCTGTCTTCCACCTCTCTTGCAGTGCTTCCTTCACTCAGCCGTAGGCCTGTCCAGTCTGAGATGTTGTCTGTCCTCTTCCTGATAGGTAGTTGTTTTGGGGGTGTTTTTTGTTTTTTTTGGGGGGGGGGGTCAAAAGGAGGGATAGGATAGAATGTGCATGCAAGATTGTCTGTTCAAAGAACCCCCGTGAAAAACCTCCCTCTCTCCCTTCGGCAAAAGCCTACATGTGATACTTTTAAATCCAACCTCAAGGCACACTTGTTTCAAACCTAAGATTTTTGCCTTCTGTTTTCATCTCCTATTTGTCCCTGCCTTCAACATTTGAAATTCCCTTCACCCTGCCAAAATGTATAACCTCTATAAGGTGTGTGTGTGTGTGTGTGCGTGCGTGTGTGTGTGCGTGCGCGCACGTGTGAGTGTGCTTTTGAATTTGCTAGAACTATTTATTGTCATTGGTTGCTTGTTTGTTGTGAGGGTTGAGTGCAAGCGCTTTGATTTGTTTTTACAAGATATAGCGCTATATAAATTCCATGTATTATTATTATTATTATCTGAAGGACAACAATGGAGGTGGAAGTCTGTGCAAATCCAAGATCTGAAGAGCAAGTCTCTTCCAACCTGAAGGCTGGGATGGAGATTTGAACCTGTGATGCTAGGGTCAAGCATCACGAAGTTCTACCCACTGAGCCCCCCCTTGAAAATTTTCAACTGATCAAGAAAATTTTTTACATTGGTTTAGTTGGTGGGTTTTATTTTTCAGAGCTCTGAGGAGTTGGAGGACCTGGAGACGCTGGCTCAGATTGCTGCCTCCCACAACGAGGCCACAAGAGGACGGGGAGACCTACATCGAGAAATACATCCATGGCATCTCCGCGGTGGAGAGCATCTTCATCCTGGATCGCCTCAAACAGGTGTGTGCTTTTTTCCTCTCCTTCTTCTGCATCCCCTGACCATGCTACATTCTTAATCCTGTCTGGAAGGCAAAAGTCTGCAATCTGTCGTAGTGACTCCGCTAGTCCCCACAGTTTTTCGTGGAGCTCTACAGGGCTGGGTCACGTCTGCTGTCTCAGAGTGTTGAAGGCAGGGCAGGACTGCGGGATATGAGATGGGGGTTATGGGCCTGTGCCACAGGGACGCTGGTCAGTGTGAGATATTTTCAGGCAGTGGAGATGGGATTGGAGTGTCCTGTTTGCAGTCTGAAGATGTCATCTTGAGCAGCTCTCTCTAGTTCAAAAATGCCACCTTTTTTTCTGTTTGTAGTTTGAAATTTTGTCAAATCTGAACCAAGCAGTTTATTTTTGTGAACAATGGGAGTGAAAGTGGAGGCGTGAGTGAAGGTTTTAGTGACTGACTGATTGTTCTGAATTCAAAGTGTGTTCATGATGATACCCTGCCAAGTGGTAAAACTGATATCACACAGGGTTGTTTTTTTAAATGTCATATTGCTAATTGCTCACAGCAAGGCTGGAAAATAAACCTGTGTTGTTGACTATAACTGTAATGCTATCAGTTGTATGTAACAAGAATTTTTTTTTTTTTGGTGGGGGGGGGATAAACACCTGCACTGTCTTAGTACACAAATTCAAAGAAATGTACTTTGTTTAGTACTGATATACTTATTATCGTAAGGATGGTTACTTATTGTGTCCTGTTAGGAAGGACATAGTGTGGAGCAAGAGTTGAAGTCTTATATTCTGGATATAAAAAAATTGTTAAGTCAGAAAAATATAAAAAGTTGATGATGAAAAAAAAAATCAAAGTCTTATGCTGTTGATGATAACTATTTTGTGCAGAACGTGAAAGTGCGGGAACAGATGTCGTCTGCTGGTCGGCCCAACAGTCTGCGTAAAGCCACCAGCCTGACCTGCATCAACCAGGTAAGCAAACACACACACCTGCTAGATCAGGTGTTAGAATGCCAGGTAGACAAACGCACAGATCAGTCAGGTGGCTGGATCGTTGTGAAATGTAGTAAGAAACAGTAGAGTTCACATTGATGTGAAATGTAGATTATGCCGGAAAGTTCTCAGAAAGTAGTGGAACATCCAGAAGCTTACAGGAATATTCAGAGAACTGATACGATATTCAGAAAATGGTGGAATTTTGAGAAAGGAATGGACTATTCAGAAATTTCTTTGGCACTGTTCAGACAGACAGGAAGAACAGTTTCAGAACATCATGTGCATTTTTTGTATACATGTCGTTTTGTCATTTTCATAAATATCTTTCACCAATAGCAGTGAGATACTTGAAAGATATTCTTTGGAACCAAGATTCCCATTTTTTGCTTTCTTACATTGCTATATGGTGTAGATGTCTGTTCGTATGAAAGGATGTCACATGGTATACATCTATACAGGCAGTTTCATGGTAAAGGGTGCTGAAATAAACAGATATAATGTTTTTGGGTTTGAAGACTGAACAAAGAAAGTGGCCAGTTTTAGCCCTCATGCCGACCACTTAGAACAGGCGTCATCAAGCATGATACGATTTATCTATCAACTGTTCTTTATCTGGAATTGCCTGAGCAAGTAGTTGAACATTTGTGATATGCATCATTTTAATGTTTAACTGATTCTGTATAGACCTGACCCCCCTACACAGTGGCTCAATGGTTAAATCAGTAGACAGCTACAAACACTTCTTTTTTTTTTTTTGGTTTTATCCTACTACAGGCAAATGGTTTGTCATCTTGTCAGATCAAATCCTGACAGAGCTTGGTGACTTGAAAGGCAAAAGGGTTCTCAGATCCCTGTATACAGGTGGTGTGCAGATTTTTCAATGCTGTTTAAGCGTTCCTAAGGGTGTGGGTTTTCGTTGTTGGGCGTTCCTCAGCGTTAACAGCCTGGGAGTCACCCAGACCATGCACCCTTGTCTCACTCATCACACATAAGAATGACCGTGAGGCCACAAGTATACTTTGGATAAGATTTGTGTGTGTGTACGAGTGTTCAGATACCTCGCCATATAGGCAGCCATGCTCTAGCTTCAGAGGATGTCTTTCTCCTTGAAAGGAAGATGCAGGTTGTTATGCTAAGAGCCTGTCACAAATGAAGACAATCTCAGCACAACATTGTCAAGGCATAACACCATGTTAATGTAGACCTTGGCACTGTGCTGACATCAGTAACTGACATACAATGCACAGCTTTGGGCCTGGGTCAGGACAAAAGACAGGACCAAAGAATCTGTCAGAATGAATGACATTTATAGAGGAACAAAACTTTTGGGAGGGTGACAATTTAGTCCACTCCCAGGTTCATACTGGTTTAGAAGGGGCAGAATTGGGGTTAGTTGTTAATTTAATCTTAGTAGACTAAACAGACTTTCCCGTAGAGAAATGGAGTAGTGGATTAAAAAAAAAAAAAAGATTTTTAGATAGTGAATTGTTGATTTTGTGCTTTCAGCCGAACCAAGGCCAGGTAAATACTCACAGTTGGGTAGTAGGAGGGCTAGTGTGTGTGTGTGAGGCTTTAGCATTGTAACACGCATTAGTGTGTCTGTGTGTGCGTGTGTGGTCTAACTTGGGTCTCTGGCTTTGTGGGCGCTAATGGGAAGTTTGTTGTTGGTGGTGCGGGAGCCAGGCATTGCTGCTGTTTGTGGTTTTCTTTGGTTTCTGTTTTTCTTTTTCAGCATATATGCATGTGTGTGTGTGTGTGTGTGTGTGTGTGTGTGTGTGTGTGTGTGTGTGTGTGTATGTGTGTGTGTGTGTGTGTATGTGTGTGCGTGTGTGTGTGTGTGTGTGTGTTAAAAATGGAAGTACGTATGAACATATGTGATACTAACGTTAAGTTGTTTCTGTAATGTTATATTTTCCTTTCTAAGGTTGTTGGTTTTTTAAAATAAATTTTACTCCCTAATATTTTGCTTTTTGTTTATTTTCTTCTTTAGGATAATTTGAATGCAGACTTCTTTTTTTTCATTTCAATAAGCTTTCCAACCAATTTAAATCTAACATCCTTTTATGATTTTCAAATTTTTGCTTTTTAAAAAAAAAAAGGAAATAACATAGCTTGTCGTTCTAATTTCTTTTGAACACTTCAGATATATTGGATGAATTTCAACAAAACAGACTTGTGGGGGGGGGGGGGGGGCAGCAAGTTTCAACAAAAGACATTCATCACATAAACTTTAACAAGACAAAGAGTTCTTTGGACGAATTTCAGAAAGACACAGAAATTGTGTGCACAGATTCAAAAAGACAAAATTCTTTGCACTAATTTCAATAAGACAGAATTTTTTTGCACAGATTTCGAAAAGGCAAGAAATTTTTGGACAAATTTCAGCAAGACAGAAATTCTTTGCATAGGTTTCAAAAAGACACAGGACACAGAAATTCTTTACAGGACAGATTTCAACATGACACAGAAATTTTTTGGTTGGGATCTATCAAGACATAGAAATTTTTTTAGAAATCATTGAGATTGATTTTAGCAAAACAGTAATTTGGACAGACTTTAACACCACAGAATTTTGGAGGATGAATTTTAACAAGACACACAAACTTGCTGGACAAATTTCAACAAAACAAGGAAATTATTTATATGGATTTCAACAAAACAAAAATTCTATTGCTGAGGTGTCTGGGGTTTTGTGTGTGTGTGTGTGTGTGTGTGTGTGTGTGTGTGTGTGTGTGTGTGTGTGTGTGTGTGTGTGTGTGTGTGTGAGTGAGTGTGTGTGTGTGTCGCTGTGTGTGTGTGTGTGTCACTGTATGTGTCGCTGTGTGTATGTGTGTGTCACTGTGTGTGTGTGTGTGTATGCATGCTCATATCTGAGTGTGTTGGAGTTTTGTGATACGCCTGATATTCATTAGTATGAGAGTATGCCTGGGTGAGCATGAATGCTTATGCATGTGTGCACTTTTGCGTGCATGCAAACATGCATGTGGGAAAGAATATGAGCAGACACAAGTCAGCAATAATCTTGAGTATTTTCACTGCTCGGTTTGTCTTCATGACTTGTTGGAAGTGTCTTGTGTTGAAAGATGAACGGATTGTGCGTGTGTAGTGTGTACCTGTGTGTGTGTGTGTGTGTGTGCATGCGCGCACGCGTGCGCGCTAACTGGGGTAAAGGCAAGAGAGTGTTCATAAGGTCATGCACAACTTTGAGGCTACTGCTAAATGTGTGCTGCGTTCTCTCTTTTTGTTTCCTCTTGTTTTCATGCTCTTTCAATCTACCTTGGAGTTTTTTCTGAATCTTTAGTGCAGTCATTCATTTTTTTTCTTTTCTTTTCTGTTGGTGCTTGATTTTTTTGTTGTGATTTGACTAAAACTGACAAATCTTTTATTTCTTTTTTTTTTGTCCCTTGTTTTTTTGTTTTGTTTTGGCCAAAATCAAGAAATCTTTCACATTATTCTTTGTCTTGTTATTGTTCATTTTTCTCGCGTGTTTCGGTAGAGGTAATCATTTTTTTTTAATTTTTTTTTTAATCTGTGTGCTTTGGCTGAAAGCAACAGTTCATTTTCTTCTTTTTTTTTTTTTTTTTTTTTTTTTTTTTTTTGCTGCCTCGTCTTCTGTGACGTTCCCGTACTGCTGTTCCCACGCCGCTCATTTCAATCTCCCCGCCACAGCCATACCCAGATTCGTTGTGTCTCACCCCCGGGGTCGGGAGTCCACAGGGAGCTCATCAATATTAGGCCGCCGCGGGGCCACCAGCCAGAGGGGCCCTGCACTTCTGCTGGGTCACTTTGGTGGTGTTCAGTGGTGCCTGTTCTGAGCTAACATACGCAGGACACCACCTACTAAGCCCCCTACTAACGACAGTATTAGTCGCGGAGCCAGACTGAGTGAGTCACCCACCCAAGGTGGCGACCACCACAACGTCCCTCCAACGACCGCCTCCCCGCGAACCCCCAACCCCAAAGGCTTTGACACAAATTCACCACAGGCACAGAAGCGTATGGGGAAACCGAATCTGAGGTCACCATGAGACCAGAGCAACGGAGGCCACCGAATCAGAGGCAATTTTTATTATTGCATGATGATCAATGATGATGAGGATGATGTAATGATGCTGCTGTGGAGGTGCATCCGCTTTGAGACTACTTGACAGGGTTGTTCTCTACGCTTACTGTCATAATATATCCCGGCGTCAACCAGGCCCGAGAGATACAGACACCTGCAGTGTTGGTCAGGTAATTTGAGCAACACTCTCAAATTCGCATCCGTAAAGTGGATGAAGCTCGACTGTGTGGTCCCAGTCTCCCCACTGAGCCCACAGCACACTCACTCTGGGTAGGAGCCGGCCGGAGCCCGAAAAAATCCCTATGACTTATGGGATTCGAACCCGCGACCTTCCAGTCCGGAATCCACGGCGCTAACCACTGCGCCATGGCGGCTGGTATTTTCTTCATTTTTTGTGTTGTTGGTTGTTTCCTTTGTATTCTGATTAAACCAACATCAATTTTTTAATGTAATTTTTTGTGTTTGGGTTTTTTTTCTGTATGTTTTTGCCAGACTTGTTTTTTGTTCTCTAATTTTCTTTTTTTTTCTGTTGGATTGTCAAGTTGTTTTTTTTTCTCGGTTGTGTGTTATTGGTTGTTTTGGGATGGGTTTTTTTTTAGCCAAACCCTGGATTTTTTTTCTCCTTTTTATGGTTTTGTTTTCTTTGTTTTTTTCTTTTTAAATCAATAATTTGTTTATTTTATTTTCTATTGTTTCTTTGGGTGAAGGGGGAGGGGGGGGGCGCTTGTGTGTTTTGCCTAAACAAACTCTTTTTTTTTTTCTCCTTATTTTTTGTTCCTGTAGTCTAAATACTTCGGCTATTATAACTGATGATGGAGGGTGGTGAGGAGGTAGGTAAGTGTGTGCATGTGCATGCATGCACCTACTGTGTGTGCATGCACGCCAGGTGTGTGCTGGTGACTAACGGTTTCTTCTCTTTGTCTGTGTGTGTGTGTTTGCGGCCTTACAGATCTTCTCATCTCCTACTGGTTTGCTACAGCATCAGGTATATCCTCTTCGCTCTCTGCACCCACCCCATCCTCTCCTCTCCTCTCCTCTCCCCGCTTTTTTTTTTTATAAACAAAAAATCAACTGGTGTGTATGTTCTCTGTGGTAAAACACACACGTTGTCTGTTGTTTGTTTTTTTGTTGTTGTTGTGGAAAGAATAAACTTTAAAAAAAAGAAGCACATTTATGTGTCACTTTTTTTGTGGAAAGAACATACTGTCCTGATGAAAAGGGAACAAAAGAAGGTTAAGATTAAAATTCTCGCTAGAATAGGAGTTACCGTGTAGGGGTTGCTGGGGCCGGCCCTGTCAGTATGAATAGCATCCCCCCCCCCCCCCCCCCACCTTCTGAAAATGTTGTGATAGGAATTCCCTTTTTATTTCGTCCCCTTTTTGTTTTCTCCTTGTTCTTGTCACCTCTTTCTTATCTGTTTTCTGCCTTCTTGATCCATTCTCTCCCTGCCTTTTTTCTTGAAAGGCTTGAAAGGTTGAAGTCAGATGAACTGGGCCCGACTTGTCAAGTGCTTAACAGCAGGGCAAGGCATTTTTGCTCCTATTTATAACTAACAACAGTAGTTGCTGACTTGGAGTTTGATGAAGAAGAATGGGAGTTTCAGGTTGTTTGGGGGTTGTTTTTTTGTGGGGGGGGGTTTTCTGAAAGATCTTTAGCTGCCCAGTTCTTCTTTTTAGAGAATGCACAGTCTGTGTGTGTGTGTGTGTGTGTGTGTGTGTGTGTGTGTGTGTGTGTGTGTGTGTGTGTGTGTGTGTGTGTGTGTGTGTGTGTGTGTGTGTGTGTGTGTGTGAGTGAGAGAGAGAGAGAGAGAAAGAGAGAGAGAGTTCCCAGCTTATGTTTTATACTCAGCTTTGCACAGTCCATTGGCTCCTAATAATTAAAATATGTCATATGTAAAAAGTGTGAGATAGAGAGAGAGAGTACCATGCATATACCTTAACTCACTCCATACTAGGCAGTTTGGAGTCAACAATCTTATCTGCATACTGAGCATTTGTGAAGGTTTAAAAAAAATGGAGAATTGTTTTTTATATCAGAGGGTGAAAGTCTTGGTTTCAGGTTCTATTTTGAAGAGGCGTTCTTTACTTTGTGTGATTAAAAAATAGTTATTGGTTTATGATTTTTTTTTAGGTCAAAACTGAGTCGACTTTTGCACTTGAATAGTAGTACGGTTCCTTGTTATTTTTTATATGACAATAATATATTATTATTATTATTAAATGCTTCAGCTGTGAAAATTGGTGGCACAGAACTTGATTGCTATTTTCTGAGAAGGTGCAGTTTTTTTATGTCAAGCACTTCATGGTTATTGTTGTTGGGCATTCCCTAGCATAACTAACACTAGGGGGGCCACCTAGAACATGCACTATTCTATCTCATCCCACCTGAGAATCACTGTGAGACCAGAAGTACACACTGGATGATGAGAAGTTTGCATGTGTGACTGTTTGAAAGAGCCTGGCCATATAGGCAGCTATATTGTGAGTCAATTGCTGAAATCAAAAATCTTGACTGGGACATAAATTCAGTCACAACAACTTCTTCAACTTAAGAGATTTTTTTTCTTCTTCTCTATTGGAAAGTACAGCTTGTTAAGCTGAGAGTTTGTCATGGCTGAAGAACAATCTCAACATAACATTTCAAAGTATATAACATCTTAAATGTAGGTTTGGGCACTTTGCTTGCATTGGTAACTGACTAACCTTTTGGTGCGGTGAGAAACTTAAGTGTTAAAGTCTGCTTTATGTGTGGGTAAGAGACGTGGAAATGATACTGTGGGTTTGATTGAGTCCACCTTGTTTTTATCAATCTCTCATTTTCTTTCTCGAGTACTCTTTTTTTGTCTTTGTGTACATGCAATGTTAGTAATAGTTTGTGTGTTGGTGTTAACCTGTGCAGTAGCAGTCATGATTGCTTTTCAGATAATGTGGAACCCAGTTATATGTATGGAGGTTTAACATTTGTGTGTTTCGAATTGTGATCTCTCTCAACTTTTTATTGTTTCGTTTAATACAACTTCATTTTATGCTTTGTGAAGGACAGCTTCAACTTTTATTTATTTTCGGGATGGGGGGGGGGGGGGTGGGGGGGTAATTTTATTTCTTTTAAGAAAAAAAAAAAGGAGTTTCTGTCAGTGCTGTGTGTGTGGTTCTTGATAACATGTGAGGAGGGGAAAAAATAAGATTCCCATCATTCAAAATACGTTATTATTGTGAAAGCCTAGATATATACATATCTATACATTCCTTACATGTGTGCACATCTTGCATAAATACGAAAGCATGTAAATGCTGATCTGTATGTTCTGGAATGAGTTTATTATCAGACATATCTATTTGTATTGTATCTAAACCAATTAAACAGTAATGGCTGTGCTTTCTTGCATGATTGCATAGCCTGGTTTACTTTGCAGAAACATATAGCGTGTTTGTTAGGCATGCACTCACAAAAACACATGCATGTGTACACAAAACACACACACACACACACACACACACACACACACACACACACACACACACACACACACACACCACACACACACACACACACATCTACACTCTTGTGAAATGTATGCACCATCCCAGTACAAAACCAAAATGATCAACAGAGTATTGCCGTATTATACAAAAAGAGTTATTGATCATTCAAATGCCGATAAATTGCCCTAAACATGGTCATTGTAATGAAAATATGCTGCATCAGAGATGTATTTATTTTTATGCCAACCATTTGGCTAATCTAACTCTTCTAACAGAACATTTAACCCTAGTAGCGCGGTTCCCGGATTACTCCGGAGTGACGTAGTGCAGCTTTTCTGGCGGCTCCCGGAATAATCCGCCATGACGTCGGTGATCGTAATTGAAGGCTTTCTTTCGCTTTCAAAGGTCATCCAATGAACGTGAAGGCCATTGTAGGGCCGCAGAAATGGGTGAAGGTCGTCCGCAGTCGCAAGCAACGAGGATTCTGATTGGTTTAGAGGTGTATTTTTTATTTTTTTTGGACAAACGTCGATCGCCTGAAAACAAAATGGCGGCAAAGTGTTTGCGCTCGTATCACTCGAAGTATTTTTCGAGTTTTTTGACGATATTGACGGCGATGAGGAGTTTTAGAGGCTGGATTTGGTTGAATTAAACGATAATAGAGACGATAAGGTAAGGATTGTGAAATATTTTTGAAAAACTTCGGAAAAATTGATCGCGATCGGACTGAATCGAGCGGCGCTAAGTTTTGTCCAAAGCACTTCATAGCTACCGGGCGATTTCGATGTCATACATTGTTTTACTTTATTTTAACGCAACACGGCTTCGAAATAACTGTTTTTAAGTCATTTCTATATGCTGTCGAGTACTTTGCATCACACGAAATCAAGTGATTGTCGTATTTTCGTCATAGAACGCCGCCAGTTCGCACGAAATAAGTGTTCACCGCCATGACGATCGCGATCGCGTCGATCATTTCGCTGGACTTTTCCGAGTATTTGACGACCGATAAAGCCACGGAAGCTCTTTATTTTTTCAAAACTTATGTCAAGAGACAGTATTTATCGAATCATGACATTTTTGCACCGCAACAACATTGCATATCGTGTTAAAATCAATCTGGGTCACCGACATCGCAACAGTGATTGGTAGTGCACGCGCAGTTTTTAAACTTTATTTATTTTTTACATTATCATAAACACTACATGCTGCTATAAAATTTCACTCTTTTAAAAGCTTGTTATCTAAGCTTTCCAGTGATTTACAACTTTACACACTTAGTTTAGTTTTACATATCAATATCAAGAGTTGTTTGACCCCACCCTACTGCAAATCAACAATGGCTGCTGTTAATTCAGCCAGCAGCACCTAGTACTGCTGCCGTTATTACAGCGCTACTAGGGTTAACAGAAAAATTGTATTCTGCTAACATTGAAGAGGAAGGTTTTTGTTATGTTCCTTGGCTAGAGCTCCAGGTTCTCCAATGGGGAGATTTTTCATTTGCGACTGGTTTTGCCCACCACGAAGGTAGCTGCATTCTGACTTTGGGGATGTATGCTGGATATGTTTGTGTTTCCATAACCCACCAAGCACTGACGTGAATTTTGGGACCTTTAACGTGCATATCTGATCTTCTGCATGTGTATATGTACACAAAGGGAATTAAGGCACTTTGCAGGTCTGCACTTGAAGTTAGACCTGGGAGATTGTAAAAATTCCCACCCTTAATTTACCAGACGCTGCCGAGATTCAAACCCAGGACTTCATGGTCTCATGGGATTGAAGACAAATGGTCTTAACTACTGGGCCATGGTGTCCGCCAAGAAGAATTTGATTCAGAACAAAATGTGAAGTTTAACACAGCATTCGGCGAAATGATTGTGTATAGAGCTTACATCCTAACACTGAAGTTAAAGGGTTGAGTGTACGTATTTCATGGTAATATAATCAACACAGAAATCGGACCGTTGTATGTGTCTCTCTCTCACTACACTGCTGTATCCCTAAAGTGGAAAAAGTTTATATTTTGTTTAACATTGAAACAGAATGGTTGAGTATGTACTGGTCAGTTGACTTGTTTATATTGAAAAAAAAAGAAGAAAGAAACCCCAGCGAAATTGTTGATTGTCCTTTAATGTATAACATCCAACTGTTCAAAAAGAATAATTGGAAATGTACAGGAACTCATTGTAAGTTACTTTTTAGAATGGCTGTCCCCTTTTTCTGATACTCTCTACTCTCTCTCTGCTCTCTCTCTCTCTCTCTCTCTCTCTCTCTCTCTCTCTCTCTCTCTCTCTCTCTCTCTCTCTCTCTCTCTCTCTCTCTCTCTCTCTCTCTCTCTCTCTTATTTCTCCAGACATTATAAGACATGTTGCCTGTATCATTTTGTTCTGGTGACCAGGTAGTGAAATTGTAAACACCAGGATGGGCACAGGATGTCTTTGTTGATGTGTTCTGCTTTGTTTTATTTATCCATATGGCAATTTATATATATTCTTGATTGCTTGGGAGGGGGGGGGGTGTACACTTTTTTTTTGGTTATTTCTGGATGATAAATCAAGCGAAATAGTTGGCATCTTCAGCATGGCCTGATTTCATAAGCCCTAAGGAATAATATGATTAAGAATCTATGTCATTTGATAACTCTCTTTTTCAGGTGGAAGGTTTAGGATATTTTAAGGAGAATAGATGTTGATTTTAAATTTAAAGTGACTGTCGCTACAAGTTACTGGAATTGAACAAGTTGACGACAGCCCTGATATAGTCATTATGGTCAACAGGGCTAAAAACAACATGATTTTTTTTTTTTAAATATCGCAATCGCCTCAACACAACTGTCACATGTCAGCACTGTGATCTCACCTGCATTTTGTTCACTGCCAACAGCTGCGTGCGGACAGTGTGAGCGATCTCTCCGTGGCCGACCAGTTCTCCCTCAAGTCTCGCAACTTCCCTGGTGAGTTGTTTCGTCTCCGCTCTATGTCTGATGTCAGTCATACCGTGGCAACGATAGCAAAAAGGGCTCGACCACGCAACCCGCTCAGGTTCAGTTTAGGTGGGTGTGATTGTCTGCTCCCGCAGCCTGTTTTCCTTCAGCCTGCTGTAGTGGGCTGGAGTGTGCTCTTCCGAAAGTTTTTGTCTGTTTTAGTTTTTTTGGACTGTATATTTTGGAAAATTCTTTTTGGCTGGTGATTTGTTACTTGTGAGAAAAAAGGCATTTTGTGTCCTTTTTTTTTTTTTTTTTAATTGTTATAGCATGAACAGTCTTGCTGCACCAAAGCTTACAAACTTGTTCTGTTTGGAGCCAAAGAAAGAAAGATTTTCGATTTTGCAATTCCTGATCATTTTTATTTTCCACTTTGATGTCGAATTTGTGGTCTTTTGTCCATCATATATATTTTTTTCTCGGTGTATTATTTTCTTCAGTTGGTCAGTGAATACATCAACCGCCTCTTTAAGTTGGTTTTTTTTTTTTGGAAAAAAAGCATTTTTGAAATGTTTCTGTCAATCAAAAAAAAAAGGCTTAAGTAAAGATGTTTTAAAAAAAAAAAAAGAAAACACAAGAATGTTGCTGTTTGGCCTGAGTTTGTTGAAGTGGAATCATTTTTGTGAATTAGTCAGTGGCCTCGTTCTTCCTGGGTTTTGCTGTGATGGGTCTGCTTCTTGCTATCGTTGTCATCGTTGTTGACTTTGGGGCTTGTCACTTTTTTAGCCTTGCATTTTGGACATGTTGGATAATGTTGGTTTTGGATTGCAGGAAGGAGAGAGCGAGCGTTTTATGCCAGTTTTTGTTTCGTCTCCTGTGGGTGGGGGTGGGGGTGGATGCTTTTGTTTTACTTATTTATTTTCTTTAAGGTATTCTTTTGTTTCTCTGGTTTTTGTTTGTTTTGGGGGGGTATTTTGTCAGGGGATTTTTTTAGGATTGGTTTTTAACAGCTTGTTCAGTATTGTTTTTATTTGACAGTAATATTTTGTTTAATTAAGGTTATGTTGAGTTCACATTATGTGTAGGAGGGTGGTTTCTTTGTATTGTTCTGGTTTCATTATGGACATTTTTTTTTTTTTTGCATTTTGTATGTTAATTCAATCTTTTATTTGTGCTTCATTTATTTCTTATTTTCTTTCCATTACAGTCCCCCCAAAAAAAATTTTCCAGAGTTTTCCCCCCCTGGAATGTTTATAAATCACTTGAGATAGAAATATTTTTTGGATCTTCTCACTTTAATATTGTGTCAACCCATTCACATTTTGACATTTTTCCCCAACATGCATCTTGAAAATTTGAGTAGAGATTTTAGTGTGTGTGTGTGTTATGTGTGTGTGAGGTGTGTGTGTGTGGTTGTGTGTGTGTGTGCGCGCACACGCATGTGCGCCTGTGCTTGTGTGTGTGTGTTTGTTGAATGTTTAAAGCACGGAACAGGGAGGGGTTTTGTTTATATATATTCACGTCTTTCAAGCTATTCATCCAAGTATTTTCTTTTAGTTTTTAAATTTTGAAAATGAAAGAAAAGAAGAAATTTTTACTTTTTGAATGTAACAGAGTCTCATGTTGACAAAATATTTATGAAAGAAACTAGGGTGGTTGCCGATATGTCGCATAAATCAATCAAGTCAAATCCTTCAAAAGAAATTGATCAGTGATGTCAAATATTTCAGTGAATAAAAAAGAGAGAAAATAACTTGGAATGGGTTGCAATTTTGTGAGAGAGCATAACTTGGAGCTGGTAGCAATTCTTTGAGAGAATATAACTTAGAACTAGTAGCAATTCATTTACTTGCACATTGTGTGCAAACATACTTTTCAACATAAGGCACTCCAGTTTTCTTGTTATAGAATTTCTTGAAGTTGATTTGTCCATGCTTTAGAAGTCGGTGTTTAAGCGATGCAGAAGTTTAGCATTAACAGTATGGAAGTCAGTTGCATACCAAGAAGTCCATTGCCAACACTGTGGATTAGCAGCCACAAGTGTAGAAAATAGTTTGCCACTGTCATCAAGGGCAGATGTGTCAAAACGGACTTCTGCCACTATCATCAAGGGCAGATGTGTCAAAACAGACTTCTGCCACTATCATCAAGGGCAGATGTGTCAAAATGGACTTCTTCTGCCACTATCATCAAGGGCAGATGTGTCAAAATGGACTTCTTCTGCCACTATCATCAAGGGCAGATGTGTCAAAATGGACTTCTGCCACTATCATCAAGGGCAGATGTGTCAAAATGGACTTCTTCTGCCACTATCATCAAGGGCAGATGTGTCAAAATGGACTTCTTCTGCCACTATCATCAAGGGCAGATGTGTCAAAATGGACTTCTGCCACTATCATCAAGGGCAGATGTGTCAAAATGGACTTCTTCTGCCACTATCATCAAGGGCAGATGTGTCAAAATGGACTTCTTCTGCCACTATCATCAAGGGCAGATGTGTCAAAATGGACTTCTGCCACTATCATCAAGGGCAGATGTGTCAAAATGGACTTCTGCCACTATCATCAAGGGCAGATGTGTCAAAATGGACTTCTTCTGCCACTATCATCAAGGGCAGATGTGTCAAAATGGACTTCTGCCACTATCATCAAGGGCAGATGTGTCAAAATGGACTTCTTCTGCCACTATCATCAAGGGCAGATGTGTCAAAATGGACTTCTTCTGCCACTATCATCAAGGGCAGATGTGTCAAAATGGACTTCTGCCACTATCATCAAGGGCAGATGTGTCAAAATGGACTTCTGCCACTATCATCAAGGGCAGATGTGTCAAAATGGACTTCTGCCACTATCATCAAGGGCAGATGTGTCAAAATGGACTTCTTCTGCCACTATCATCAAGGGCAGATGTGTCAAAATGGACTTCTGCCACTATCAAGGACAAATGTGTCAAAACTGACTTCTTCCATAACCTCCTGAGGAGTCCTTGGGACCCTGTGCTGAATTTTCAGATATTGTCCTGGGCAGTTGAGTCTACCAGGGGGTGCAGGATAGCCTAGTGGTTAGAGTTTTGACCTTGTGATCTGAGTAGCCTGGGTTCAAGCCACCTCTGAGGCATTGATTCAAGGTGATTTTTCCCCTGGAGTTATCATCAGTACTGGCTTGAATCCCTCAAATGTCTTTCAAATGAGACTATAAATCATGGTCTCTTGTGCGAATGCATGCAGGATATCTTGCGAACATGTTAAAACCCATTCTGTCTTTCTGAAGAGTAGGTCATTCATGCCAGTACGAGTAGATGACAACAAAATATTAAAACAACAAAAAAGAATGCATTGGCGTTAGTGTCATTTTTAGACATCATTCCCCAAAGATGGAATGCGGCTATCTTAATGGTGGACAAAAAAAGTTTTCATACATATGCAAAACTGTAATAATTACTGAACCTGGGTTCTCCAGCCAAGGAATACACACAAAAAAGCATTTTAAAAGAAAAAAGTAATGAGTTTGACACTCAAAGCCACAAAGCTAGCCCTTCCCACTT
>CM060344.1:25194883-25242383 GCA_030674155.1 Stramonita haemastoma | reverse complement strand
GTGTGTGTGCGTGTGCGTGTAAGATTAACATTATAGGTTTTCTGTTGTCTTTTTGGTAGATTAGTGCGTTTAGGAAGTAACTATTTTTAGACTGGGGGGGGGGGGGGATGGGTAAGATGTTATTTGGTCGGATGGATTTCTGCTAATTTGTTTTGTTGGGGTTTTGGGGGTTTTTTTTAACCTTCTTGAAATAAAGTATGTGATTTGATTGATATTGCACCAGAAAAAGAGTGCTTTGGAGTATCCCTGAAAATTATTTTGTAAAATTTGAAGATATTGCCAGAACATCTTGCTCTTTAATACATTTGATTTTCTTTTTTTTAATGGGGGGGGAGGCGTTAATCTGGAACTATACATTGTTGATTACCCACACAAACAGGAGTGCTTCCTATTCCACTTTGTGAAAAGGAACAGGTCTAAACTGTTAACGCAAAGATTCGCACCTCAGCCTAGGAGATGAACGTTGTAATTGACAAAATAGCCGAGAAGGAGGGCAGAAACTGTTGTTGTTGATTGTTGTTATCCTTTTTGTTGTTGATGATATTGTTGTTGTTGCCTTGTTATTTGTTATAATAGATATCAAGGGAAAGTTTTAACTCAGTTTTTTTGGGAATTGTCTAAGAAACATCAAAATCAGAATTTCAAGCTGTCTCAATAGGTCAACTACAAATGTGATAGTTTGAAAGCAGTCATGAATTTTATTTTATAAAACCATCTTAGAATGATACTTTACCTGTAAACAGTTTTCTGGTACATCAGTTTACTGAAATGTTGTCTGTTGAATATATCGTTGGGTTTGCTGGAGGATTGGGCATTTGGAAATCATTTTGTCAGGCAGATCTATCTTGGTGTGCCAATCTGTGTGCAAGAGAAATGTTCCCTTTGTCAACTTTCATGAGTGAAGATTTCACAATCACTTTGTGCTAGTTTTTTGTTTGTTTTTTTCTATCAAATATATCATGTGGGACTAAATCATTGTATGAAACGAACACTAAATTCATCAACTTTCATGCAAGAATGTTGTTTCAGAAATCAGTTCATGCCAGTTTGTCAGTGATGTATAGTGCTGATCTTAATGCTGAATGAACACTTAATGAAGTGATGAACGTTTGGTGTGTGGGGATGTGGGAAGTTGTGTGACTTTGTGGGGATGTGGGAAGTTGTGTGACGTTGTGGGGATGTGGGGAGTTGTGTGACGATGTGGGGAGTTGTGTGACGTTGTGGGGATGTTGGGAGTTGTGACGTTGTGGGGAGTTGTGTGGGGATGTGGGGAGTTGTGTGACGTTGTGGGGAGTTGTGTGACGTTGTGGGGATGTGGGAAGTTGTGTGACGTTGTGGTGGTGTGGTGATGACAGCGGCCAGCAAGCAGAGCCCCATGTCAGCGGGGGCGGGCAAGCTGAAGCCCATGTCCACTCTGATGGAGGAGCAGCACCACCGCGAGATCAAACCCCTGCTGAACCAGGAATCAGAGGAGGTACTACAGCTGTCTGCCTGTCTGTTGGTCTGTAGTATAGCGTGTGTGTGTGTGTGTGTGGTGTGTTTGATTTATTCTTTTATATCGAGGATAATGGAATAAGCACTCTTGTGCTTTTTTACATCCAGTCCCCATGTGTATGCAGTTTTGTAAATGTCATCTGTTCCCACCGTCACACGATGGCCTACTCTTACGAAAAGCAGAACAGGATTTAACGTGTGCACAAGATGTTCTGCGTGCGTTCGCACACGGGGCCTCGGTTTATAGTCTCATCCAAAAGATTTTTGAGTGGAGTCAGCACTGAAGTTAATTCCAGAGGAAAAATCTCCTCGACCAGGAATCGAACCCGGGTCGTCACATTGCAAGCACAGTGTTCTGACCACTAGGCTATATCCCATGTGTGTGTGTGTGTGTGTGTGTGTGTGTGTGTGTGTGTGTGTGTGTGTGTGTGTGTGTGTGTGTGTGTGAGACACAAATTTGATAAGAGAGAGGGGATGTAAAGTTGATGTGGATATGGATTGCTGCTGACATCAACCTGTGGTGTTCGGGTTATTGGGGGGGGGGGGGGGTTGTTTTGTTTTTTTTTGGGGGGGGAGGGGGCGGGGATCCCCATGTCATTGAAAATTACTCGGTGCTCCTCCTTTTGGAATCCTTATATTTGTGCTTGCTAAATGAAGATGGTGGTGGTGGTGTCATCCCCGTTGTCATTATGACTACCAATATTGCTGCTGCTACTACTACTACAGCTATTACTACAACTTTCACTACCACTACTACTACTACTACTACTACTACTACTACTACTACTACTACTACTACTACTACTACTTCTATTACTACTACTACTACTTCTACTACTACTACTACTACTGCTACTTCTACTACTACTTCTACTGCTAACACTACTACAATCACTACTGCTGCTGCTGCGTTTTATTGTTGCTGTTATGATTAGTAGTCAAATTCATCATAGCAGTATATGTTGCGTATTTTACCTGCAAAAACACCTCATAACAAATCAGTTATTGTTGCATTTTGTCTCAGGAACTGGACGAAGAGTATGCACCTGCCCACCCGAAGCCGCATGCGGCTGCCCAGCTGATTGAAGCCGACACACAAAGCATCGACTCGGATGACTTTCAGGAGTTCGCCTCCTACGAGACCCAACAGCTGAAAGAGCCTGCCCCCAAAGAAACCACCGGGCCCCGGCCACCGCCACCGTGGCCTGTGAGTGGGTTGTGTGTTGCCTGTCTGTCCTTCTGCTGTGTCTGTCTTTGTCTGTTCTGGGTTTAGCCCCTGTGGGGATGCCAGGGATCTGTCAGTATGAATAACATCCCCACCTTCTGAAAGTTCTGTGCTGTGAATTCCCTCTTTGCTGTCCCTCTTTTCTTCCTGTTGCTCCATTCCCGTCTTGTGAGAAATCTGCTGTGACATAAAGGGGTACAAAATATATTAAAAAATATTTTGTGCCTTCTCGGTCTATTCTCCTTCCTTTTTTTCAGAAAGTCTTGAAAACACAATTTTCTCCCACGTCAGAGTCAGAAGTTCTGGGCCTGACAGAAACGCAATACATTTTTGCTGTGACAGTTGCTGTCTGAGTGTTCGATGAAGAAGAGGAATGTTCTTGTTTTAATTTTTGTTTCTGTCTGTTTGTCTCCCCCTTTTTTTTTTTTTTGGGGGGGGGGGAGGGGGAGGGGCTGTCTTTCTCCCCTTCCCTCCCCCCTCCTGCATTTTAAAAAAAAAAAATCACAAGTTTTTCTGACTAAAATTTCACAATGCCCACTGATTTTTTTGTTTTGTTTTGTTCATTTGAAGGGGGGGGGGGGGTTGATGTTGGGTTTTTTTTTTAGGTGTTTTTGTTTCTGTTTTTTTTACTACTTCTATCCTATAATTAACTTAACATACCTAGGATTGTTGATGTATGGTTTTAAATTGTATGAGTCTCTTGTCCTGAGAGAGTTACGGTTAGGTGTGTCTATGCATAGAATGTGTATTTTTTCTATGAATTTGCTTTTTCATCTTTATAATTATGAATTGTTTGCAGTTGGGATTTGGTTGGGGGGTGTTGTTTGTTGTTGTTGTTTTTTTTTTTTGGGGGGGGGGGGGGGGTTGGTGGTGTTGGGGATTTTCTTTTCAGAAGGTTGTATGTAGACAAAGGCAGTCGTGCTTATTCTACTGCTCTCTTTAGATATAATTTGTTCATAAGTACCCATGATTTTTTTTTTTTTTTAACTCACACTTGTCTCTTACTCGGCGCATGTGTCTGTAACTTGGTACATACGTCTCTTAACTCAGTGCATGTGTGCCCAAATTTGTACGATGTGTCTCCAAGTTGGTACACGCGTCTCTTAACTCAGTGCATGTGTCCCTAACTCAGTACATGCACCCCCCCCCACCCCCACCCCCCACCTTTACTCAGTACTGAACACTTTCTGTGTTCCAGGCACGGCCATCACCCCTTCCTCCACCACGGACAGCCTGATGGAGGCCCCGGTCAAAGGTTACACCCCCAGCATGACCTCCAGCGGCTACGGCTCCCAGGCGGTCTCCACCCTCACCCTCTCCTCGGACGACTCCATCAGCGTCAAGAGCATGGAGGAGCCCTCAGAGGGCGCCGGGGCCTCTGCTGCCACCACCAAGGTGGCCCCCGCCAGCACCAGCCTGAAGCGAGCCAGCACCGGAGCCAGCACTGACTCCGACACAGAAGACGGGCAAGGCAGCGACGAGAGAAGCAATGCCCTGATCGAAGAAGAGGAAGAGGCCAGCATGGACGCAGCATCCCAGGACAAGCTGGCGGCAGGGGACGTGGCCAAGAACGCGGCGCAGAAACCCGCGGAACAGGCAGAGTCTGGCTGTGCGGGCGACTCGGCCACCAACGCCATGACCAGCTCGGCCCTGTCGGAAGCGAACTCGGACTCCTCCAAGACGGGCTCCAACCCTGCGGCGACGTCTGTGCTGGAGGCTGACAGCGACCCGTACAGCGAGACGGCCATGGAGGAGCTGGAGAGACTGGGGGAGCAGGAGGAGGGGGAGGGAGAGGCAGGAGAAGCCGATCTCTCCAACATCAGCGATATCTCCGGGAGCAAGTCGGGCCCCTCGGCGGAGCCGAGCAAGGGCAAGAAGGCCACCTTCGATGCCTCCACCCCCTGCGACGAGAGGAAAGGAGGGGGCACGACCAGGACGGGCAGCGGCAAGAAGCGAGGGTCGGGCATGCGACCTCGGCCCATGTCCATGGTGGTGTCGCCCCAGGCCGAGGTGCTGACGCGCGCCTGGCAGGAAGACATCAACCGCCGCAGCAGCCTGAACCTGTCGGATCACTCTCTGTCAGGTACTGCTGGACAGGGCAGGGGGGGGGGGGGAGGTGGATAGTGTGTGTAAATGTGACTATATTCGTTGGGGGGGATGGGGGGGGTGTTGATTCTCAGCTTGAAGTCTTAGGTTCTCCAGTGGTGAGATGTTGCGTATGTTACCAACTTTTGGGCACCATGAAGGTAGCCGCATTGCGACTTTTTGGGATATTGTGTTTTAATTTCAAATCTTTTTTGTAGCGTGAGACTTTTGTTTGCAAGATGTGTGTTGAAAGGTGTTTGTAATGTATCAATCATTTGTGATAAAATGTTAAATTTGAAATCATCTTTTAAAAAAAAAAAAAAAAAATAGATTCCATGTTGAAACATCGTTGGTAAGGGTAGCAAATGCTTCAAAATTTAGGCAGTGCATGATAGTAGTAGATATAGATAGATAGATAGATAGATAGATAGATAGATAGATAGATAGATAGATAGATTAGATAGATAGATAGATAGATAGATAGATAATATGATATGTATGTGTATTATATATTATGTTTTAACAAATATGAAATGTACTTATCTTGCGTCTTTGATTATGATTCGTATCAGCATGCCTGTCAGTATTGCAATTGCCCTTCAGGGATGCTTGACTTAACTTGAACAGATTTCCTGTCTATCTGTTCCTTCAGGCATGGACAACAACGTGAGCGAGTGTTCCTTATATATAAAATATATATGTAAATGTTGTCATCCATTCTCACCCCTGACTAGATTGTTGTGTGTCTGTTGTTCTAGGAATGGACGACAACATGAGCAAGTGTTCCTTAATATAGATATATATGTAAATGTTGTCATCCATTCTCACCCCTGACTAGATTGTTGTGTGTCTGTTGCTTCAGGCATGGACGACAACATGAGCGAGTGTTCCTTCGGCAGTCGTGCGGATCTGGACGTGATGCTGGACAGTCCTGTGCCGGGGTGGGTGCAGGAGGGGGAGGGGGTGGTGGTGCTCTCCACCCGGGGCCCAGCAAAACCGGGGTGGTTCGCTTCGTGGGCCCCACCACCTTCGCCCCGGGTACCTGGATCGGGGTGGAGCTGGACCAGCCTGAGGGTGAGTGGTCTGGGAAAGGGGGGTGTAGGGTGGGGTGGGGTGGTGTGATGTGGGGTGGGATGGGGTGGGGTGGGGTGGTGGTGTGTGGTGTGGTGTGGTGTTTTAGATTGTTCTGTATTGTGCTGTAGATTGTGTTGTGTAGGTTATTGTATTCTGTTGTGTTGTGTTGTTATGTAGTGTTCTGTACTGTAGTGCATTGTGTTGTGTTGTTATGTAGTGTACTGTACTGTATTCTATTGTGTTGTGTTGTTATGTAGTGTTCTGTACTGTATTCTATTGTGTTGTGTTGTTATGTAGTGTTCTGTACTGTATTCTGTTGTGTTGTGTTGTTATGTAGTGTTCTGTACTGTATTCTGTTGTGTTGTGTTGTTATGTAGTGTTCTGTACTGTATTCTGTTGTGTTGTGTTATGTAGTGTTCTGTACTGTGTTGTGTTGTTATGTAGTGTACTGTACTGCATTCTGTTGTGTTGTGTTGTTATTTTAGTGTACTGTACTGCATTCTGTTGTGTTGTGTTTGTTATGTAGTGTACTGTACTGCATTCTGTTGTGTTGTGTTGTTATGTAGTGTACTGTACTGCATTGTGTTGTGTTGTTATGTAGTGTTCTGTACTGTATTCTGTTGTGTTGTGTTGTTATGTAGTGTTCTGTATTGCGTTGTGTTGTGTTGTTATGTAGTGTTCTGTACTGTATTCTGTTGTGTTGTGTTGTTATGTAGTGTTCTGTACTGTATTCTATTGTGTTGTGTTGTTATGTAGTGTTCTGTACTGTATTCTATTGTGTTGTGTTGTTATGTAGTGTTCTGTACTGCATTCTGTTGTGTTGTGTTGTTATGTAGTGTTCTGTACTGCGTTGTGTTGTGTTGTGTTGTTATGTAGTGTTCTGTACTGCGTTGTGTTGTGTTGTTATGTAGTGTTCTGTACTGCATTCTGTTGTGTTGTGTTGTTATGTAGTGTTCTGTACTGTATTCTGTTGTGTTGTGTTGTTATGTAGTGTTCTGTACTGTATTCTATTGTGTTGTGTTGTTATGTAGTGTTCTGTACTGTATTCTATTGTGTTGTGTTGTTATGTAGTGTTCTGTACTGTATTCTGTTGTGTTGTGTTGTTATGTAGTGTTCTGTACTGTATTCTGTTGTGTTGTGTTGTTATGTAGTGTTCTGTACTGTATTGTGTTGTTATGTAGTGTTCTGTACTGCGTTGTGTTGTGTTGTGTTGTTATGTAGTGTTCTGTACTGTATTCTGTTGTGTTGTGTTGTTATGTAGTGTTCTGTATTGCGTTGTGTTGTGTTGTTATGTAGTGTACTGTACTGCATTGTGTTGTGTTGTTATGTAGTGTTCTGTACTGTATTCTGTTGTGTTGTGTTGTTATGTAGTGTTCTGTATTGCGTTGTGATTTATTTGTGTTAAAATGTTAAATTTGATGAGTTTTTTTATTAGAAAAAAAAAATGATTCTGTTGATGTTGGTTATGTAGGGTAGCTATGTTGTCAATTTAGTGTATGTATGATTGTTGTGTTGTTAGTAGTGTACGATGTGTTAGTGTTAGTAGTGATATGTAGTGATGATATGATAGATGATGTTGTGTATGTTATGTGGTATGTACTGCATATGTGTTTTTAAATATGAATGTACTGTATCTTGGTTTTGTTATGTATTCTGTATGCACGTATGCTGTTAGTATTGTATTGCTTCAGGGTGTTGATGTTACTTGACTGATTTCTGTTTCGTGTTCTTATGTATGGTACATAACGTGCATTCGTTGTGTTCGTTATATATAACTATTGTTTGTAAGTGTTGTCATCCAGTTTACTGTACTAGATTTGTTGTGTGTTGTTGTTCTAGGTACTGGTACGCAATGATGAGTGTTGCTTTATAGTGTACTGTAAATCATTGTCTTGTATTTTACCCTGACTAGATTGTTGTGTGTGTTGTTTGTAGATGGACTGTACAGCATTGGCAGTGTTGTTTATAGTAGTACATGTACTGCATTTGTTCTTTCTATGAGTGTACTGTACTGCATTCTGTTGTGTGTTGTTGTTATGCTAGTGACGTACACATTGAGTGTGTGTTCTTTGGAGTACTGTTCGGTTGTGGTGTTATGTAGGACAGTACTGTATCGTGTGTGGTTGCAGGTAGTGGTGAGGGGGTTGGTGTGTGTCTTACCGGGCAGAAACGGGTGTGGTTGTTCGTGGGTCACCATTCGCCTTTGGTACTGTATGTGTGAGCTGGACGCAGTGTGGGTGTTATGTGGTCTGGACGATTCTGGGGGTTGTTAGTGTGTGGTTGCTGTGTGGTTGTGGTTGTGTGTTAGGTGTGGTGGTGTGTCGATTTGTGTGGTGTGTTAGTATTGTTCTGTATTGTGCTGTGTGTTGTGTTGTGTAGGTTATTGTATTCTGTTGTGTTGGTTGTTATGTGTGTTTGTATTGTATTCTATTGTGTTGTGTTGTTATGTAGTGTACTGTACTGATTCTGTTGTGTTGTTATGTAGTGTACTGTATTGTTTGTGTTGTGTTGTTATGTAGTGTTCTGTACTGTATTCTGTTGTGTTGTGTTGTTATGTAGTGTACTGTACTGCATTTGTTTGTTGTGTTGTTCTGTAGTGTACTGTATGTGTTGTGTTTTGTAGTGTACTGTTGATTCTGTGTTGTGTTGTGTTGTATGTAGTGTATTCTGTTGTGTGTACTGTGTTGTATTCTGTCTGTGTTGTTTGTGTGTATGTAGTGTATTCTGTTGTGTTGTTTGTTGTGTTGTGTTGTACTGTAGTGTATTCTGTTGTGTTGTGTTGTAGTGTACTGTAGTGTATTCTGTTGTGTTGTTTGTTATGTAGTGTACTGTAGTGTATTCTGTTGTGTTGTTTTGTAGTGTACTGTATGTATTCTGTTGTGTTGTTTGTATGTACTGTACTGTATGTTTTTGTGTTGTGTTGTTTTGTACTGTCCTGTATCCATTGTACCAGATTGTGTTGTTTTGTAATTTATCGTAAGTGTACTGAATTCTATTGCACATACTGTATTGTATGTATTGTTGTATTGAATGTATCGTTGATATACCTATTACAGTGCTGGCAGATTTCTCTGCATGAAATTCAGATTGTTCTCCTAGGAAGGGTGAATCACAACAAGAGCAGCTATACTTTTTTCTATTGTTTTTTCCTTTTCATTTTCCTGTGTGCATGTGTATTTGTTTCCCTATCTGAGCAGCTTAGGGACAAAAACTCATGGTGTGGAGTGTTCTCTTTTTTTTTTTTGAAGATTGAATGCATGTTTGCACATTGTGCCTCAGTTTAGAATCTCATCCGAAAGACTAGCACTCTGACCACCACTCCTGGTCTAGCAGGTTTTGGGGGGGGGGAATTCATGCTCATAGAGGGATCAATCAAACCCAGACTTGTCACTTTCTAGGCAGATGTGTTAGCTTCATACCACCAGTCTACTGATCTTCCAGCCAGTTTTTGTTTTCCTTCTTTTTTTTTTATCACAGAACTGACTTTGACACTGAAGTCTCCCTTAACTACTTTATTGGTCAGTTTTGTGGGTTAACACCTTAGTATTTCAGCATTTTGTCTATTATAGTGCTGTAATGAGCAGACGTCTTATTTTTCATAAAACAAGCTTTGTCTCATTTTTGTATAAAATGGTTATTCTGTATAAAATTTTTCATGAAATGATCATTGTCAAATAGAATATGGTGTCATATTTTCTAGAATGAGTTGTCTATTTTTTCATGAAAGAGCCTTGTTTGTGTTACATGAGATGAGTGTTGTCTCATTTCTTGAAATGAGTTTTGTCTATTGTTTTTTCCTGAAATGATCCTTTCTTTTTTTTTTCTCGTGAAATGAGCCGTTTCTATTTTTCATGAAGGTAGGCGACTGTCAATTTCTTTAAAAAACATTTGACAAGCGTTTTCTGTTTCTCAAAGAAAGGAGCACTGTCTTGTTGTTGTTGTTTTTTTCCAGGCAAGAACGATGGCAGCGTGCAAGGCATGCGCTACTTCAGCTGCCGCAAGAAGCACGGCATCTTTGTGCGCTGGGAAAAGCTGGAGCAGGACAAGAAGCGCAGAGGCTCGCGCAAGGCGCCAGTCGCCGCAGCACCACAGGGCTCAGCACCTCCACCTCCAACCTCTCCTCCTCCTCCTCCTCTCTCCCCCTCCACCAAAGCCACCCCCACCAGCGCCAGCAAGAAGAAATAATCACGTCTGTGCTAGGGGGTTTTGTTTCCGTAGGAGCGTGGGGGGGGGGGGGAGTGAGAGTGTATGCGTGCGTCTGTGAGGGTTTGTCTGTAAGGAACAACATGTATTTCCCCAAGCCGAACTGTTGTGGTCACTGAGCGTTAACGCTGGCGTTGTGGCAGCGTGCGGGATGGTTCGGATCCTGGGGAGAAAGCTGGGGAAGAGAGGAAAGGTTTGGGTGTGGATGTCTCTTGCCAGAGGGGTTGAGGTTCTCGCAAACAGTTTCTTAGCGGACTAGCGAAATGTTCAGTCATGAGTCCTTTGATTTGTGATCCAGTTTGCTGTGGTTGAGTGCAGGAAAAGGTTTGGGGAGGGAGGCAGGAGGAGGATGTACATGTGAATGTCTTAGCACAATTGCCAGTTGCTGATTTTTTTTTTCTTGTTTTTTTTTTTGTTTGAGGGCATGAAGAATGATACTTGATGCATTAGAGGATAACAGCATTGATGTGTAAAGTGAGGTATGATGTATATATGATGTAGAAGCTGTGGATGGTGTCTCGCCTCTGTCTGTGTGAGTTTGTGTTCAAATCATTGAACGTTGTTATGAAAATCGATAAATTATGATAATGCGCGCTGATCAATATTATTGCCAGAATCTGTGTTTCAACTGCTCATCGTGTTCGGAATCATGAATATTCACCTTTAGCCGTGAAGAAGTGTGGGGTGGTGTTACGTTGTTTGTTTTACATGTAGATTATTGAAGCTTTGATGTATCATCTGTATGGAAAATTAATGATGCACAGATTTGTGTGCTTTTTGCCGTTCACACGTACAGCTTGGCATTCACGTTCCATGTTTTTTGGGTGATCTTACTGCATTTTTAGTACCTTGCTTTAAGGATGTGCTGCATCTGCGTGTGTGTGTGTGTGTGTTTCATACACGTTTCGTTTCTTAAAATGAAATAAAAATCAGATTAGAGTGAATCAAAATTCATCCTCAAAACTCATCATCAAAACTCCTTTTATTACCATTTTCAGCTGTCATTGTGAGTGTTACCGTGATACTGCGTGCATTGTGGAAAAAAAAGTGTGATGTCATTTTTTTATGATGAAATTGCTTATAACAGGCGTACTGAGTTCAGTTCTGCTGTTAAAACAGATATAGATTTCTATACTTTTTTTTTTAATTAATTAATTATCATTATCATATAGTTGTGGTTCTTGGCTCTCTTGTATAGATTATTCCATGACAAGGGTTTAGATAAAGGAAGACAACTGAGAGGCAACAACAGTTTGATCACTTCATTGATATTCTTATAGGGGATTTCTCAGACACTGAACATTTCAGAAATATATATATATACATCTGCAGTCATTTTCTGCTGAACCTACTCACAGCTAGAAAAAAATCCTGGAATTAGCCAGTTGTCAGTTGGCTTCCTTTGTGGGCACTGCTGCTCTGTGACCTATTTTGGGACACGTTGAGCAGTGTAAGGAACTAAGTTGCTTCTCTTTGTGGACAGTGATGCTATGTGACCAAATTTGGGACACATTGAGGAGTATAAGCAAGTGGTTGCTTGGATGGTGATGTTGAGTTTCCACTTGCACTTTCTTAGATTAAAAAATTTCAAAGCCAGATTTCAAATTACTTGGAATTTGTTACCAACTGTCTGATGGTACTCCTTAAACAATATCTAGACTCCTGAAAGTCTAAAGAAGAATTTGCTCATTTAGTATTACAGTTATGTAACACTAAATAAAATGAGATGGTATGAAAGCTTATCCAAATTTTGAGGTGCGCCACACTGTATAAAATTTCGAGCCATAAGAATCATTTTTTTTGTCAGCTGAAAAAACATAATGAATCTGTCTTGAGGAAGAATAAGAACACCTATTATTTTAACGGTTGATAATTGTTTTTTTATAGGTACATAGTTTAGCACACTGTGGTCAGATTAACTTTTCTTTCAAATATTTTTTGTTTTGTTCTTTTTTAATCAGAAAAACTTTTTTTTTCTCCTCATGTTGCAATTTTTCTTCCTGAAAGTACACAAGGCAGCAGATTTTCTCTAAACTCAGAGCCTTAAATTTCGTAGCATTCTTCTCCCTCTTAGCGACAGAATACTTGGCTTTATGCATTACATTTTCCCTGTTTTTTTTCCTTAAGGTTCTATCTTCCTATTGAAAATGATCAGCTCACTTGTGGACAGTCAGTAGCCAGTGAAGGCGAGTGTATTGAGCCCTGAAGGGGGTGACATTCTGTAGCTGTTTTGTCAGTCTTTGTCTTTGGCAGTGTCCAGGTTTCTTCTGGGTCATTCGGATTTCGCTGCTGTAGCTGGAAGAAAGTTTGGCGAAAGCATGGATGAGAAGAGAGGGAGAAAGAGGGATTTGCTCACTCTCTCTCTCTCTCTCTTTCTCTCTGTCGTCTATCTCTCTTTCTTCTCTCTTTCAAGCATACTCTCTCCCCACACCCCTTCATTTTCTTGAATCCAAGGCACTTACTTGCCTACTCTGTAAATTTCTGAAGTGTTTTATTTTTGCTGCCTGCATTTTAGTTTCAAACAAAATGATGCACACACTGCGGTATCACCACGTTTCCCGATCTCCTCAGGAATGTTGTCTACTTTTTCTTTGGGAAATGAATTCTTGATCAGGGGTCATTTTGTCGCTTTTTTTTTAAAGAATTGCAGACTGTAAATGGAAAGGATTCTGTAGCGTCAAGAATCATTTTCAGATTTAGTCTCCAGCTTGTTACTGTATTGAGGCCAAATTTTCAACAGCTTGTTTGAAAATTCAAACAGTAAATGATGGCGATGTTTGTTCTTACTTTCTTGAAACAAGCAGTTGAATGAATTTAGGGAAAAGATTTGAGCCTTTGCTGAAACATATCAGCTGTCATAACTTACCTTTTATCAGGAAGATACTCTGACTCTCTTTGATTTGGTATGCTTGTCACTTGAAATTTCCATATGAATTTTTTAATTTCCCTTTTAATCTTTTACTTTTTTTTGGGGGGGGGGGGGGGGGGTTCTAAGTAGTGGAAAATTGTGTCCATAAAATTGTTTGAATTTACCTCATCTGTTATGATGTAAGAAAAAAAGCACAGAGAAACAATCCTTTGAGTCCCTCACCCAAAAAATTTGTTCAGCAGTAGTCGACAAATTGTAAGAAGTTTTCATTTGCGTGAATGAAGTTAACCAAATGATATGCATTGCATATATTTTACTTAGTTAATACATTGTGAGAAATGTTCATACGCTTAAGTTTACCAAATCATGTGTATTATGTAGAACTTGCTGAACTTAGGACCATAAGGACACAGGTCGAATGCCTTACCCATCCTATGTCATGCCTGTCAAGGACCAATATGAAGAAGATAACTGTGTAGATTGAAGATAACTTTTTAGATTGTCACACTTTGTGATTCCTGGAACAAGCTAAAATATCACTTATTTAGCATGTTTTTTTTAGGTTTCTTCAAGTTTTCAATTGTATTATTCCTTTTTTATTTTTGGCAAGGCAAAGACTTCAATTTGTCATTTGAGCATCTGTAAACATTCAGTGATCAGAGTTAACGGTGCGTCATCTTGGTTTCATCCTCTTTTTTTGTACAACAGAAGTTTAGATGGTGTAAGTTCGTCATTGAGTGTGTTGTAACCTGTGCATGAAGAGTGTGGTTTTGCTCATTATGTCGGTGTTTCACTGGGTATTCATTTTCCATGGATTGTAACAAAGCACACGGTAGTGTACCTGTGGTTGGGTGACTGTCAATTGCAAATGTTTTTTTTTCATCACTCCATTGTCTCAAAGAAATATTTTTCGGGGGTTTTCTTTTTCATTATCCCACCAAATGAGTTGTGCAATTTTGGCAGATGCTATATTTTTTCCCCTTTTTTTTTAAAGTAAAGAAAGGAAGGGAAGACAAGAGAAAATGTGTGAGGAGAGGAAGATATTCGAAACTAAAACTTGGGAAGGGAAATTCAAGGATAGATGCACGTGTGTGAAAGGTTTTACACTTGTATTTATCCCTTATCATACCGAATTTTATACATCTCCATTTCTCTTTCATTTCATAACCATTCTTGATAAAGGCTAATACACCATCATTCCAAAACTTCTTCTTGTAACCAGGCAATGTCGGCATCTCACATCATGCTTGCGTAATTTGATTATTTGGAGAGTATTTGTGTGGTCATATGATTTTGAAATGAGGTCAGTCTTGCTCTACTGTTCTTTTTGTTCAATGTGTGACTCTTTGCATGTGGTACAGAACAAGCTTATTGGGTTTGTGTTGGTGATGGTCTTTTTTTGTCTTTTTTTTTTTCATGTACAAGGTGAAGATTTAGTCAACCCGAACTGGCCAATTCAGCTTATTTTTTCTGTCATCGTCATCAAGTTCTACATAGTCTCTTTTGTGTATCTTTATATTTATGAATATATTATTCCATGTGTATCAACCGCACTATCCGCTTAATTTTTGCCATAGGAAATGTGCAATACACATCAGAGGTAATATCAATTATGATGCGGTCATAGAACAACGTAGCAAAATTGTGTAAAAGCTGTTGGTGTATTTCTCCGTTTTGCGTTTGGTACGATATTGTCAGGTAGTTGTTCTGTTTAGTCTGTTTTGTAATGGTATGGTTTTGGGGTAATATCATACTTTTCTGGTGTGTGTACTATATTGGTAGTCACTGTAGTGTTATTGTTGTATCGCTCATCCAGAATAATTTAGTTCAAGCGTTCAGTAAGCTTTCAGAAAATGTGTAGCCTGTTTTGCCACAGGGCGGGGTTGGTTGGCAGATCTGCTTTATAACTTTACAACGGATCACTGCAACTTGTCTTTCTCACTGCAGCGTCACTTTCAGTATCTCCTCTTGTACTTAACAACTTAAAATCCAATACTGGCAACATTTTGAACACATACGCCTGGGTCAGATTTTCCGTAAGGAGAATAGCTTGTGTATGAAAAATTATATGAAGGAGAACCAAAAGAAAAGATGAAGATACTGAGATTTTTTTTTTTCTTTAAGAGTTAGTTTGCAACTTTTTTGAGTGAAGTCTGAAAGTTTTCAGAGAGCAGACTATCTTTGATTTTTTTGTTCTTTCTCTCTCTCTCCCTCTCCCTCTCTCTCTCTCTCTCTCTGCGTGTGTAGAATTTGATTCAGTGTTTGTGCATTGCTGTCAGGTTTTTGTCAGTCAACAGCGATGTGTAAAGGTTTGCACAGTATAAAAATTCTGTAGTAATGGCGATCATCGTTGATGATAACCAGACCAGATCACAGACATCTGTGCAATTCAGTTGGCTTTGGGTGCAATACTCTTCCTCTTTTTTTCTGTCACAGTATTCTGCACTTCATGGGCAAAGCAAAAGATTTCTGAAAACGTAGAAAAATTCAGCAATATTTCAGAAACTGTGGGGCTTTTTTCTTCTCTGCTATATCTGTCAAATAAAACTTAGCTTACAGATTTTTTAGATTTTTTTTTTAAGTTGGGTCCATTTCATTTAGTGTTGATTGGGTACTTTTGTTGTTTGTTTTTGGTTGGGGCAGGGGTGGTTTTGGTGGGGGATTTTTTCAGCTTTTGGAAAAGAGTGGGTCATTTAAAGCATTTAGTGAAATAGATTTCTTCCAGATTTTGTTGTTGGGTTTGGGGGGGGGGGGGGGGGAGTGTTCTTGTTTGGATGAGAAAATGATTTGGTCTCCAAGAATGCTCCCAACCAAAGACAGAGAGCTGTTTTTAGTGAGGGTTACCATCATCATGCCCCATCTTCCCCAACCACAATGATATTTTTTGTCAATCATTGTCAGAGTTGATCAGTCATTTTCTTGAGTTTCCATACAGAAGAATATTGATTGGTTTTTAGTCTGGTCGTGTCATCATTTTTAAAAACTGATTCTTACAAAAACAATTCCTGAATAGGACCACCCTGCATGTCTTAAAATATGACCAGATTCTATTGACCTTTCTGACATTACATTGATCACCTGTGTTAGAAAAGAGCTTCAGACGCACAGAGTAGACACCAAGCATAAATGTCTCAGTCTCTTAGACACTGCACGATGCTTTCGGCTCATAATTGGAACCGTGTGTGGCAGATTGAACTGCAGAAAGTTAGTATGGGCGCTGGCATTTTCTGAAGTGCTGTTGTTTGGCTTCAAAGAAGGATAAGGGTGTTCCATGGTGGAACAAGCACTAAGGTTTGCATAAAAGGTAAAGGAGATTTTCATAGCAACAGCAGAGTGAAGTACAGTTTTAGATGACCTTTTGAATTTAAAGCTGGTATTTTTTTCCTCAGTGTTCTGGAGAAGTGATAGAAGTTTGATCAAATAAAAATTCTGAATTGTGCCCAAAGACTTCAGGCTTTCTTCTCAGGATTTTCAGGAGTTTTGAAGACGTGAAAGAACATGGCTGTTTTCATAGAAAACATGGACCCTCCCTTCACTGTGTTGTCATCCCCTCCTTTGGTCAGCCTCGCCCTCACAAGACTTACTTATACCCTAAGTGTGTTTGAAACGCATAACATTTGGACTGAAGGGAGGAGGGAGGGGGCTAGAGAGCATGTGAAGGCTAAAGACTGAGGTTAGAGAATCATGGTCATTGGAATTGCTCATCTGTACGTGTACAGAAAAGAAGATTCATTCTGAACATTTAAATCCAGACTCGTACATCTTGCATACGCCGAAATGTATGGGACGTTGCTTCCCACAGCTGATGTTGATGGTATGTTGTGATTTTCTGGGGGGTTTTCGTCGGCGTTGAAATGACTGGCTATGCTGGTGCTGTGTTCTTTCATTCACTCTCTGACCAGTATTACAGTTACCAAAACTATTTTCTTCTTGTGTATACTCTTCCAAAATGTGGCACCACTCAGCTGATATTCCCTCTTTTTCTTTTTCTTCCACAATCTGCTTGTCTTCTTTTGTCGTTTTATGAGAACTGTGTCAAGAACTTACCTTTCTGTCGTTTTATGAAGCATTATATATGTCCAATATTTTGTCTTTTGTTGTCTTGTGAAGTATACATGTTCAAAAGTTAGTTTTTCTGTCTAAGCATACATTCAAGAATTTCTTTGTGGTTCTGTGGCTCCACAAACATCTGTCTTCAAAGTTGTCGGTGTCATTGATTGACGTGTATGTCCCAGAATATGTCCTTGTTGATTCATGAAGCATTTGTCCAAAATTTTATTTTTCTGCCGTTTGGCTAGGTACGTTCATGAAATTTGTCATTCTTTGATTATGTGTGATATTCACAAACACTCGGCGTTAGTTGTTCAGTTTAGATGTCCTGATGTGTTTTCTAAGGTTGTGACTTTTTGGTGACTAACAATTCGTAGTGGGGTTTTCTTGTTCTTTGCGCTAGGTTTCATGCGTTACGCTGATGGTGATAGCAAGCAAGCGCTGGATGAGTATTATTATCACTGCTCCGTTTTCTTTTGGTCTTTCAACATTCCAGATTTTGATTTTTTGCCTTTTCAGGGTTTTTGTTGTTTCTTTTCTGCAAGTTTAGGAGATTTTGCTATGCTATGCCTTTTTTTGTTCTATTTGATTGTGTGTGTGTGTGAGAGAGAGAGAGAGCGAGCGAGTAAGCATGCTGTAAGACAAGTAAGGAATGTGAAGTCTGCTTTGTCTTTTTTTTTTTTCCACTTTTTTGTTAAAAAATGCTTTGTCAACATTTTGAGATTGAGTTGCCTTTGGATTTAAGGTTGTAATTACCTGTTGTGGGAAGTTTAGTTTGTGGGGTTTTTTTTTTTTAATGTTTGTGAATGCGCATGTGTGTTAAAAACAAAGTTATATTTTTGAGCATGCAAGAAAAATGTAGCTAAATAATTTTTGTTTTAATTGAAAAATCATACTAGGTAGTATCAGTCTCACAAAAAATCGTTGTCAAATGAATTGTATCAGATTCATGGTCTGGTCACGTTGTCGCTTTTAAGTATGTTTGTAACAAAAAAGATTTGACCCTTTTCGCAAGTTTTTTGTGTGTTTTTTTGGTAGGGTTTTTTTTTGTTTTTTTTACCCCCCTTCTTCTGATTGATATGTTATGCCGTATGTATGAAATGGAAATCCATGCTTTCAAACGTGCGACTCTTAATCTTAGTAGTGCAGTTCCCAGGACATTTTGGGATGACCTTGCAAAGCCGCATGGCGAATCTGAGAACAATCAGGGCTGACATAGGTGACGGTAACTTAAAAGCTCATATTCACTTCCAAAGGTCTTTCAGTGAATGTCAAGGCCATGTCAGGGCCACAGAAAGGGTTGAAGGTCACTCTGTACACATGAGTCGCATGAAATTTGATTGTTATAAAATCACAGGCATATATAAAAGTTTGTCATTTAAGCTTTCCAGGGGTTTATAACTTGACATACTTAGCTCTGTTTTACCTATCAATTATCAAAGGTGTTTGATCTCAACTCTGCTTCATAACAACACTTGTCGGAGTGTCCAGTGGTAACCCTGGAATGGCTGAACACACAGCAGAGGACTCAGCGCTGCTGGCTGAACTAACGTTGGCCTGTGTTGCTTGGAAGCAGGGTGGGGTCAAACAACCCTTGACAGTGATATGTACAACAGAACTAAGTATGCAAAGCTTTATATAAATCACTGAAAAGTTTAAATAACAAACTTTTATATGAGTGTAATATCACAGCAATTCATACTGTTGACAATTATGAAAAAAAAAAAAAAAAAGTAACGTGTGCACTTCCTACCACCATCAGAGCCCCGAGCTGCTTTCAGCAATAAATGTTGTTGTTGAGGTATAGAAATATTACGAGTATGTAAGGTCCATCTCTTGACATGATGGAGTTTTGAAAAACATAAGCTTGTGTTGCTTCATCAGTCATCAAATACTCAGAAGAGTCCAGCAAAATAAAAGATGTCGTCACGATTGTCATGGCGTTGAAAACTCCTTTCAAGTGATGGCTTTCTATGATGAAAATGCGACAATGACTTCATTTGGATGAAGCCAAGTCTATTGATTTGTCTTGACAACTTTTATTTCATAATCTTGTCATGTCAAAAAGAAAGTAAAAGAATTGGTGACATAACAATCTTCAGGTAGTGAAGAAAAGCATCCAGGAAAACTAGTGCTGTTCAGTTCGGTCTGATCAAGATAAATTTTTACCCCTTTTTAAAAAAAAAAAAATCCTCAATCCTTACCTCGTTATCTCTGTCATTGTATATTTCAACCAAATCGAGCCTCTCGAACTCCTCCTCACTGTCAATATCATCAAAAACTTGCAAATCCATCATGAAATTGAGGCACAAGTTGCTTTTTTGGAGTATGAGAGATGGACAATCACACTGGTCCAAAAAAAAAAAAAAAAATTCATCCCCTTAAAGCAATCAAAATCCATGCTGCTCATATGTGCATAATGACCTTCAACCCATTCTACAGCCCTGCAATGGCCTTTGAAAGCAAAAGTGAGCCATCGATTACAGCACCTACATTATCCTGGAATTTTCCAGGATTCCCCATGTGGCTTAGCAAGGCTGTCTCCAAATGTTCTGAACACCTTGCCTCTTGCCAGCAGCTCTGAATCCTCTGCTGTTTTTTTTTTTCAGCGCTACTAGGGTCGATAACCAAGAATTTGTACCAACAATCTCATCGTCTGTTAGAAATGTTGATGACGCTTCTTTGTTTTCAGCTGTTTTTCAAAATCTGCTTTTGAAGTGTTTTTGCTGAGCCAGTTTTGATATTGATGTCATTGGTCAATGTGTAAAATTTCAGAGCTAAATTGATGTTACAAATCATCGTCGGGAAGAAAAATCTTATTTTGTCAAAACTTGCTGTCATCAAATTGAAAAGAAACTGCAGCGCTTCGCTGCTGATTTTCATGTTATGGGGAAACGTCGACTGAACATTTCACTGAAAAATTTGGGGTGTTTTTTTTTGGGTGTGCACACATTTTGGATGTCAGTTCATCAGTTTTAAGTTGCAGTCGCTCTGTGACTTTCACCCAGAATGTGTTAAATTGTCCATGGAGGGTAGTGATCTTGTGATGTGTTTCAAAACTTCCCCGCAGTCTTAGAAATGTCGTACTTTGTGATTTCACAGAGATGGGATGGGAGGGAAGGGGGGGGGGGGGAGAGTCCATCATCGCAGAGAGGGGGGTGGTGGTTTCGCGCCCAATGGAACATGGTAAAGCAGTGGAGTGGACAGGATTTCGTTTCCCAGAGCAGGATCTCTACGCTGGATGGATCCTGTTGCTGAAGGATCCAGGTGCACATGGACAGACGGATCCTTGGCTCCTGAACGGCTGGCTCCAACAGGCGGAGTGGAGTGGTGGGTGTGGTGTGGCTTCATTTGAGTGTTGGACATCTGCTGTGAGTTTGATGGTTCAAGCTTCTGACGATAATAAAAACGACCATCCGCTGCTCTTCTTTCTCCTGTCTGTCTTTGGGAATGAATGTGCGTGTGTCTTTTTTTTTTTTTTTTCTCTCCTCTTAGGCCTTTTTTTTTTTTTAATAAAAAAACTGCCTATACTTTACATGCATATGTGCATTGACACACGCATACACATGCGCACTCACGCACTCATCTTTAATACACATGCGCTCTCTCTCTCTCTCCTCTCTCTCTCTCTCTCTCTCTCTCTCTCTCTCTCTACACTCTCTCTCTCACTCTCTCTCCACTCTCTCTCTCTCTCCTCTCTCTCTCTCTCTCACTCTCTCTCTCTCTCCTCTCTCCTCTTTCTCACTTTCATTCACCCAGTTTCCTTCTCTGCTCACTCCCACATCACCTCTCTCTCTCTCTCTCTCCCCCTCCCCCCCAAACCTACACCCCCCCCCCCCCCCCCCCCCCCCCTGTCATGGATTTAAGTTCAGATCAGTATTTTCAATCATTTATATGAAAACTAAACTTGCTTGAGGGCTATAACAGAAATACTATGTTTTAAAGATAAAACGGATAAATAACAACAAACTACTTCCACGAAAAGAAAAAAAAAGATATTTAGCAAGAAAAATATCACAATAATAAATTTTGTTTTAAAGTTTAAAACAACTGATTTTTCCTAATTCACATAATATCATCATCATCATTTTGGCATAAAGCCTAGTCAAAGCCTCTAGCCCTAGCAGCCCTGCATTAATTAAAGGAGTGAACAGAATAATCCATACTCGCGTGCAGACTTGAACACACTCGGCAAAATAAATCTGACAACCTTCTGTCCATTAAGTTTGAATGCCAAGCTGACAACCGGCAACCACACCCAGAAAAAGAAAAGAAAATTAGTTACAGTAACACATTCAGTCCAAAAAAGGGAAAACAAGGATATTCATCCAAAGTGGATTTATCACAGTAAAACAATTCTTCATCAAGAGATGGAAAATAACCCCACATCTTACTGTAATAATAACAAAGTGTATAATAGTAACAAAAATATAAGAATGAAAAAATTGCCCACCACCCCACCCCACCCCCACCCCTTCTCTCTCCCACCTCACAAAAAAAAGATTTTTCAAAAAACCAGTGGACAGTTTTCAAAAGCATACTCCAGGAACAAAATACAAAAAAAAAAAAAATGAATAAATAAAGTTCCCTGTGATGGCAGCCAAAGGTAGAACTTTTTAACCACAAGATGACAGGACTTCTTCCTCAGAAGTCTTGGGCACACAACACCTACTGAGATTTTCACTCAGCGTGTCCTGGCAAGTTGAACCTGGCGGAGCCCATCCCTCTTCAGGTCGCAGTTTGCATGCTGGGTATGTCTGTGCCACTTATACCACTGGCTATAGTTGGCACATTTCCAACACATGGATTCCATACATGCAAAAAAAAATAATAATAATAATAATATATGGAACTAACATACCTTTTATGCACAAGATATACTGCAGGTTCCCCGAAGTCAGAATGCAGCTGCCTTCATAGCAGGAAAAAGGGCTCCATTCACAAAAATATCACAATTGGTTGAAGCTCTAGCCAAGGAACAATTTTTTTTTAAATATTGCATGTATTCAAACAGGGACCTTGATTTACAGTCTTGTCCATGATGACAGAAAGAAAAGAAAAATAAGGAGGAGTAACAGGTGAAAGTAAGGTAAAGGTGTCCCATAACCTATGTGGTCATTGGGGAGCAAGGGTCAGAGACCTCAGCTTCTCCGGGGCCAGCATATTGAGGGTGGCTCCCATCTCCTCTCCCTCGCTGCTTTACCTTCCCTGACCCTAAAAAAGGCAAGTACTTACTTATACTGGGGGACTGTGCTGAAGCCAAGGCATACCATAGTCGCCCATCCATGAGCAACCATGCTCAATGCAGTGCTGCTTAAACCTGGCTTGGGGAGAGCAAGAACTCAAAAGAGTGATAGCTTACAGGACATTTCTCACACACAATTTCATACTACTACCCACTACTCATTTGATGAAATCGCACGTATTATCCTCATTGGCAAGATAAGGATTAAGTAGACAAAACAAAGGTAAAACAAACATTACAGCATCCCTGAAGTTGGAATGCGGCGACCTTCATGGAGGGCAAAAACAGTTGCATGCACAAAATCTCACCACTTGTGAACCTCGCAGCAGCACTAGCCCAGGAACAATAAGACAGAAAAAGACACACAACACACACAAAGCAGGAAAGACAAAGTCATACTTGTATAAACATCTTGGAATGTGGAATTTACACAAAAACCAAAAATACAACAATTCAGCTGGGTAAATGAATCACCGAACCTGTAAGCATAATTATGCAGGATTTAATCCAGCTTCCTCCCATGACTGAACAGAACAACGTATGGGACTATTGTCGTTTGACAACAGCTGATCCAATTTAAATGACAGGACAGTGAATTATGATTTAAATGACAATGAATGGAATTCTGTAGAAACAAATGTAATTGTAGGAAGGTGAATTTGAATTTGAATGACCAAAATAACATTCTGTAGAAATACATGTAATTGTTCTACCGCACCAGTGTGTCAACTTCTATTCTAAATACATACCGCCCAGCTGAGATCATTTCATGAAACCAAAGTAAAAAGCTTGTTTCTACACAAAAGTCATGTCTTAATACTTTTAACATATACGGTCAAAATGACTGAATTATAACAGTAAAAGGTAGAAAGGTGATGGTAAAGGTGTTCCATAACCTATGTGGTCGTAGGAGAGCAAGGCATCAGAGGCCTCACTACTCCAGGGGCCAGCATATTGAGGGCGGCGCCCATCTCCTCTCCCTCACAGCTTTACCTTCCCTGACCCTAAAGAGGGCAGGTACCAACTTACAGCTGGGTGAAATGGGAGACTATACTGAAGCCAAGTCCTGCAAATGGTCATCCATCCACTTGATAACCACACTTGATGCTGCTTAACATTAACTTGGGGAAAGCGAGGCTCTGACCACTGAACTATTCTGTCCCAGAAGCAAAGAACATTCACTATCGATTCCCTGATTCAGATTGTAAATGACTGAGTCCATGGGAGTAATGGTTGGTAAAATTGACCATCATAAACCCCACAGGAAAATTGGTGAAAATGACCCTCATAAATCCACTGTAACATGGTGAAAATGACCCCCATAAATCCCCACTGTAACGTTGGTGAAAATGACCCCATAAATCCCACTGTAACGTTGGTGAAAATGACCCATAAATCCCACTGTAACGTTGGTGAAAATGACCCCCATAAATCCACTGTAACGTTGGTGAAAATGACCCCCCATAAATCCCACTGTAACGGTGAAAATGACCCCCATACATCCCACTGTAACGTTGGTGAAAACGACCACATAAATCCCACTGTAACATTGGTGAAAACGACCCATAAATCCCACTGTAACGTGGTGAAAACGACCCCATAAATCCCACTGTAACTAGGTGAAAATGACCCCCATAAATCCCACTGTAACGTTGGTGAAAATGACCATCATAAATCCCACTGTAACGTAGGTGAAAATGACCCACATAAATCCCACTGTAACGTAGGTGAAAATGACCCATAAATCCCACATGTAACTGGTGAAAATGACCATCATAAATCCCACTGTAAACGTGTGAAAATGACCACATAAATCCCACTGTAACGTAGGTGAAAATGACCATCATAAATCCCCTGTAACGTGGGAAAACCATCATAATCCAGTACGTTGGTGAAAATGACCATCATAAATCCCACCGTAACAGTAGGTGAAAATGACCCTCATAAATCCCCACTGTAACACTGGTGAAAATGATCCTCATAAAATCCCACAGGATAGCTGGTGAAAATGACCATCACAAAGCCCATTTTTTAAATAGTTGGTGAAAATAGCTGCCATAATATGTCCAACTGAATTTCTTTTTTTAATACACTTTTCATGTTGAGCATGTAACACCTCTCACAAAAAGATATTTTTGTGTCGGGTATCACTAAGCATAAATTTAGTTACTGCAGATATTTCCCTTTACACTGAAAAAGTAACTCCCTTATTGAGTTAGCTTCCCTGTTTTTGTGAGAGTGATCTCTTCCTGAACAGCAGTCACTCTTCTTGTCAACTCATTCCTTACCTGAAGCAGAGAGGGGAGGCTGGTGCCTGGGGGACTCTCTGAGTCTCATGTTCCCCAAAGGTTGGTTTCCTTTTGTTGAACTTTTGTTTGGGGTTAAACTATCTTTGTATGCCAATTTCAGCTTAATTCAGAATAGTTTGGGGAAGTTTAGGAGACCTGTTTGTTTCAATTTCATTTGAGAGATTTTAAGCCTGTGCATTTATAGTGAGCCCTAAGTGATTGCTCTGAACAAAGAAAACATGAGGCAAATTTTAAGCACAGTCATGGCTTTTGGTCAGTGGTCAGAGCGCTTGCTTTCCCCCAGCCAATGTTAGGCAGTGTCGAGCTAGGTTGTTTTGAGAATGTTTTGCTCTCATGAGAATTGGAAAGTGGAAAACATGAATTTTGGTAAGTGTTATAAACTCTAGCTCAGGGTTTGATGGTTGTCAGAACACACACACACACACACACACACACACACACACACACACACACACACACACACACACACACACACACTCACAATTGTATAAACACACACATATTACAACAATGAATAAAACGGAAACAGCAGCAACAAGATACACTAAAATATGCTGAAATTCGACACATACTTCAACAATAGTTTCAACAATTTTTTTTTAAACCCTCCAACCATTGCAACACAGCTGAGAACTAAATAAAAAGTTCAGATTGGACACCCCCCCAACAAGCACCAAGGGAAATGTGATCCTAACAACAACAAAATGTATTCACACACACACACACACACACCTTCACACACACACCACACACACACACACCCTTCACACACACACCTTCACACACACACACACACACACCCTTCACACACACACACACACACACTCACACCCAACATACAAAACACTGTCGTTTAGACAAAAGACATGTACAAAAAACATCAACAAACGGCCTATCTTCACACAACAAAAATGACAAAACCATCAAAACGCGTTTCCTTCACAAAAAGATGTGTACAACACCCAACACCATCAAGACATAGCAAAAAGTAATACAAAACTATTAACATCAAGGGTACTTTGACAGCAAAATCAATACAAATACAAACTTAAACAAAATCAACACATGGTTACCTTGACAATGAAATGTGTTCACCACCAGAAACATGCTCTCCCTTTCGCAACAAACGGTAGTTAACAACAACCTCCACCCCCACCCCCAAAAAAAACAAAACATGAAAACTAGGATTCTTATGACAATAACAAAAAATAAATTATAACCATAAAAACTACAAAATGTACACAACATGACCAAAACAATGGTCCCCCGTCACAAAAAAAAGTCACACAAAGCCATGAAAACAGACTCCTCAACAGCAAAATGTGCTCTCAAAACCATCTAATCACTTTGTTGACAGCAAAATGTGTACAAATCTATCAAAACAGGGTCGCCTTGACAATGAAACACATACAAAAAAACACCACTACCACTTAGCCACTCCGGCATCAAAATCTGTGCCTTTGAATCTTCTGTATGCTCAGTGACTTAGTAAATTGTAAGAAAGGAAGGACAGCTTGAATCTCGTTCCTTTGCTCATTATGAAAGTTAACCCCACGTGGTTCATCAATATTCCTGATTTTGCCTCTTTTAAACACCAGATCTCGATGCGCTATTTCATGTTATATGTTTGGCATAAAAAAAAAGGTTTAAGCCAAATCGTATCAGATCACACTATTCTGTGTCACATGACAGGCATATTCAGAATAAAATCACTTTCGCACAATCACTTCACTCCCTTGCATATATGCCTTGAGAACACCTAATTTTGAAAATTGAAAAAAAAAAAAAAAATTCTTTGAAAAGGCAGAATTCAGAAATACTTTCTTACATTGTAATGCAGAGTTCTATCTTTGTGTCTTTTCAATATTAGCTTCATGATTAAAAACTATTACAAGTCACTTTTCAGACAGTCTGTTGCGGATATATTTTTTTATCTATTTATTTATTCTTTTAGATTGAGGATAATGGAATAAGCACTTACGTCCTTTTTTTTACATTCAGTCTCTATGTCTATGCACTTTTGAAAATAGATGCAGCATGTTGTGAAAGGGTGTATCACCAACTACGGGTGCATTCACAACTTGTGTTGAATAAAGTGGTCTATCATGTGAAAATATTGATTTGTGTATATACAATGTACACTTCTTCATTGTGTGTAGATGTGAGAGAAGTACATGTACAAATGAGACCTTTCTCTTTTCAAGCAACATTTCCTTTTGTTACCCTGCGCCTTTTTTTTTTTCTCGTGTGCTAGGTGAATAGGTGAACTATACTTACTTGAACAAAGTCCTTTAATTCAGGAAAAATGTTTACCCATTTCTGAGAATCACTCTTTTTTTTTCTTTTTTTTTTTAATAAAGTCCTTTGATTCAGGAAAAATGTTTACCCATTTCTGCGAATCACTCTTTTTTTTTTTTTTTTTTTTTTATAATAAAGTCCTTTTCTTCAGGAGAAATGTTACCCATTTCTGCGAATCACTCTTTTTTTTTTTTTTTTTTTGTTCCTTGGCTAGAGCTTCACGGTTCACCAAAGGTGTGATCTTGCATGTGCAGCTATTTTTACCTACCATTAAGGCAGCTAGCCGCCGCTGTGGTCTAGTGGTTAGGGCGTTGTACTCGTAATCTAAAGTTTGCGGGTTCGATCCCAGCTATTCCGCTATGGCGTTGTGCCTTGGAAAAGGCACTTTACGGCTATTTTCTCACCCCACCCAGGTGTAAAAGGGTACCAACCTTGTGTTGGGGGTTAACCCTGCGATAGACTGGCGTCCTATCCAGGGGGAGTCTATGACTCTCAGTCGCTTAACGCCACAGAAACCGGATAAGCACCGGCCTGATGAGCCTTAGGCTCGGGACAGACTTAACTATTAAGGCAGCTGCATTCTGACTTGGGGGACAATCACTTATGTGAACTCCATCTTATATCAGAGGTTAGAACTAAATGCTTCTGTCACAGGGAGTGCTGCTACCCATTGATATGAATCACTGGTACGCGTTCTGTCTTATATCAGTGACTGGAACTAAACCCTTTTGTTGAGGAAAATAAGTTATCTTGTTTGGCTTAGTGTGCAGACTTAGTCTCTCCCTTGCTCTCAAATTCATATAGAAAAATAAGCAATAACACAATTTTTAAAAAAAAGGTCATTATTTAAATTTAATCTTGGCGATAAAATATTGAAAACTATAAAAGCAGTTGTTTTTTTTCAAGCAATTTTGACACGAACAAGTGTCTGTAAACATTGAAAATGAGACCACTATCTTAGACCAATAATGAAACGTGTCCAAAGCCACTGTTAGTTTTAAAAAAGGCCTGGTGACAAAATGTGTGCAAAAAATTTTCAGACAAGAGAATTTGTTCAAGAAATCTTTACAACAAAATATACAGAGAGAGAGATATAAAATGAGATTTCATAAGACCATAACAACAAAATATGTATCCCCCCAATTTTTTTTTTTTTTTTGGATAAACTTATTTCATGTACTCTTCACAACAACAACAAATGTATAAAAAAAAATTTTAAATTAACTCAAAAGACACTGACTTCAGTGATCTTCACAATAAAACATGAATAAAAACATTCACAAAACAAAACCGTTACTTCACCGTATCTTGAACGCTAAAATATGTACAAAAACATCAAAACAAGCTGAGTGTTTCACAAGATCCCCACCAACAACAACAAAACATGAAATAAAGCACAAAACTGTCAAGATATGGCCACTGTTTCAAAAAACTGCAAATGAACAAAACTTTAGTCTTTATTCTCCCAATATCGTGAATTACAAAGACGGTTTCCGGCAGATTCCTATGGTCACTTTCACTCATTTTTACCTTCATTCCAGTGCTTTCAACAGCAGAAAAAAGTTTTTAATCTGAAATATTCTTTTTTTTTTTGCTCTCCTCCCTCTGTCTTTCAGCCTCTTTCTACCCATTCTCAGGGGCCAGCATGTTGAGGGCAAAGCCCATCTCTCCCTCGCTGCTTTACCTTCCCTGTCGCTAAAGAAGGCAGGTACCCATTCACAGCTGGATGAACTGGGGGCTGTACTAAAGCCAAGGAGCATGAATGGTCACCCATCCGTAAGGCTGAGGTCATCATGATAAAAAAAAAGTGTAAAAACTCGCTGGTAAAAGTGACCATGAAATCCCACCCTGAAGACGAGGATGTTAGTGAAAAGTTACCACTTCAAAATAACAAGAAAACATTGTGTGGTATGTATAGTGTTAAAACATTCTGTGGTAGGTATAGCCTTAAAACATTCTGTGGTAGTGGGTATAGAGTTAAAACATTCTGTGGTAGGTATAGCCTTAAAACATTCTGTGTAGTGGGTACAGTGTTAAAAACATTCTGTGGTAGTGGGTATAGCCTTAAAACATTCTGTGGTAGGTATAGTGTTAAAACATTCTGTGGAAGGTACAGTGTTAGTTACTCATCACTGGAACCATCTGGGCTTTGGTAGTGGGCCAGTTGTTGAGTGAGCTGATCCATCGTCATCAGTGTGAAGAGAGAAAAAACAACACTGAGATAAGAACACACACACACACACACACACACTCTCTCTCTCTCTCTCTCATGCACACACAGACGCGCGCACACACACACACACACACACACACACACACACACACACACACAGCTCAAAACATATCCAGCCACCCTTTTCAACAACAACAAAAAAAGCTATAAAATAGCAAAAAAAAAACCCTCCCAATATCATACCAGCAACAACCAATTGCATACTGGCCCACCACAATGACTTTACAGTCTGCAATGCGCAGTCTTACAGTAACACATGCTGCTTTAAACTTGTCCACCATTTCACCAGCCAATTCATACAAATTTTGGGGGGGTTATCACAGTAAACACACACATATCACAATCAGCAAGTATCACATATTTTAGCAAAAGGTGTAAAAAATGGAATCGATGTGGTAAATTATAACCCACTGAGCAAAGTTTTCATGGACGGATGAACAAAACAAACTGACATAACCTTCACCCTAAGTCTTCATCCCCTTCCCTCCCTCACACACAGACACACAAATATACACGCACAAGCACAAACGCACGCACGCACGCACACACACGTTTCAGGTCCAAGTCCTCATTCAATAGGTTCTTTTTTCTTTTTTTTTTTAATTATATGATATAAATTATCAAGGTGTCTTTGCTTTTGCATACACTCTCATACATAAGTGCAAGTTATTCCTATCTGCAAGTATATTTGTTTCCATATCACATTAGAGTGGCTTTTTCTTCAACAGAACTTTGCCAGGGACAGTTAACTCTCTTGATGCTACGACTTCTTTGACATGCACTGACAGTGTGCTGTATATGGGACCTCAGTTTAATATCATTTCGTCTAAAAGACTAGCACCCAGACCATTAGTGAAAGCCTAGAGGACATGGGGAAAACTTTCAACTCAAAACGGGGATGAAATACACATTTCTTGCTTTCTAGACAGGTGCATTACCTCTAGACCACCAATCCACCTTTCCCATTGCAATCTTTACACCCATGGCGAAATCCTATTTTCCAAAATGACACAATGTTATCCTTCCATAAAAAAAATCTTCTTTTCCTACAGCCTTACATCCACAGTGAATCTCTGCATCCAAACCAGTACAACAAACTTGTAAACCCTCAAATATCTATTCTTTTTTTTTTACATCTTTACATCAACAGTGAAATCCTATTTCTGAACCTGCATTTCTGAATGGGCTGCTGCCCTTCCTCACAAAACCTTATTCTTTTTTTTTTATCTTTCCATCTTTAACATCCACAGCAAATGTTTACGCCTAAATCGGTACAACTGACTCACAAACTATTTAACATCTGCTCTTATTTCAATGTTGACACCACTGACAGCACTTGCGTGACACAGAAACTGTATTTGCAGAAATACAAACAAAATCAGGAAAAATATGTAACAGAGGTGTACAACACACGCAACAAATCCACAGGCATAAGATCACAGAAAGAGATCCCACCCCTGCATGCACATGAATGGACACACTGACCAACACGCTCCCCTAAGGGGTGTCAATGCGTGTGCACATGCATGCACAGACACACACACACACAGACAAATCTACAATATGCCGGTACATATCTACACAGTCTGTTTTGCATTTATAAACATTTTACTTTCAATGTAATGCTAGATCTTCACATGTAATCTCATACACAAGCATACACACACAGCACCTACCAACCTTTCCACCATCCCCACTCCCCCCCCCCCCCCCCCACCAAACTGCACTGCCCTTCCTCACTCTCTCTCTGACTCTCCCTCACACACACACACACACACACACACACACATACTCATATATACATACCCCCCCCCCCCCCCCCCCCCCCCATTCCCCCTTTTTTCCCACCTTAATTTTCCCCACTTCCAACCCCAACACACACACACACACACACACACACACATGCACGCATGCACACACGCACACAAGCTCACACGCACACCACACACACACACACATACACACCTTTTTACCTTGGCTCACAAATGCATACCTTTAGATATATATTCTTGTAAACACATTCACTCATACGCACTTATGCTCTGACACACACACACACACACACACACACACACACACACACACACACATACATACACACAACGCACACACACATACATACATACATACATACACTCATACGTGAGCGCGCACACATTCTTTGAATGTGACACACTTTCATCTTTCTTTTTTTTGTGTCTAATATCACTTCGAGTGAACAGACGTTAAACTGAAGAAAGTACGCATGCACACACACACATGCACACTCACACACACACACATGCGCAAGCAAACACACACACACTTACACACATAAAACCACCCTCCAAACACACATACTCTCTCTCTCTCTCTCTCTCTCTCTCTCTACCACTCCACTCCACACCACATCACATCACACCACATCACACCACATTGCACCACATCACACCACACTACATCACACCACATCACATCACACCACATCACACCACATTGCACCACATCACACCACACTACATCACACCACATCGCATCACACCACATCACATCACATCATGCCACATCACATCATGCCACATCACATCACATCACGGAACAGATCTTGGACTTCTTAGGCTCGAGCTTGACCTCGGTGATGTAGACTTCCAGCTGTGACAGTTGCTCCTGCATCTTGGCTGTCTTCTGCCGCTCACTCTCCAGTTGGCACGTCATCTCTCGTAGCTGAGACTTCAGGAGACTGCTGGAGCTGTCGCGCTCCAGTCGCTGTTCCACACACACACCCAAAAAATTTGTCAAATCGTTCTTGCGCGGCGAAAATTTTTTGTGGTACGAATTTTGCTGCGTTTGTGTTTACAGTTTTTTTGAGTCATTTGGGTGTTTTTACTGTTTTTTACTTCTACTATTACTAACCACACACACACACACTTTTTCTCTTATCTTAACAACCCTCCTAAATTTTCCTATTTAGATTTTCTGGTATCACTTTAAGTTAAGTTAAGTTAAAGTCTGTCCCGAGCCTAAGGCTCATCAGGCCGGTGCTTATCCCGGTTTCTGTGGCGCTAAGCGACTGAGAGTCATAGACTCCCCCCTGGATAGGACGCCAGTCTATCGCAGGGTTAACCCCCCAACACAAGGTTGGTACCCCTTTTACACCTGGGTGGGTGAGAAAATAGCCGTAAAGTGCCTTTTCCAAGGGCACAACGCCATAGCCGACAGCTGGGATCGAACCCGCAACCTTTAGATTACGAGTCCAACGCCCTAACCACTCGACTACCGCGGCGGCATCACTTTAAGTGGAAAGACTTAAAATAATAACGAAGACTACTACTACTACTACTACTACTACTACTACTACTACTACCACACTACTACTACTACTGCTACTTGTACTACTACTACTTGTACTACTACTTGTACTACTACTACTACTTGTACTACTACTACTACTACTACTACTACTACTACTACTACTACTACTACTACTTGTACTTGTACTTGTACTACTACTACTACTACCTAAGTTTTTCTCCTTCCGCTTCCATCTCTTACCTGTCCCTGCCTTCAACATCCACCTGCCAAAGTGCTTAACGTTTGTAGGTGTGTGTGTGCGCGCGCGTGCTGCGTGCATGCGTGCGTGTGTGTGTATATTTCAATTTGTTAAAACTGTAAACTGTTGTTGATTGTGTGTTGTGTAGGTCAAATGCAAGCGCTTTGATTTGTTTTTACAAGAGATAGCGCTATACAAATTCCTATATTATATTCTACTACTACTAACTACTACTACTACTACTACTACTACTACTACTACTACTACTACTAACTACACTACTACTACATTGTACTTACTACTACTACTACTAGCTAACTACTGTACATCTTTGTACTACTACTACTAACTACTACTGTATATGACTACTACTATCTACTATGCACGCTACTACTACTGCTACTCTGCATACACTTACTACTACACTTGTACTACTACTACTACTACTACTAAACTACTACTACACTACTACTACTACTACTGCTACTGCCTACACTACTACCTACTACTACTAAACTACACTACTTGTACACTACACACTTTACTACTACCTCTACTACCTACTAATTTCGTATCACTACTACTATGACTACTACTACACCTACTACTACTACTACTGTACTACTACTACACTACTACACTAATCTACTACTCACTTACATCTACTGACACACTCTACTACACATCACACCTGACACACACTACTTACACTTGTACTACTACTCACACTGTACCATACTGGCTAGTTTACACTTATTGTCTAAACAACTTTACTTGTTCTATTGTCCATACATGCACTACTTGATATCTTACTACTACACATACTTACTACTTCTTCTACTATTACTTACTACTACAATACTACTACACTACTACTACTACTACTACTTGACTACTACTACTGACTACTACTACTCTACTACTACTACTCACTACTTGTACTACTACTACTATGTAAACTGACTACTACTACTTGTACTACTATACTTGTACTACTACATACTTGTCTACTACTGACTACTCACCTACTACTACTAACTTATACTACTACTACTACTTTACTACACTACTACTTGACTATACTACTGTACTACTACTACTTGTACTACTACTACTTGTACTACTACTACTACTACTACTTTACTACTATACTTGTACTACTATACTGTACTACTACTACTTGTACTACTACTACTATACTACTACTACTACTACTTTACTACTACTACTTGTACTACTACTACTTGTACTACTACTACTACATTGTACACTAACTACTACTACTTGTACTACTACTACTCACTTGCTACTAGCTACTACTCACTGCTCTACTGAACTCTACTACTACTACTACTACTACTTGTACTACTACTACATTGTACTACTACCACTTCTACTGTACTACTACTTGTACTACTACTATGACTACTACTACTATACTACTTATACACTACTACTACTACTCTATACTACTACTACTTGTACTACTACTACTATTGTACTACTACTACTGTACTACTACTACTCTTGCTACTACTCTACTACTACTAACTACTACTACTATGTAAAACCTACATACTATGTACTACTACTACTTGTACTACACTGTACTACTACTACTTGACTACTACTTGTACTACTACTACTACTACTACTTGTACTACTACTACTTGTACTACTACTACTGACTACTACTACTACTACTACTAAAATCCCTAGATCCCTACTTGTACTACTACTACTTGTACTACTACTACACTTCTACTTGTACTACTACTTGTACTACTACTACTACTACTACTTGTACTACTACTACTTGTACTACTACTACTACTACTTACTACTACTACTACTACTTGTACTACTACTACTATTGTACTACTACTACTTGTACTACTCACTACTGCTACTGCTAGCTCTCTGTGCTACTGCTACTGACTACTACTACTACTACTACTTGTACTAACTACTACACTACTACTTCTACTTGTACTACTACTTGTACTACTACTACTACTACTACTTGTACTACTACTACTTGTACTACTACTACTACTACTTCTACTACTACTACTACTAAATCCTACATCTACTTGTACTATACTACTTGTACTACTACTCACTTGCTACTTGTACTACTACTTGTACTACTAGCTACTACTACTACTGTACTACTACTACTTGTACTACTACTACTACTACTTCTACTACTACTACTACTTGTACTACTACTACTATTTGTACTATACTACTTGTACTGCTGCTTCTGCTGCTGCTGCTGCTGCTGGTGCTGCTGCTGGTGCTGCTGCTACTGTACTGCTACTACTACTACTACCGTAAATCCCTAGCATCCCTACTTGTACTACTACTACTTGTACTACTACTACCACTTCTACTTGTACTACTACTTGTACTACTACTACTAACACTTGTACTACTACTACTTGTACTACTACTACACTACTTCTACTAACTACTACTTGTACTACTACTACTACTTGTACTACTACTACTACTTGTACTACTACTACTCTGTACTATACTACTTGTGCTACTACTACTACTACTACTACTACTACTACTACTTGTACTACTACTACTTGTACTACTACTACTTGTACTACTACTACTACTACTACTACTACTACTTGTACTACTACTACTTGTACTACTACTACTTGTACTACTACTACTACTACTTGTACTACTACTACTACTACTTGTACTATTACTACTTGTACTGCTGCTTCTGCTGCTGCTGCTGCTGCTGGTGCTGCTGCTGGTGCTGCTGCTACTGCTACTGCTACTACTACTACTACCGTAAAATCCCTAGCATAAGCCCACCATCTAGCAAACGCCCACCCCCCACTTTGGGCCAAAAGTTGTGCACAGGGGTAACTACCGAGCAAACGCCCAGTCTGCTTTTTTCAAAGAGACTATTCTCACTTTCACTAGGATTTGTGCAGACTGTTCTAAAAGTCATCTTTTTCCCCTTCTCTACCTTTTCGTGTTTCTTTCCTTTTTCTTATTCTTTGTCCCCTCTCCTCCCTCCCACCCATCCCCAACAAAGTGAATTAAAATTACATCATGCTTTTTCCACTGACGTCTTTTGTCTGTCAGTGATGTACCGGTACTTCGACGACGCTTCCTGATGGCCAGAAGTTGGTTCTTGAATCTCTCTGTGCCATTTTTGCAGAATGCCGAAGCGACAGTCTTACATTGTATCTTTCAAATTGGAAGCCCTCCAGTATCTGGATAACGAAGCAGGTGGGAATGTTTCAGAGTGTGCCCTGAATTTTCTGTGGATTGGAAGATGATCAGGGGATGGAGTGAAAACAGATAGACTTGAACAGCAGTATGGAACAGACAAACAAAAACGGACACTGTCAAAAGGACCAGCAGTTAGATCTGAACATGTCGACCAAGGTGTGCTGCATTGTCTGGAAGGTGAAAGACCTGAAGGCAGGGTATTGGGAAACAAGGACCTACAATGGAAAGCATGGAACTTGTTGGCATTCTTTGCCTCAAAGTCCCTTCTTTTCTATTTTCCTTCACTTCTACTCACACGACCTAACTTACATGCTTTTGGGGTTTGTATTCACTCAATTACACGGTTGAGCACAAAAATTACTTTGTGCAAAGGGGTCTATCTCTAGCAAACGCCCACCCCCCAATTTTGCCCTAAATCAGTGCACAGGGGGGATGGGCGTATGCTAGGGATTTTACGGTACTACTACTACTACTACTTGTACTACTACTACTACTTGTACTACTACTACTACTTGTACTACTACTACTTGTACTACTACTACTACTTGTACTACTACTTGTTCTACTACTACTACAACTTACTACTACTACTACTACTACTACTACTTCTACTGAACACACACACACACACACACACACACACACACACACACACACACACACACACACACACACACACACACAGTTATGCTGTAAGTCACTGCTAATGGTTGTTCATACCTTCCTGGTCCACTCCTGCACCTGTCTAGCCTTCAGGGGGCCTTGCAGACTGCCGTCCCGACGCAGAAAGGCATTGGCCCGAAAAACATACAGCTGCCTAGCACTTTTTATTTCCTTCACCTCCACCTCTAGAACTTGGAGAGTGCCTGCAAATAGATAAGCTGATGTAGTAGGCATTTGTCACTCTCAGAAGAGTATAGAGTTGCGCTTGAGGCTCTAGAGTGCAAAGCCTAGGAAAGTAAGTATGGAGGGCAAGCTGCTACCCATGCAGCAGACATCCCCCTCTCCCCGTCACTGGAGTGGTACATTGGAAAGGCAATGACCAATACGAATGGTTCCAGTACTGTCGTAGGAGCCACCAGCACATTGCCATATACAGTCCCGAGCCGCTCTGGGGACTCCAACTCCCTGATTTTTCCTCAGGGAAGGTGTCTAAATACGACACCTGTGTGCATGCTGGGTTGTTTTTTTCATTTTGTTGTCATCTGCTCCTACCGGCACACCATGGTCTGCTCTTCGTGAAAGGCAGAACAGGGTTTTAACGTGTGCACAAGATGGTCTCCATGTGTTCACACATGGGGCCTGGGTTTATATTCTCAAACAAATGACTTCGACATTCAGTTTAATTTTTTTTGTCAATCTGGGAAGAAAGGGTGAGGCTGGGAATCGAACCCTGAACCTCACAGTTTACTTGTTGGCAGGTGAACATCTTAACCATCCTGCCACCTTCCTTCCTTAAACGGATAATGATGATAATGACAATAAAGACAATAATGATGAGAATATTAATAATAAACTCAACTGAACTATCTCCATCACCATTGTTGTTGGTAGGAGTTCCACACAATGCCACCAGGGTTCGTCATCTTTCTCTGTCTCTGCTGAGTTCTACAATCTCCTGTAGCCCTCCCAGACCACTGATCTCAGCGATGTTGGCAATGTAGGATGTTGGTGGTCTGCCTCTTTTCCTTCTGCCCTCAACCTTACCTCGGAGAACTGTCGTCATCAGATTTGTCTGTGTGTGTTTCTGTTTGCATGACCAACGAATCTCAGCCCACGCTTACCAAATTCAGCCAATATTTGTCTTTGCACTGAGAGTTCACCAAGAAAGCTTTCATTTGTTCTTCTGTCTGACCGTTTGTCTCTTAGAAGTCGCCTGCAGAGCCACAGTTTGGCCACGTTTATTTTAACACTCCGTCAAACAAAACACAACAAAACACAAGTTAAAGTCTGTTCCAAGCCTAAGGCTCATCAGGCCGGTGCTTATCCCAGTTTCTGTGGCGTTAAGTGACTGAGAGTCATAGACTCCCCCCTGGATAGGACGCCAGTCTATCGTAGGGTTGACCCCCAACACAAAGTTGGTACCCCTTTTAACACCTGGGTGGGGTGAGAAAATAGCCATAAAGAGCCTTTTCCAAGGGCACAACGCCAGAGCCGAAAGCTGGGATCGAACCCGCAACCTTTAGATTACAAGTCCAACGCCCTAACCACTAGACTACAGCGGCGGCTACAAAACACAAACACGAATACTAATAAGAGAAAAGAGGATTTTTTTGCCACTGACTGGACAGCAAGCCGCTGGGCTCCATCAGGGGGATGAAGCGCACGGTGTAGACGTCGGTGAAGATGGGGGGGTCGATGCTCTTCAGCGCCTCGTCAATCAGCAGCCGGTAGTTGTCCTCCTGAGCCTGGGAGCAGGTGATGCCCACAGCCACACCTGCAGCCACACCAACACACCTCTGCACACATCGCCTCCACCCACCCTGGGTCAGGAAGGAGTCGTACAAAATGCTCTCTAGACATACCTCTTGAAACGTGCCGGTGGGAACAGATGACATTTACAAAACTGCATACACACGGGGACTGGATGTAAAAAAGCATGAGTGCTTATTCCATTATCCTCGATATAAAAGAATAAATCAAAAAAATTAATCAAATCAAATCAAACATGCTACAGGATAGCTGCCATTTGCAAGCAAGTAGACGCGCCATCACGTGACCAGCAAGACTATTAATTATGCGAATGACCCCTAAACTACGGCTATCTCCACCGTCAGGAATGGAAAAGGGTTAAAGTATTCCTTTCCCACTATCGCTAATAGTTCCTTCACATCAACCAAAAAAAAAGGACTCAAACTGGCACCTACCCTCATCGTTGACGCCGATGTACAGCGTTCCTCCCTCTGCGCTGTTGAGGAACCCGCAGACGTACTTTCCCACCGTTTCGGGCAGCCAGCTGCGGGCACTGGCCCCCCCGCCCTGTTTGAACTCGCTGTGCCGCGTCTCCCGGCCGATGGTCTGACCCAGGCGGTAAAAGTTGGACTCCAGGCCAGTTCCTGCCCCTGGGGTGGATGTGGTGACCGACACATGGGAAGGCTGGGGCAAACCTGTGGACAGGATGGGATATCAACATTTGTGACGCTCCACCACATAAGGAGTCGCATTGCACCAGAGGTCTTTTTTTTTTAAGTTACTGACATGGTGTTAATCTGCAATGAAATGGCTATACCATACAAAAAACAGATTGAAAATCAGACAATTCTGTCAAAAGTTGTTTTACAACTTGAAATGACAGACTGCAGGAAATGAGCATCGGAATAGGTGGCCAGAATGAAGGCGTGGGTATTTTATAAATTCATTTAAAGGCAAAAGGAAACAAAATTATGCCTTGATATTTCACTACAAGGTAGAATAAGTGCTAAAGTTTTATAATCAATCAAAATGTCAACATCGACAACTTGGCCCCCCCCGCCTGCCTTTAATGGCTCCTAGCGGAAAAGTGGGTCATGTGCTAAGCGACTCATTTTGTGGTGGAGCGTCACATTTTACACTTTCTGCATTCATGGGGGAGTAACTCTTACATGAATTACAGAATAATCTCCCTTCCCAAAAAAACTGTTCAGTCCTCTTTTAACTTGGGTAGTTATGATGTCAGCAGCAAATTTTTTTTTCCCCCATTCCTTTGCTAGAGCTTCAAGGTTCTCCAACAGTGAGATTCTGTTTTTTATATATGACCGTTTGTCCACCAGTACAGTACCCCCGCACTCTGAAAACCTTAAATAAAATGCATAAGTCTTTATGTAATAAAAAAAAAAACACAAAAAAAACTGTTGGAACTAATCTCTTAAAATTACTTAAAAACAAGGATTGTTATGTTTTGATTTCAAGTCAGCATTTGTGGTTTACAAATCTCCTCATTTTTTTTATAAATGCCAGTGGACTACCACAGTGTTGCACCCTACGTCAACTACAACCACCAACCTCTACCCATCAATCAACCACGAAACTTGATTAAGCCCAACCAACCCTACAGACCATTATCAGAGCTGTGAGTCACCTCAGTGACAATTAAAAACTCAACAAAAAGTATCAAACCTATTCACAAAATTCCCTAACAGTCAAAATACAGCGACCTTAAAATGGTGGGCAGAAACAGTTTTACATGTATACACAAAACCTCACCACTGGTGAACCTAACCTCCGAGCTCTAGCCAAGGAACAAAAACAAAAATCACACAAAATCACAAAGACCCCCCCCCCCCCCCCTCCCCCAAGGCTTAAATCCAGCCATGGATCACAAAAACCAACCTGTGGTGGAGGTCGTGGTACTGGTCTTGGTCAGCGAGGTGACCCCGCCCTCCGACGCCGACCTTGACAGCGGATCCTTACCGCACTCCTGAATCAGACGCTGAACTCCTTTAGCCTGCGGTTTGGTGACGATGTGAAAAAGGCTCGACTCGGAAAATACCCTCTTGCAACGAGTTGTCCGACTCTGACATCGTGCTATCGTTGCCGTCGTCGTCTTCTTCTTCTTCTTCATCGGAGGCGAAGCTGTTCTTCAGAGGTTTCTTGCTGCGACAACTGTTCTCTGATTGGTTCTGCACGCCGTTAACGCTACTGTTGGACCGACTCGTGCTCGCTTCGTGAAGTTTAGATCGGTTTCGTTTCCGCTCCCTTCTGGCAGCTCTCTTTGATTTTGGGGGCTTTGCGGAGGTGTCGGCAGAATGGGGGTGAGGAGGCAGTGCAGCTGTGTTGGACGTTGACTGCACTTCACCCCTCTCACGGCTGTTTCCTTGTCCTGGCCTTGACCTTGACCTGTACCGCCCAGGACTGTCGACGGAGTGATTGGACAAATTCTGCTTCACGTCCGATCCTCTTCCTCGCAGGGAAAGACGCCGTGTCGTTCTCCTCGTGCGGCCTTGACTTTGACCTTGACTTTGACCTTGATTTCGACCTCTGTCGGTAGCCCTGGGTGAGTTTTGGACCTACCTTGAAGTGGCTGGGGTCGAAGGTGATTTTCTCGAGGTCGAAGACATTGCGTACATTGTGGTAGGAGGCGAGCTGAGTGAGAAGATGGTGGCTGGCAGCGATATCTGGAAGATCTACAATGGCAAAGGCCGTGTTGGGCTTGAAGGATATGTGCACACAGTGCTTGGCCACTTGAACCTGCAACGCCATTGGACAGAAATGGTAAAAACTTAAGACTGTTTCTTTACCCAAGCCTTTCAAATAAACAGTCTTCCAAAGTCGGAATGTGGCTACATTACTGGTGGGTAAAAATGGTCACATACACGGAGAGTGTGTGTGTGTGTGTGTGTGTGTGTGTGTGTGTGTGTGTGTGTGTGTGTGTGTGTGTGTGTGTGTGTGTGTTGTATATAAGTGTGAGAGGGGGGGGGGGGGGGGCACAAAAGTGTCGTCCTTGTGTACTTTAAGCACACACATATGGGTGGAGGCTATTTTAACATATAAATTTTGTTTTTTTCAAAAATCTTTTATGAAGGCAATTGTCTGCCTGAAAGAAACTGTCATGCTGATTTGTGCTATTTCATGTGATCAACATTTGTTTGTTGCTTTTAGTTATGCTTATAACCCACATGGGGTTTTAACATGTGCGCAAGATAATATAGCTGCCTTATGATGAGACACTTTAAAAACAGTCATTCAAACCAATCTTTCCATCAAACTTAAAAGTGTATACTTCTCAATCTCACAGTGATTCCAAGGTGTGATGAGACAGCCCTAAAGTGTAAGTTAAGCTGGGGAAAACAACAACAACAACACATCAACAAAACCATGCCAGCGTGGGGAACACCCAATAACAACAACAACAACAACATCAAACCACACACAGCAACAACATCACACCACACACGTGTCACAACATGACAAAAGATAAACCAGTGGCCGACAGACCTGAAAATTGCGCAGCAGGCTGCAGATGTGGCCGGCCAGTTTTGGCCGGGTGAGGTCGTGCCTCAACCCCCCGATGTACACCCCTGGCTGGTCCAGCCCCTCGGGCTGCAAGGCCATGACCCGACAGGTCACCCGCCACAGCGGTCATCAAAGCTGTCCGGGACACAAAGATTGGAAAGAACACTGGTTACTGTTTTTGTTAAAAATTGTTATTGATTGCTTGTGTGTTGTATAGGTCGAATGCAAGCGCTTTGATTTGTTTTTACAAGATATAAATTAAGTCTTCCCGAGCCTAAGGTCATCAGCCGTTTATCCGTTTCGTGCATAACGTGGATCATAGACTCCCTTGATAGACCATCTTTCAGTTACCAACACAAGTTGGACCTTACACCTGGGTGGGGTGGAAAATACCGAATGCCTTTCCAAGGACAACGCCATGCACAAGCTGGTATACCCGACCTTTAGTTTCCAACCCAACACTAACTACAGCGGGCTTTACAAGATATAGTGTTAATCATGTATTATTATTTTAATACTGAATAAAAAAGATGAAGCTTCTTTCAACTTGTGGCTCGACAGACCGTTCAAAGGGTAGTTTCACTGTCATGTGACAAGGAGGATCTTCTACACGAGGTGTTTGAAAGATGTATAAAGTAAAACTGTCACTGTGTGCCCTGAGGTTTCCATCGCATTCCTGAGGCATGCTGGCATGCACTAAGTGACCTGTAACCTTAAACTGAACACTATCCCTAAGGTCAGAACGAGGCTACCTGAATAATTTGGGGGGGAGAGGGTGTGGGGAGAAACGGTTGCATATTTATAAAATCTCACCATTGGTGAACCTCGGAGCTCTAGTCGAGGAACAGGAAAAATAAAACTATAATTTGTATAAATCTAAAAACAAAACTATAATTTGTATAAATCCAAAAAATAAAACGAATAATATTTGTATAAATCCAAAAATATAAAATCCCAAACAAAACAAGCCCTGAGTGGCTTTAAGTTGCAAGCTGGCTTCGGATGAGACTATAAAACGAGGCCCCATGTGCAAACGCACGTAGAACATCTTGCGCACAGTTAAAACCTGTTCCGCATTTTGGAAGAGTAGGCCATTGTGTGTCGGTGGGAAGGGATGACAAAATTGACAAAACTGCATACACTTGGGGACTGGATGTAACAAACAGCACATCAGTGCTTATTCCATTATCCTCAAATATAAAAAAAATTATAAAAAAATAATGAATAAATATAAATGTAACCTGATCCAAATAAAACACACTCAACCTCAGTAAAATGGCCAGGTTGAAACCTGATGCCAGACGTATATGTATATTTTTTATTTATTTATTCTTTTATTTCAAGGATAATGGAATAAGCAGTCTGTGTTTTTTTTACATCTAGTCCCCAAGTGTATGCAGTTTTGTAAATCTTGTCATCTGTTCCCACCGGCACACAATGCCTACTCTTACGAAAAGCAGAACAGGATTTAACATGTGCGCAAGATGTTCTGCGTGTGTTCGCACACAGGGCCTCAGTTTATTCCCTGGCTAGTCCTCTGAGGTTTACCAATGTTTAGATTTAGGCGTATGCAACAGTTTTTTTGCCCCCACCATTTAGGTATCTGCATTCCAACTTCAGGGATGATGTCTAAACACACCTGTGTGCATGCTGGTTTTTCTCTTCTGTCATTCGTTCTACTGATACATAATGGCCTATTCTTCTGAAAGGCGGACAAGCTTTTAATGTGTGACTGTGTGCAAGATATTCTGCATGTGTTTGGAACACAGAGCCTCAGTCAGTCTCATCTGAAGGACTTTGACTTTCAGTTCAACTTTTTTGTCAAACTTGGAAGAAAAGGCGAGTCTGGAAATCAAACCCAGAACATCATGGTTTACTTGTTTGGCAGGCAAACGTCTTAACCGTCCTGCCACCCTCCTTCTTTGGTCGTGGGTTTGAATCCTCTAAGAGTTATAGGGATTTTTTCAAACTCTGGCTGGCTTCTACCCAGAATGAGTGAGCATTGGGCTCAAAAGGAAGACTGGGACCACACAGTCAAGCTTCATCCACTTTACAGATGCGATTTTGAGAGTGTTGTTCAAATTACCTGACCAACACTGCAGGTGTCTGTATCTGTGGGACCAGTTGATGCCAAGATATTTCATGACAGAAAGTGTAAAGCACACTCCTGTTAAGTAATCTCAAAGCACATGCACATTCCATAACAGCATCATTAATATTAATTGCATCATCCTCATCATATATGATTTTCATACAATGTAAACCTTCAGGAACAACTGTCTGAGTGTCTCTGATTCAGCGGGCTCATTTGCTCTGGATTTAAAGGGTTTCCTCCGTACACTGCTGTGCCTGTGGTGAATTTGTATCAAAGTTTTCGGGGTTGGAGGTGTGTTTTTTTTATAGGAGTGGGTTGTTTGAAGGAGCATTGTGGTGGTCACCACCACAGGTAGGTGACTCACTCAGTCTGGCTCTGTGACTGAGTTACTACTGTTGTCAGTAGGGAGCTTTGAAGATGGTGCTTGGCTCAGAACTGGCACAAATGACCATCACAAAAGTGGCCCAGCAGCAGAGCTGGGTCCCTCCCTCTGGCTGGTGGCCCTAACATTCATAACAATGGTTTGACACTGATTGGCTCCCTATGGACAGAAAAATTTGAAATAATAAATTGAAATTGATTTGTTTTTACAAGATATAGCGCTATATAAATTCCGTGTATTTATGTATTATTAAATAAATGGCCAGCCCACAGCAGACCAGGAAACATGCATCAGCTGCTCAGGCTTGAGTAGCATTCTTATGCCTGCACAGGACTAACTCTGTTGCTCCAACAATTGTGGGCTAAAATGGTTAGGGTGGCTCGCGGCGCCGAAGTGGGGCGATTTGCGAGGGGGGGCTTATCAGTCCCTGAATCGGATAACTCCGCTGGGATTCTAATATAATCTCTACAACAATGGAAAGATGAGGCAGCAATTTTTATAACTCACATATGATCCTACTTGAGCCAGGTCTCATCTAGGGCCTACAGTGACACTTTTGACAGCTTAGTCTCCGGGGTTGTTTATAGTATGTTTTGGAGTAACGTGCGTGCTCTGTCACAGTTGTGGAAGATTTTAAAACTTGAATGAGTTTGTACGAGTAAAAAGTTAGCTCCTGTCATGACTTACCAAATAAAAATTGTTTTCTTGCTGACAAAAAGACGGGATGCGTTAATAAACCTTAATAACAATGCGTTTAACGCTGAGGAAAAACATAGGATACATGTTGTGAAGACCGAACCAATGTTAGGACACCATTTTGGTTGTTTGGGCATTCTAAGTTCCCGTAGTTGTAAAACATTATTACCTAAAAAACACCAAATAAATATTCTCTGAATGAAATATAAAATTCAAGCAATTTTCTTATCGAAAAATTACACAATGTAATTATACTTTATTTTACGACTACAATCTTCTTGATAAAGGTCAAGGTGAAGGCCTTGACCTGTTGTTTCAATTCACAACCAGAACAAGTGAAAGAACCCGGCGACTGTGGTCTGAACCACTGTAGGACCGAACAAGTTCATCTTGCGGCCAACTGTTCATTCATAGACATAGTATCGGCTTTCTTGCTTGCACAGGTAAAAGCTCAAAGTTCTTCACTTGCACACATTTTGTTTGATTTTCCCCCATCTCTCTCTCTCTCCTCTCTCTCTCTCTCTCTCTCCCCCCTCCTACCTCTCTCCCTCCTACCTCTCTCTCTCCGTTGATTGCATGCACCGTGATTTTTGTTTATGATAGATTTTGTAGCAATACATACAGTCAGTCTGGAAGACTTTTTTAATTGATGCACAAATAGGTTATTATTCCAATTCTAGGGAATTGGGAATACCTTCCTCCCAAGTCTGAGCAACCAGTTTGGGGGGAGGGGAATTCCATTTTTGTTTGGTTTCTAACATTTTGCAGCAACATGTCGGCAGGGTGAGATGAGAAGGGGGGGGGGGGGGGGGGGGTGCTTTTATAGAAAAAAAAAACGCAACAGTTTAACTTAGAAAATAGGAAGAGAAGTTTGTGTGGATTGAATTGATGTATATGAATTGATGAAAATGTGTGAGGTCAGCATCAAAGCATGATAATTTGAGACTTGATTATGTTTACAGGTACAACATAACATATAGTTTGACTTGACATTGACTTAACATTGTTAAGGCCAGTTTATTGTTATTCACTTGTAGTAGTATCCACTTTCACTTGTTGTTGGTGGCTAGAGCAGAAAGCGTGAAAAAAATTATTACACTTGGTGGTGGGGGGGGGGGGGGGGGGGTTAAACAATGACCACCTTAGTGTAGGCCCTGTTTGTCATAAAGGTCTACATTTTGTTTCTTAAAAACCAGAAGCATACACAGTTACAATCCAGATCCTTTATTCTTTTTAAAGAGTGAAATGTTATATCTCAACAAGATCTCCTCTGACAAACATACAGATCTACAAAGTCAAAAGATAAACCCCCTCCCCCCCCCCCCCCCCTCCTCCCCCCTGACCCCAAAAAGTTTGACTGCTACTACTGGCCATGTACTTGTTTTGTGGTACATCATAACTCATTAACACATTTCTTCCCGCAGCACGAGTCCCTTGTGACCGACTAGTGACTTGTTCCACAGAGCCCGTGGAACGAGGGACTCGTGTTTTGATAATTTTTTGGTTTTGTTGAATAGTGCCCGTTTGTCTTGCTAACTTTCGTTGATCTAAAGGGAGATTTGAACATTGATCTTGGTTCTTCCTGTGCCACGTGTCAACTTTATGTTCAGTGCAGGTGACCAAAAATCCATTGAGAAACAAAATTTTAATGAATGTTATTTCATACCTTACCCTCTTTCAGCAGTCACTGCTCAAAATTTACTTCCAGGAGAATGAGAAATGCTGATGTTTTATGTGGGATGAAAAGGGTTAACTTTGCTTTATTTTAGGACACACAAAGTAAAATAAATCCAAAATCAACATATGTGACATCCCAACAACTAAAAAGCAGCAACAAAAAATCGGGAACAGCTGCTGAATTATATAAATGTCATGACTTTTTTTTTTTGGTCAACATAGTTGGGAAATGCTTGTGACTCAAGCAGAAAGAAAAAAAACAACTTAGAAGATGAATTTTCCCAAGTTCTTATTTTTCATCCTTTCTTTTTTTTTATGTAAGTCGGTGTGTGGGCCAGCTTCTTTGGATTTTTGTTTGTTTTTGGTTTGTTTGTTTTTAATAGGAACACTTAACTGAGATAGAGCACACCACTATCAAAAAAAAGAATTTTGAAGTGAAATGTATTTAGAAGGTGACAGGACAGACACTATAGCCAAGTGGTTAAGACCTTTCAATTTCAGTCCCATGGGTCCATGAAGTTGTGGGTTCAAATCTCGGTAGCAGAAAGTATTTGCCAGTCACCAGTGGGACAGTTACTGTAAATGAAATTTTGTAAACTTATCATCATCCATTACATTCTTCATCCTTTCACCTTTCCCCTCATCCCCCTTTTCAGTACATTCTTAATGTGAATGTACCATTGTCTTAATTACCTTGTAGTGAATGGACATTAAACCAATGAGAAGAAGAAGAAGATCTGGTCAATTAATGGTGGGGATTTTTTTCAATCTCCCAGGTCAACTTCTAGTGCAGACCTGTCAGTGTCTTGATTCCCTTCATGCATATATATATAGA
>CM060344.1:25157383-25184883 GCA_030674155.1 Stramonita haemastoma | reverse complement strand
ATTTTAAATAATCCCTGTTGCAGAGGGGTGCAGGGCCACCTGAATGGAGAACTGCCGTGGGCGTACTGTGACGAGTGTGTAGACAAGGACATGGCCACTCTCGTGGGTAAGTCCTTCATCATATCATTTTGCTGTTTCCATGCCGCTCATTTCAATCTTTCTGCCACAGCCATACCCAGATTTGTTATGTGTCATCCTCAGGGTCGGGAGTCCACAGGGAGCCCATCAATATTAGGCCGCCATGGGGCCACCAGCCAGAGGGGGGCCTGGCACTTTTGCTGGGTCATTTCAGACCACTAGTTGATTTAAATATGTTTTATTAAATAGAGCATGTTACTTTGATATATATGAACAACAATAATCAACAGCATAGCAACAAACTAACTTAAAGCTTATTTTGTGCACAATTTGTGTGTAGGGAGAGTGGGGTTTTTTTGCTTTTTTTTTTTAAATTGGAGTTTTCCAAAACAGTGTTTTCTTATGGACAACTCTGAACGATAACTTATCATGCAATGAAAAGTGACATATAACCTCAGTTAGTGTAGATGGTCGTGTGTGTGTCTGTGTGTCTGTGTCTGTGTCTGTGTAAATTTGAAATCTGTTGATGGTTGTTGTGTTAGGTTGCATGTGTGTGAATGATTTGAGTGCCAAATGCTTTGATTTGTTTGCAGGATTCAGCGCTCGAGAAATTCCATATATTATTATTATTATTGTTATTATCATTATTATCATCATCATCATTATTATTGTCATCATCATTATTATCATCATCATCATCATTATTATCATCATTATCATCATCATCATCATCATCATTATCATCATCATCATCATTATTATTATCAAGAATATTACTGATTTGTGTTACGTCACAGGAGCGAAAGAGGGTGAGATTGCCGTGATGAACGGACTGACTATCAACCTACATTTACAGCTTGTAAGTATCGGTCTACTCTGTCTGGTTGGTTTTCTTTTTGTTGTTGTTGTTATTGGTGGTGAATTTTTTTTTTGATATTGTTGTTTCTCCACAGCTGTCAATTTCCCCCCCCCACACTTTCAGCTACTTTTAGCTACTATATCTTCCATCCCATTCCAGCCCAGCTGGTGCTCTAAATATAGCAGGAACTGACTGCACTTTGACTTTGACTTTGAGTTATGCTGGATTTGAGCGCTGTGTCTTATTTGTTTTGGGGAGGGGGAGGGGGGGGGGAGGGGATGGTTTGTGTGTGTGGTTGGGGGGAGGGGGGGGGGGGGGGCGAGGGAGTTTGTTTGTGGGTGGGTGCTGTGTGTTGTTGAGTGTCATTATCATTGGGTGGGGGGGGGGGGGGGGGTGGCCAACGCTGAACTCCTTGATGCTGACAGGTGAGACAGGTGAGTTGTTCAGGTTTTTTTTTTATGTTGTTTGTTTGGGGTTTTTTGTTTGAGTTTGTATTGGGGGGGGGGGGGGGCGGGGGGATTTGTTGTTGCAGGGAAAGGGTGGTGGTGATAAGGAGTTGTTTACAGCTTGTGAATATTAGTCAATGGGGGGGGGGGAGTGTTGGAGTAGGAGTTTGTTGTTTTGTTGTGTGTGTGTGTGGGCGCGCGCACGTGAAGGAGAGAGAATATGGTCATTCTGGCATGCATGTCGATCTTTTGAAGGGATAATTTTGTTCATTTTTTTCCAGCAATTTGTGTGTGTGTGTGTGGTTTTTTTGTTTGTTTGTTTGTTTCGTCTGTTATTGTATAATATTTTGAAATTCTTGTGTTATTTTTGCAGATATCATTTTATCGACCCACCCCACAACGACATAAAATCCTGTGTGAATCCAAGGCTTTCCCATCTGACCATGTGAGTCAAAGGAGAGAAAGAGAGAGACAAGAGACAGACAGACAGACAGACAGACAGACAGACAGACACAGACATAGAGAGAGAGGGGGGTGGGGGAGTGACAGAGAAAGATTGAAATATATTTAGATGAGGTTAGATAAGTATGATACCTACACATACATACACACACACACACACACACACACTTACACACACACACACTTACACACACACACCACACACACACAACACACACACACACACACACACACACACACACACACACACAACACACACACAGAGAAACAAGAGATATACACACAGACAGACCGACCGACCACACACACACACCACACACACACACACACACACACACACACACACACACACACACACACACCACACAGGTTCACCTGTCCCATGAGATTCTACAGTTCCAAGGTTCACCAATGGTTAGATTTTGTGTGTGTGTGTGACTGTTTTTGCCCACTGTGAAGGCAGCTGCATTCTGACTTCAGGGGTGCATGCTAGATATGTACGCGTTTCTGTAACCCACCAAACACCGACATGAATTATTGGATCTTTAACGGGCATGTTTTGATCTTCTGCATGCGTGTATACAACAAAGTGAATTAAGGCACTGGGCAGGTCTGCTCCTGAAGTTGATGTTGGAGATGGTGAATATCCCCACCCTTGATTCACCAGACACTAACACCCAAGATTCGATTGAACCCACGATTCCATGGACCCATGGGATTAAAGGGGAATGGTCTTAACCACTCAGCTGTGGCATTCATCGGTGGGATTGGATTTGATTTGATTTGATTTGATTTGATTGCAGTATGCCTTTGAGAGTCAGATTCGTCTGCATGGGTACGATCCGGCCACCAGTCTTGTCTGTGTGGACCCTAGAGAGGTGAGTTTAGTGAGAAAAGTTGTGGGAGTAGTGGTTGTGTGGATTGGTGGGTGAATGTGTGTGTGTGTGTGTGTGTGTGTGTGTGTGTGTGTGTGTGTGTGTGTGTGTGTGTGTGTGTGTGTGTGAGAGAGAGTATTTTTGTGTGTGAGAGAGAAAAAAGTGTGTGTGTGTGTGTGAAAAAGAGAGAGAGAGAGAGAGAGAGAGAGAGAGAGAGAGAGAGAATGTGTATGTTTGGGTGTGTGTGTCCATTGTTTTGTGTGTGTCTGTATTGGAAAGAGAGAGTGTGTGTGTGTGTTTGGGCACCTCTAGGTGTGTGTATGGTGTGTATAAGAAGTGTTGTTCTTCAGTTTAATGTCTGTTCACATAAGTGATATTAGACAAAACAAAACAAAAAAAGCAAACGAATAATGTTACTTGTAGAACTTATAACCAATGGTAGAAACAAAAAGTAAATAAAAACACCAAAAGTGAACATTAAAACCCTAAACAATCAATCAGAACTTTTTAGAAAATTAACAAAAGAGCACGAGATCAATGTCTCTGTCTCGTAAACAAGCTACTGATATGTTCATAAACATTATAGTAAACTGTCAATAGGACTCTTCATCAGCGATAAGGCGAGTTCACACAGCAACCCACAGTTGCTTAATATGTTGTCCAGAGAGTTCTCACGTGTGATGGGAAGACACTGTTTTAAAGCGAGACAGTCAAAAAGAATATGACTAACTGAAATCGTCCCATCACATATGCAACACACATTTTTAGCATACTTCGTTTGGAAGGCATTTAATTTAAGTCTATTTATGAGACAAATGACCGATCTAAGACGCAATTTATCCAGCCCAAAACGTACACAAAGAATATGATTAAGGTCAGAAAAGGAAACATGATGATGAGAAAATCCAGCGTCTTCTTGTTTTTTTCTAACATGTTTCCAGCATGCCTGTTTGATCAAAGTATAATTCTCATCGACAGACATTGGTATGTTCAAAGTATCAGCACAAGCAAAACGCATTGCCGCATTTTTAGCAGCTCTATCAACCTTTTCATTGAATACTATATTGCAATGAGAATGTACCCAGCAAAAGGTGACATCAGTGCCTCTTAGAATTAGAAAATGTATAAGATGTAATATTTCAGTGATAAGTTCTTGTCTTACTTTTGACCCGGAATTTTTAAGGGATTGGAGCACTGATTTTGAATCAACACATAACACCACCTTCACAATGGTCCTAGGAAAATCAAGTAAATAATTTAAAGCCATCAGAATGGCTGTCAGCTCTGCTGTGAAAATTGAGTGGTTTTTCCCAATGTAGTACAGTTTTTCAACCTGTAATGAAGGAATGACGAAAGCTGCACCTCCTTCAGTACCATTGAGCAGAGACCCATCCGTGTAAATCTGAAGATGTGATGAGTACTTTTTTATGATATGTTCTTTCACATACGCGCTAAGAATATTACTTCCATTTTCTTTTTTATAGATGGAGCATTCCAAATCAAATTGAGCCCTTTGAAGCTCCCATGATGGACAAGGGGGTAATAGAGGTATAAGCTGTTGCACTTCTCTGGGATTAACTCCTGACTTTTCAAAAAGACCATTTGTGAAGGTGCTGATTGTGGTGAGTGAGCGGATATTTTTAGCTCTATTAGGAAATTGCTTATCAGATCTTAGACTGAGTTCATCTTCTATATTATTTACAGTTGCTGAGCTTCTAAGAACGTATTTTGCTACTGCTACCTCTCGATAGTCATCCAAAGGCAAAACTCCCACTTCCTTGTATGTTCCCAAGGATGAAGCATGGAAGGGTACTCCCAAGGCAATGCGAAAAGCTTTACAGTCTATGCTTCTGAGTCTATCTAATAAATACTTTGGGGCATTAAAGAAGACTTCATGACCATACGTCAGACTAGAACGAACTAATGCCAATGACAGATGTTTTAAGACTGATACATCTTGAGCCCAATGCTGTTTGCTTACTACTTTTATAAAATTTAAGGTTTTTCTGGCTTTAGTTAGTAAATATTCAATATGGTAATTCCATGTCAGTTTTGAAGTAATATAAATACCCACAAACTTTACCATTGGTTTGTATTCAAGGTGCCTATCCTGCATTTTGAAAGTAGGCAAACCCTCAGGGTCAGCCCCATTATTGAAGAGAACAATGTTGGTCTTCTCTGGAGATAACAGTAATCCATTTTCTGTCATATAAATACTAAGCTTATCAAGTTCAAGCTGGTAAGTTTTTCTAATGTAGCTTAACTGTCTCTTGGGGGTTACCTTTTTCAGTGTTGTCTTCATCCACATGCACAGATCATCTGCATACTGAACAAGGACAACGTTATTTGACAAGGGTCTCGGAAGGTCATAAAGTAGAAGGTTAAAAAGATAAGGGGCGATAACAGATCCTTGTGGTATTCCATTGTCGGAAATCTCGGGGTGGAATAGGTGTTTCCAATTTTAGCTTGAATGCTTCTGCCCCATAGAAAATTTTTGACATAGAAGTACATGTTACCGGACAAACCAATAGATTTAAGTTTAAAAAGTAGTCTAGCATGCCAGACTTGATCATACGCTTTACATACATCGAAAAAAGTAGCCAGAACATTTTTTCTGCGGGCAAATTGGTGCTTGATATGTGTGGTTAGTTTTACCAGGTGATCTATACTGGATCTGCCTTTTCGAAAGCCTGCCTGCTCAACAGGAAGTATTTTGTTTTTGTCACAGTAATGCACTAATCTGTTTAATATAATCCTTTCCATAAGTTTTCCTACGTGTGAAGTGAGTGCAATGGGCCTGTAACTATTTTTGTCTTCTTTGGGTTTTCCCTGTTTTAAAATTGGAACTATGATAGACTGTTTCCACATGATGGGGAGCAAACCCTTAGCCCAGCATTGCTGAAAAAGATCAAGAAGCAGAGAAATCCAGTTTTCTGGCAAATGTTTCATCATTTCGTTAGATACAACATCTATTCCCACCAATGTTTTCTTATTGCTTACCGATTGGATAGCATCACTGACCTCCTGCATTGTAATCGGAGCGTTTATTACATGTGAATTATCAGAGATGGGATCTTTATATATATCTTTCTGCGTTTCTGTACTTCTAAAGACAGTTTGTGCTTGAGAGAGACCTGCATCACTCATTGTGTGTGCAAACATGTCCACAAAAGCTTCCCCTTTGTCTGAATTAGTAGGGAAGTCTTTATCTTTAGTTTTAATTGGATAGATGGGTACTTTTACACCATGCTTCATGTCATTAAGCTTTTTCCATACTTTTTGCATGTCTTTATGACTACTTACCTCTCTATTACAAAAAGCAGACCAGAAATCTTTCTTAACTTGAGCTATAACTCTGTCAGCCTCTTTATTAGCCCTCTTCAAAAGCATGGTTTTCTGAGGATCTATGTCTCAAGAAGGCTTTGAACATTATTTTCTTTTTGTCTACTGCTTTCTGGCACGTTTCATTCCACCAAACGTTATTTGTGTGTTTTTTAGATTTCAAGGAAGAAAATTTGGGGATAGAAGAAGTGTGTGTGTGTGTGTGTGTGTGTGTGTGTGTGTGTGTGTGTGTGTGTGTGTGTGTGTATGTGTGTGTGTGTGTGTGTGTGTGTGTGTGTGTGTGTGTGTGTGCATATACTATAGTGTCTGTCTGCCTTTATCAGTAACAGAGTGGTAGAGAGTGTGTATGTATGTATGATGTGTGGGTGGGCGTGCATCATTACATTTGTCAGGGTATGCATATGTGTTTTTGTGCATGCGAGCACACACATATGTTAATGTGGGTGGGTATGTGCCACCAGCGGCATGAGTTCAGATATAGCTTGTATTATTTGTATTAGGAAACATCCTCTCATCTTTTGCATTTTAAGACCTTAGCTTTTTTCTGTGATGTGGAAATTGTTGCTAGGGTTTAGTTGCAAACAGGATTCAAACCATGAATTCCTTGCTTCCTGCATGGTTAGAAAAAACCTTGCAGTGTTTACATGTATGTATATTTTGAATAGTTTTCCTTTGTTTTGAGTTTTTGAGGTTGTTCTTTTTTTTGTTGTTTTTTGTTTGTTTGTTGGTTTGTTTTTTGTTTTGTTTTGGGGGGGGGGGGGGGGAAGGGATGCCTAACCCTACTTTTATACACTTTTGAGCCCAAAATGTGGGTTTATATGGCATAGTTGTGTAATTGTGTGTGTGTGTGTGTGTGTGTGTGTGTGTGTGTGTGTGTGTGTGTGTGTGTGTGCGCTTGCGTGTGTGAGTACGTTCGAATTTGCTAGGACCATAGATTGTTATTGATTGCTTGTGTGATGTATAGGTCGAATGCAAGCGCTTTTGATTTGTTTTTACAAGATATGGCGCTATATAAGTTCCATGTATTATTATTATTATTGTTTATTCAACAAAACACAAAAATTAGCCATTTTAACGAATTGTCTAAAAGGCTTCATGATGAGAGGCTGTCTGGGCTTATTATTTTTCATGGTTTTGGTTTATTTCAATTTTGCACTTGTTTGGGGAGCAGAGATGCTTGTCCTTTGTTCTGTAACAAAGTCGCCATTGTTCTGTCAAGGGAGAGCACACCTTACGCACGGAGGACATTCTGCAGAGAATTGAAGAGGAAGGGGAGAGCATCGCGGTGGTGTGTTTTGCAGGCCTGCAGTATTACACGGGCCAGTTCTTCGACATGGCGAGCATCACCGCAGCCGCACAGAAAAAGGCAGGGTTTTTGTACACATGATTTTTGTTTTGATTATTCTATTTGATCTTTATGTTACATAATTTGTTGGTGTTCACCTGTTTTGTTGTTTTTTTAAAATAATTTTTGCATGATTTTTTTTTTGGGGTATTGAGATTGTTTTTACATTTTCGTGAATTTTTTTGTTGTTATTTAAATGATTTTTTTTTCTTAATTGTTATATGGTCTTTGTATGATATCTAAACATGACACAAAATTGTGTGTGTGTGGGGGTTATTTTACTATTTTACCTCAACTGTGTGCCTGGAGGGAGTGGTGTCCAGCAGAACTGTGGGTTTTTATCAAGTCAACTATATATATATGAAAACACATGGCGAAAGTAAAACAACCAGCATATATGGTTCCCCAATATTTCGGCTTTCGCCTTCCCCAGGGGGTGTTTATTGCAATGACATGATGGTATGACATCAATTTTGATTAACGTCATTGTGAAACTTTGTTTTGATATTTTTACAAACTATCATACAATATATATTCTATCCCTACCTGGTTATGTTGTTGTTCTTGTTGTTACAGGGCTGTTACGTGGGATGGGATCTGGCGCATGCTGTGGGTAACGTGGAACTGTTTCTGCACGACTGGAACGTCGACTTCGCCTGCTGGTGTACCTACAAGGTGCTCCCTTCTTCTTTTTTTTTCTTTTTTTTCTTTTTTCTTTTCTTTCTTTTTTTTTCTTGCTGCCTCATCTTCTGTGAGCTACACGAATCAGAGACAGTTTTATTGCATGATGATCGATGAAGTTGAGGATGACGTAACAACACTGCAATGGAAGTGCATCTGCTTTGAGACTGCATGACAGGGCTGTACTCTACGCTTCTTATCATGATGTATACTGGTATCAACCGGCCCGAGAGCTACAGACACCTGCAGTGTTGGTCAGGAAATTGAAGCAAGTCTCGAAACTCGCATCTGTAAAGTGGATGAAGCTCGACTGTGTGGTCTCAGTCTTCCCATTGAGCCCACAGCTCACTCACTCATCATTATCCGTATTATCGTTATGTGTGTGTGTGTGTGTGTGTGTGTGTGTGTGTGAAGTATCTGAACAGTGGTGCAAGATCTATGGGGGGATTTTTTTTCTTTAATTCACAAGGGACATTGCAACAACAATTTTGATCAGTATCATCATTATTATTATTTTCATAATTACCGTCATCATTATTACTATCGTTATCATCATTATCGTTGTGTGTGTGTGTGTGTGTGTGTACAGTATCTGAACAGTGGTGCGGGATCTATGGGGGGATTTTTTATCCACGAGCGACATCGCCACAACGACTTTCCCAAACTACTGGGCTGGTGGGGTCACGACATGGCCACTAGATTCACCATGGACAACAGTCAGTTGCATTGCTTGTTTGTTTGCTCGTTCGTTTGTTAGTTTCTTTTTATTTGTTTGTTTGTTCTCTTTAACTCACTCCCTACTGACCAAGTGTTACTATGCATATCTCTGTATACTGGCGGTATGTCTTCAGTAGTAAAAAAAAAAAAAAATTTCATAACTGGAAAGATTCTCAGCAACAAGTACATGAAATGTATAGAGATTATTGTCGACGTGGAAGTGGAAGGTCAAAGTTGAAAGCCAGCTGCCGGATTTTCATACAAAAGTTGACGTCGTTGACCCAAATGATAAAAGTCGGAAGGTCAAATTCTGCGATGGCGGTGGTTTGTAGGCAAGTGTCGTCCATGAGACCACTGTTATCGCAGGGTATGGTAGGGGGTGAGTTAACACTGGCTATTTTGTTCTTGGTGGTGATAGAGTTTTCTCGGTGTCTCAGTTTTGGGTGGTGGTTCTTTTTTTCAACTCGGCTAGAGCTCCGAAGTTCACCAATGGTCAGACTTTTGCGTAGGCGACCATTTTTTTCCCCCTGAACCATTTAGGTAGCCATATTTCAACTTCGGGGCTGGTGTCTAAGCATGACACCTGTGAGCATGCATGTTTTAAAAAAGATTTTGTCATTGGTGCCTACTGGCAGGAAACAACAGCCTACTCTTACCCAAGGCAGAATGAGTTTTTAACATGTGCGCAAGATGTTCTGCATACATCCGCACATGGGGTCTTGGTTTATGTATAGTCTCATCTGAAGGACTCGGACATTCAGTTCAGTTTTCTCATCAAATTGGGAAGAAAGGGCAAGGCTGGGAACCAAACCCAGAACTCAATGGTTTACTGGTTAGGCAGGTGAATGTCTTAACCGTCCTGCCACCTTCCTTCTTTTTTTGTTTGTTTCAGCATTGTGGTTGTTGTTACTGTTATTGTTTTTACCATACATGAAGTGGGTGTGGTTTGGTTGGGGATTTCATGGGTTTTTTTGGGTTGTTGGTTTTTTTGGTGATGAAAATGATCAAGCTAAAATTGTTTTCATGTCCCATTCTGGTAGAAATGAACTTTGCTTCAGGTGCCTGCGAATACAAAGAAATCATGATCCAAAATGCCTCTTATTCCAGGCACCAATGTATCAAAGTCTGTATCTGATGTGTCCTTGCAGCGTAAATGGACCTGACTGCAAGTGCCTGTGGATTTGACAATCTTTATATGTTATGTCCCGACAGAAATGGATCTTTCACCAGGCGCCTATGGCTACCGTGTAACGAACCCTCCAGGATTCCTGGCTGTGCCCATACTGGCCAGCATGCAGGTCAGTGTCCTTGGGTCGTACCTTTTTTTTTTTCTCATCTTCTATGACGCCCCTGTGCTGTTGTTCCCACGCCCCTGATTTCAATCTCCCCGCCACAGCCATACCCAGATTCGTTATGTCTCATACCCGGGATCGGCAGTCCACAGGGAGCCCATCAATACGAGGCCGCCGTGGGGCCACCAGCCAGAGGGGCCCTGCACTGTTGCTGGGTCACTTTGGTGGTGTTCAGTGGTGCCTGTTCTGAGCTAACATACGCAGGACACCACCTACTAAGCCCCCTACTAACGACAGTATTAGCTCAGTCGTGGAGCCAGACTGAGTGAGTCACCCACCTGAGGTGGCCACTACCGTCCTTGTGTCGTACCTTGTCAGGATACGGTCGGAACAAAAATATTGCAAAAATATCGTTAGAACAGATTGGATTGGATTGTATTATATTGTATTGTATTGTATTGTATACCAAAACTTGTCGCGACATATTTGTCGGCATAAAACTGTCTTGTTTTACACTGCTTTATTTATTTTATTTATTTATTCTTTTATTTATTCTTTTATTTCAAGGATAATGGAATAGGCACTCGTGTGCTTTTTTACATCCAGTCCCTGTGTGTATGCAGTTTTGTAAATCTTGTCATCTGTTCCCACTGGCACCACAATGGCCTACTCTTATGAAAAGTGGAACAGGATTTAACATGTGCGCAAGATGATCTGCATGCGTTCGCACACGGGGCCTCGGCTTATAGTCTCTTCTGAAGGGTTTTACCGCAGTGACGTTACCACAGTGTGTGTGTGCATGTGCATGCGTGCATGCATATGCGTGTGTGTGTGTGTGTAGCTTTGGTTTCTTCTTCTTCATCATCGATTGCTTGGACAGCAACTATTGTTGTCTGTCATATGAGCGAAAATGTGGCACACTGCCGTCAAGCCCTGACAAGTCAGGCCCAGCACATATGACTTTGGCGTGGGAGAGAATTGTTATCTTTTGAGTCTTTCTGAAAAATAAGAGCAAGAGAATGAACCAAGAAGGCAGAAAATAGACAAGGAGGAGGTGACAGGAAGAAAAGGAACAAGGCAGAAACAGAGAGGGTGATAGAAAAGAGGGTATTTCTAGCACAGAATGTGGGGATGCTGTTTATACTGACAGGCCCCCCGGCATCCCCATGGGGATAATATTGCTTTTGAAGTTATATTGGGATGTTTAAACGACTACCCATCATATTTTTTCTCCATGTATTTTTTTTTTATAATCATTCTCAACAATAAATACGCCTGTCAGTATTGTAATTGCCCTTCGTGGAATGACGAAAGTTATTTTTATTTGACTTGGTCTGACTTGACTTGTTCTGGTCTGACTTGACTTGTTCTGGTCTGACTTGACTTGTTCTGGTCTGACTTGACTTGTTCTGGTCTGACTTGACTTGTTCTGGTCTGATTTGACTTGTTCTGGTCTGATTTGACTTGTTCTGGTCTGATTTGACTTGTTCTGGTCTGATTTGACTTGTTCTGGTCTGATTTGACTTGTTTTGGTCTGACTTGACTTGTTTTGGTCTGACTTGACTTGTTCTGGTCTGATTTGACTTGTTCTGGTCTGATTTGACTTGATTTCACTTGACTTGATTTCACTTCACTTCACTTGATTTCACTTCATTTGATTTCACTTCACTTGATTTGACTTCACATCACTTCACTTGATTTGACTTCACTTGATTTGACTTCACCTCACTTCACTTCACTTGATTTCACTTCACTTGATTTCACTTCACTTGATTTCACTTCACTTCACTTGATTTCACTTCACTTGATTTCACTTCACTTCACTTGATTTCACTTCACTTGATTTGACTTCACTTGATTTGACTTCACCTCACTTCACTTGATTTCACTTGACTTCACTTGATTTGACTTCACCTCACTTCACTTGATTTCACTTCACATCACTTCACTTGATTTCACTTCACTTGATTTCACTTCACTTGATTTCACTTCACATCACTTGATTTCACATCACTTCACTTGATTTCACATCACTTGATTTGCCTTCACCTCACTTCACTTGATTTCACTTCACTTGATTTCACTTCACTTCACTTGATTTCACTTCACTTCACTTGATTTCACTTCACTTGATTTCACCTCACTTGATTTGACTTCACTTCACTTGATTTCACATCACTTCACTTGATTTGACTTCACTTGATTTGACTTCACCTCACTTCACTTGATTTCACTTCACTTGATTTCACTTCACTTGATTTCACTTGACTTCACTTCACTTGATTTCACATCACTTCACTTGATTTCACTTCACTTGATTTCACTTCACTTCACTTGATTTCACTTCACTTCACTTGATTTCACTTCACTTCACTTGATTTCACTTCACTTCACTTGATTTCACTTCACTTCACTTGATTTCACTTCACTTGATTTCACTTCACTTGATTTCACTTCATTTGATTTCACTTCACTTGATTTCACTTCACTTGATTTGACTTCACTTCACTTGATTTCACATCACTTCACTTGATTTCACTTCACTTGATTTCACTTCACATCACTTGATTTCACTTCACTTCATTTGATTTCACTTTACTTGATTTCACTTCACTTCACTTGATTTCACTTCACTTGATTTCACTTCACTTCATTTGATTTCACTTCATTTCACTTCACTTGATTTCACTTCACTTCATTTGATTTCACTTCACTTCATTTGATTTCACTTCACTTCACTTGATTTCACTTCACTTCACTTGATTTCACTTCACTTGACTTGACTTCACCTCACTTCACTTGATTTCACCTGACCTGACCTGACCTGACTTAACTATATGAACGGCAGCTGTTCAAGAAAACCAGCATGAAGGACCTCACGGCCAAAAGCCGTCTGCTGACGGGCTATCTGGAACTGCTGATCAGCCGAGCCTACAAGAGACCCCCGGGCGCCTTGACAGCTGACGGGGACACCAGTCACGTCTACGTGGACATCGTGACCCCCTCCGACCCCAAACAGCGGGGCGCTCAGCTGTCCCTGTCGTTCAACATCGACATCCACGACGTGTTTGACGAGTTGTCCAAGCGAGGCGTCGTGGTGAGGCGGCTTGGGTTGCGTGGGGTAGGGTTTTTTTTTTGTTTTTTCGTTCCTTAGCTAGAGCCCTGTGGTTCCCCCAATGGTGAGGTTTGGATTATACGACCATTTTTACACGTCAGTAAGGTAGCTGCATTCTGATTTCAGGGGATGGTGTGTTAACGTGATACTTAATAATAATAATACATGGAATTTGTATAGCGCTTTCTCTTGTAAAGACAAATCAAAGCGCTTGCATTTGACCTACAGAGCCACAGATCATGCTGCCACCAGGCGCAAAGATCAACGACGAACAACGATGATCAACTGTTGTTGTCTTGTTGCTGCTGTACACTTTAGAGCGCAAAGCCTGGGCAAGTATGTATGGAGGGCAAGCTGTTACCCATGCAGCAGACCCCCTTCTCCACGGCACTGGAATGATCCATTGGAAGGGCTTGTGTTCATGCTGTTTGTGGGTTGTTGTTTTTTTTTAAATTTATTTTGTCGTCAGCTTCATTGTTTGAGAACCAGAATTTTTAGCAAGGAGAGAGGGCTAGTGGTGGTCTTTCTTTTGGGGTTAATTTGTTCAGTTTGGTTAAACCCTGAATTTTCTTTGTTGCAGAGCTGAACGTGTTAAGTCTAAATTTTTCTTTTTAATCGTTTGTTTTGTTTGATGTAAACTTTTCAGATCAAGAAAGTGAGTACCAGATTTCTTTAGTGTACAAACCCAGAACCTGACAGTTTACTTGTTAGGCAGGTGAACATCTAACCCATCCTACCACCTTCCTTTTCTTATCGTTATCGTGATCATTATTATTGATATTATCATTATATTATCCTTATCAAGTTCTTCATCATCAAAAGCTCAGAAAACAACTACTGTTGTCTGTCATATGAGCGAAAATGCGTTACACTGCTGTTAAGCACCTGACAAGTCAGGCCCAGCACATCCGACTTTGGCAATGCGATAAAATGGTCATTTTTTAAACTCTTTCTGGGGATGAAGAAAGGCAGGAGAATGGACCAAGAAGGCAGAAAACAGCCAAGAAGGAGGCGACAGGAAGAAAAAGAATAAAGCAGAAACAACAAAAAAGAGGAAAAGAAAAGAGTAGAATTCTTCACGCAGAATGTACAGAAGGTGGGGATGCAACTATTCGGCCCCTGGCATCTTCGCAGGAGGGGGATGGGGGTGGGGGATCATGATCAAATCAAAAACCTGAATGTCACGCCATGTGGGTTTTTGGTTTTGATGTTACGCCATGTGGGTTTTTGTTTTTAAATGTTACGTCATGTGGGTTTTTGTTTTTAATGTTACGCCATGTGGGTTTTTGGTTTTAATGTTACGCCATGTGGGTTTTTGGTTTTAATGTTACGCCATGTGGGTTTTTGGTTTTAATGTTACGCCGTGTGGGTTTTCGGTTTTAATGTTACGCCATGTGGGTTTTTGGTTTTAATGTTACGCCGTGTGGGTTTTTGGTTTTAATGTTACGCCATGTGGGGTTTTGGGTTTTAATGTTACGCCATGTGGGTTTTGGGTTTTAATGTTATGCCATGTGGGGTTTTGTTTATAATGTCATGCCATGTTTTCAGTGCGACAAAAGGGAACCTCACGTGATACGCATTGCTCCAGCTCCTCTCTACTGTTCCTTCCACGACGTGTTTCGCTTCATGCGCTACCTGGCCCAGTCTCTGGAGGCAGCGAAGAATTTGTCGCCGCCATCATCGTCGCCATCGTCGTCGCTAAACGGGGCGGCCAACTCCCATTAATGTTGTGGGTACTGGGTAGCGATAGTGTTTTTCTTGTCATGGGGGACACTTGCAGCGGTGTGTTGTGTCGCATATACCACTTGCAGCAGTTTTTTATGTGGGGGGGTTGGTGGTGGTGCAGGTGATTTGCGTGTGTGTGTGTGTGTGTGCGTGCACTGACACTCATTGGAGTGGAGGAAGCTGGCTGCAGAATCTTCAGTGGTGCCCCCCACGGTCTACAAGAGTATGGAATAGGTGAAGGTGATGTGTGTGTGTGTGTGTGTGTGTGTGTGTGTGTGTGTGTGTGTGTGTGTGTGTGTGTGTGTGCACCGACACTCATTGGAGTGGAGGAAGCTGGTTTCACGGTCTACATACAAGACTATGAGATAAGTGAAGGTGATTTGCATATGTGCATGTGCATTGATGCTCAATGTGTAGTGTGGATATATGCATATTCGTCGACATGGGCAGAAAGTACACCTTGTGTTCATATGTGAGGAGATACGCAAAGGGCAGAATGCATGTATACATGCATGTATGCACACTCACACACACACACACACACACCACCCATCTTACCACATATACATGACACACACATACATTCACTCTTTTGCCATCTCTCTCTCTCTTTCTCCCTCCCCCCCCTCTCTCTCTCTCCCTCCCCCTCTCTCTTTTTATTCACACACACACACACACACACACACATATGCAAAATTGTTTCCTTGTTTTAGTTTCTGTTTCAAAATTTAAAGTGTTTGAGAATTATTGCAGACTTGCAGCAGAAATGATTTGTGTGTTTGTGTGTTAGTTTTCCATGACAAATTGCCATAGAAAACGGACTGGAAGCAGCCAAAGAAAGTGTGTAATATAACCAAGTGAACATGACAATGATTATTACTGTTATTGGCCTAGGCCAAAAGCTATGAAAGTGTGTTTGTGGGGGACCCCCAGGGTGTTAAGCTGGGGAACGCCCAAAAATACTACTGTTTATAAATTGATTGTGCTTTTGATTATCAGTACTACTTTTTAAGCATGACCGTAACCATTCTTCACGAATAAGATTCAGGGATGATTTTTTTGTGGGGTTTTTTGGTTTTGGAAAAAAATTTTAATAGCAAATTTGATATGTGTGCTCCAGATTACAACATTTATGCAGCTTTAAAAAAAATATATATATATCAACAGTTCTTTGATCATTTTATTTTGATTTTAAATATTTGTTGCTGTTGTTGACAATCTGGCTTGAAACTATCACCAACATAGTTATCTTAGTCTATTGCCCAGGCAGACAGACCAGCGTCAGACTTCATTTGTGCCCTCTGCCATAGAGACTGTCATTCCCCTGTCAGTCTGGCCAGTCATACTCAGTGCTGTACCAGAATAAACACCTAGAGCACAACTCCATAGTCTTCCGAGACTGAGGGACACCTACTACTATTGTAAAATTAGTCTGGGAAATAAACGTTCAGTCCCTTACTTAACTTTTTTTTTTTTTAATGTCTTTTTTTTTTTTTGCTTTTGCCAGTCTTATTTTAGTTCCAGTACCTGTGTCATGGTTTTTCTAGGCTCTGTTTATGTTATCCATGGCTCTTTTTAACACCAGTTATCCTGTAAGTGTGAATCAGATTCGTAGAATAATTTTTTTATATTTCTTCGTTAACTACAATTATCGTTTTTAGCATAAATCAAACCCTGTAATGAATAATTCTGTTTGTTTGTTTTTTTTCTCAATTTTAACTGCAGCAGTTGTCAATACTTCTTGTACTACTAATAATTAATAATAATGATAATGATAATTTTTTAGTAGATCCTAAAATCATCTTCATCATGTTGATGGCGTTCACTTTAAAAAAAAAAAGGAAGGAGAAGATGATGAAACTAAACTGCAAAGCTATGTGAATGTGTGTGGGGAAAAGAATCTAAAAATCCCCAACCTTTGTTATGTGTGTAACCAATCTTATTCTGAAAAAAATGTGGTGCTGGGAAGAAAAGCTGGTTCTGGGAAAAATGAAGAAATTTGGCACTGGGAAAATGAGGAAAGTTGGTAGTGGGAAAAATGCGGAAAGTTGGTACTGGGAAAATGAGGAAAGTTGGTAGTGGGAAAAATGAGGAAAGTTGGTAGTGGGAAAAATGAGGAAAGTTGGTAGTGGGGAAAAATGTGCAAAGTTGGTAGTGGGAAAATGAGGAAAGTTGGTATTGGGAAAAATGAGGAAAGTTGGTAGTGGGAAAAATGAGGAAAGTTGGTAGTGGGAAAATGAGGAAAGTTGGTAGTGGGAAAAATGAGGAAAGTTGGTAGTGGGAAAAATGAGGAAAGTTGGTAGTGGAAAAATGAGGAAAGTTGGTACTGGGAAAATGAGGAAAGTTGGTAGTGGGGAAAATGAGGAAAGTTGGTACTGGGAAAAATGAGGAAAGTTGGTACTGGGAAAAATGAGGAAAGTTGAGCCAGTCAGAAGAGGAAAAGTTTACAAGCCAAAGCATTGGTGCCATATATCATTAACCTCCACCACACGCACTTCAAATTTTTGCATGCTGTACTTGCTGGATGAATTTAATACTGCCCCTATCCCTTTAAAGATGGTTTATGTTTGAAAAACGCAAAAGTTCTTTATTTTTATATATATAGATATAGATATATATAGATAGATATATATATATATATATATATATTTTTTTTTTTTTTTTTTTTAATTTATAATCTGCAGTGAAGATTGTGCTTTACTACTTAAAAAAAAAAAGATGAAATTCTGGCAAGTGGAGGTGAGGAAATGAATTTTACCTCCTGTAGCCTGACTGTGTTCTTATATCAAAGCAAAACCTGGAACTGATGCAAAAGAAAACTGGTACTGGTGTATAGAGAAAAAAAATGGTACCAACGCTTAACTTTGGTATCCATCTGTCTACCCATTTTGCGTGCCATATTCATTCCCTGAAGACCCGACTTGGATAAAAACTTCATTTACCTCTGCGCATTCGCTCTGCCTGTGCTGTATAGCTTTTTCTTTTCTTTCCTGTTTTTTTACGCCTAAAGCAATAGTTACGTGAACCAAGTTTGGACTGACTCTGAAATATGAAAATATTTGAACGAATGTCATGTTTAATTTCTGTTCAATGTTATGAATAAATAATTGATGACAGAAAAGTGATTGCTCACATACAGTACCATAAATGACTGGAAGACACTTAATCCAAACGTACCGACGTATTAGTTATTTCTGTGAGCTTTCAAGCACAGAGATCTATCTATCTATCTGTTGTTGTTTTTTTTATATTGAGGATAGAGAGAGATCTATTGTGACTTAAAATGGTATACAATACAATACAACACAACACAATACAAGCCAATCACAAGCCAGAAAACTGAGGGATGCTCCAAGACATGAAGCATCACAGGAGCAGAGATGATGTGGCCTGGCGATCTTTCATGACAACCAGTGGAGCTCCCACCATCACCCATGGCTAAGGAGACACCTTCTGTCATTGTCAAAATCCAACTAACTTGCTGGTATTGCTTAAAAAGCTAAAGTTAAAGTCTGTCCCGAGCCTAAGGCTCATCAGGCCGGTGCTTATCCGGTTTCTGTGGCGTTAAGGGGGGACTAGGGGTACAATTTTGATGAAAAATCTCTACAAAATGTGTTTTGGGATTATTGTAAATTTTGCAAGAATAATGTCTCTACAAACACTTCTAGGGCAGATTTTGCTTCAAACTTGCCTAAAAATATGTTTAATTATACTTTTTTTGAAGCAGGTGGCCTAAAAAAATTGAAACTGATTCACAAAATTCACTGTTTTCTTCCCTAGTAACGATCGTTTTGCTTCTACTGACTGTGGAGTGCAACCACGCGTTTGAAAGGTCAAGGACTGCTCTTTGTGGTGAACCTAATTTTGTATTCATATGACATCACTGCAAGAGCTCCGCGAAGCATGAAGTGTGTTACTAGAAAGCAGTTTGCAGACTGCTGATTGGGTCTAACCAGTCACGAGAGTGAATCCTCGATTCTGATTGGCTGAACCTCCACTAGCCGCCATCTTTGTTTACACGGTCTCTATCGATGTCGGCGAACACAGGCATCACAGTTTGCCAGTTTTAGGCAGAGTTTTGGCTTTTTTTCGTTGCTAAGAAAAGTTGGAATGAAGTTGAGAGTTCTCCATAAGTTTGGCACTAAAAGAAGAAATCTGAGAAGAGTCTCAGCCGGTCGTGAGCCCCAGTGATCTGAACTTGAACCAGTCAGTCACTTGAACCAACCGAGTCAACCTCATTTGCTTCAGCGAAGAAAAAATGTTATTTTCATCAAAAACGAAAGCATATTTCACTCGAGTGAAGATGAAGGAAAACCAGGGCCCAGCATAAAAATGAAGATTAAAGTAAACACCCAAAACGACTGAAGAAGTGACGATCTCGACATTGCCTTCAGTCTCTTGTCACTGCACTGACACAGTGACAGGGGCCAGTATCCAGAATACAAAAACAGTAAACTATTATTTTATTTCTTTATTTTACTTTTTTTTTTTGCTAGGATTTTTACTGACCTTACTTTTCCCTCTCTGAATGTCTCCACTTTGCATGTCAGTACATGTGTTTACTGTTTATGTTAGTGGGTTTATGACAGTGTGTGTGTGTGTGTGTGTGTGTGTGTGTGTGTGTGTGTGTGTGCAAGGTCAACTGATTTTTCTAAAGTTTGATGATAAAAGATTAATCTTAATAGCCTACATATTTTATGCAGCCTGCCCTCACAAGGAAAGAAAATGCAATTGCAAAAATGCCTCATGAAGTGTATATTGTAGCACTCTGAAGTAAACAATAAAGAAGAAAAACAGTAGGCCTACCAATAACAATTGTAGGAAAAGAAAAATGAGCAAACTGTCTGAAAATAAGATATAGGAAAAGAAGCAAAGGAACTATCAAATAAAAGAATCATTATAAATAAAACATACAAGTACATTCACCAGACAAACAGAAAATTAAAAAAAGATATAAATAATTAACGGGATAATAGTAAACAAAATTATTTTGCAACACATAATAGCTAATAAATTCAAGTAGAGGTTTATTTCTAGAACCATAAAGATCAGCTCACACTTTCTATCCTGTGTGTGGTTGTTTCAGATTATGTGTCTGTTCAGTGTGTGTATGTGTGTGTACATGTGTGTGGTGCAGCGGTTGGTACATATATGTATACTGTTATTACTATCTGTGTTTTGTACCCATAAAACTCTTTAATATCTATGTCAGTATAGTACAAAGATGTAGCTGAAGAAACTACAATGTAAGGGTCAAGTGTTGTTACAGCCTCAGGTTGGAAAAAGGAAGAAAATATGGGTTTTGTCTGAGTTCACAGCATGTTAAAACTTTGAAGTCAATTTTCTCAAAACGCACTTTTTTCGCATACGTACAATCCGGCCCCCTTTACTGTGCAAGTTCTATAGCAGCTACTGCCATGAAACTTTGCACTTAGATGTAAAAATGGCTTCTGAGTGCAATAAGACTATTAGAAAATGTCTCATCTCTCTAGGTTCTGGTCTAGGCAAGATTAAATTTGATTTTTTACATTTCCTAATTTTAAGCTAAATTCCAACGGGTGTTGTCAGCAGTGATGTGAATTTATACAAACAAATTTATGCTTATTGCACCCTTCTGTTCCTGCCCTTTGCATTTATAATGATTTTGACTTCATTACTTCATAATTTTTCGAACAGTAGAGGGGGCCGAGACATACCCGTTTTTCACCTTATTTTTTTTGGAAAAAAATCATAAAAATTTTTCTACATCATATTAAGCTTTGAAACTTTGTATCATAGCTTAAAATGATGCTTTCCACCACTGTGCAAAATTTCATAGCAATACCTTAAGTAGAACTTGAGATATAAAAATCGGTCAAAACGGACGCCTAGTCCCCCCTTAAGTGACTGAGAGTCATGGACTCCCCCTGGATAGGACGTCAGTCTATCGCGGGTTTAACCCCCAACACAAGGTTGGTACCCTTTTACACCTGGGTGGGGTGAGAAAATAGCCGTAAAGTGCCTTTTCCAAGGGCACAACGCCATAGCCGAAAGCTGGGATTGAACCCGCAACCTTTAGATTACGAGTCCAACGCCCTAACCACTAGACTTCAGCGGCGGCTGCTGGTATTGCTTAGACGTAGGTTTTGCAGTGAAATCAGGACAGATAAAGCTTTTTTTTTTTAACATTTGTCGCCAGAACTGTTAGAAAAAATGTTCATTACATTGTACTGTCACACGCTTTCATTTACTTGATATTGTTATTTCAATGCAGATCTTTTGCTTTTCACATTGAAATTCTCGACATTTTTTTGAGGAATTGTTGTTGAGTTTGTTCTTCAGTTCAAACTGTTTGTAGTCCTCCCTGCCTGCCCCAGGAGGTGTGAAAGGAAGTAAATCCTGAAACCGTGGAGATGGCGACATGAAAAAAAGAAGCATCTCTGCCTGCGCTGATTTTGTGTTTAGACTTCAACTCTGAAGATGGACTGTGTTGTAGAAAAAATTACTTCCTTGTTGGTGACAGCAACCACAGAATCCTTCTGGAAAATTCTTTGTGTGGGGATAGATTGTAATATTGTTCGGATTTGAATTGCTCAAGTGTATTTAATCATCTTAAAAAGATGTACATCACTGACTTGTGATTTGAAAATAAAATGTTCTGTATATATATATATGAAAGATGTGCATGCTTATTCCTCTTCCAAATATTAATGAGTCATACACTTTTGCCATATTCTACAAAATGATTGTATTTTGTATTGAAAAATGATTGTCAAGTTTTCTAGACCGTTTTTTTTTTTCCTTGATTACACAAGAATGGGTCGGTGCAAGTAGTGTGATTGAGTTTTAGAAATGAATTTGTGAAGTTTGAAAATGCATTGTAAATAGCTCAATTCAGTAGATCTGTTTCTTGACTCATTGTTGAATTGGTTACTTACTTTTCAACTTAGTTTGAGAAATGAGTTTGTGAAGTTTTAAAGTGTATCTCAAATACCTCACATTTTTGGTTTGAGGGATCAGTAGTCTAGTGGTACCACTTCTAGGTAAAAAGTGAGAAATCCCATGTTCCAATCCTTTCTGGGGCTAGATTGTTCACGATCCACCAGACCATGAGTGTGTTTTATACAACTTTCATTCACGGCAAATTTCTCTGTGTGAAATTCAGGCTCCTCTCCCCCGGGAAGAACGTGCTGCAATAGGAGCAGCACCACCCTTTGGGGGTTTTTGTCTCACTTTTTTCCTGTCGGTATTTGTTTCCCTGTGTGAGTAGGTTTTTTCTACAGAATTTTGCCTGGGCCAACTCTCTTGTTGCCATGGATTCTCTAATGCGTGCTACATGTGTGGTGAATACAGACCTTACTTTATTGCCTCATCCAAAAGACTTGAACCCAGACCACCACTCGTCTAGTGGATGGGGGTGAGGGGCAGGGATCCACAGTGGTGGTTTGGATGCTAAGTTTTTTTGGGAAGGAACAAAAATCAAGGTACTATGTGCAGTCTCCACAGACTTGTTGAGGAGTCACTGGTGTTCTGCACATTTTTCATGCAGTTTTGTTGTGGGCAAGTTGAACTTGGAAAAGCTCATCCCTCTTTATTGAGTATGCATAAAAAAAAACCCACAGCAATAAGAGTTACCCCTGGAAAAATTCTGTAGAAAAAAACCAAAAAATAGCCATTCATAGAAAAATAGTATACATGCAGATATATAGGAGTCGTGATGTCACAGACAACAGCTTCTACAGGGGCCAGCATCTTGAGGGTGGCAACCATCTCCTCTCCCTCGCTGCTTTACCTTCCCTGACCCTGAAGAGGGCAGGCACCCATTTACAGCTGGGTGAACCGAGGGACTGTACATGAAAAGAAGCCAATGTGCATTAAACAGTCACCCATTTGTAAGGCAACCAAGCTCAACACTGCTTAACCTTAGCTTGGGGAGAGAGCAAGTGCTCTGACCACTGAGTTATCCTTTCCCCAATACATACATAGGAAACAAAAGTCACCATCGATGCTGTACTCAAAAAAAAAAAAGAAGAAAAAAAAAAAGCAATGTTCTACCCTTGGAAAGTTATCTGAATTTCACCCAGAAAAATTTGGCATGACAATGACGGCTATATTGTTTAATGTTTTTATCAACACTGTTCATATATTTGGAAATGTTTTTGGTTAGTTGAGCTCACTGCGTTTCCAGTGTCTTCTGTGTGCTCTGGTCATGGGCTTGGTCCTTGCATTTGTATCCGATGTGCTGTGCAACTTGTACTGATTTTGGGGTAAGTGTTTTCGGTTGAGTGAACATTGTGAAATACTACAAAAGTAATAAACATTGTCATCAGTCAGGCCCTAACTGTATTCGTCTGCCTCCTTGTTTATCACTTAATTTTTTTTTTACACTTAAAATATTTAAAATCTCAACTTTTAGTGTGTGTGTGTGTGGAAATGTGCTCTGCATGAAAGAGCAATATATGTGTTTCAAAGATCTCTTCTGTGAATTTGAATACCATATAAGATGTCATACCAAAAACAAACCCAAACAAACAAAATCCTCACCAAAAAAAACACACAAAAAAACTCCAAGCGAAACAGGAATTGAATAGGCTGAAAGTCTTCCATGGCAGTATAATTTATTCAAACTAAACATCTATGTACACTGCACAGTTGCAGATCTATACATTGCTAAGATTCATAAATAATGTACTACATTCAGATATGTTCACATGCATACACAGACACACACTTGGGTAGATTTATCAGTATTTTTTTTTTTTTCTAGTATTACTCTTAGTGAAAAGCCATTAAGCTGAAGACCTCTCTCTCTCTCTCTCTCAGAACATTGCACTGGCAATTTGACAACCCGGGTTCGATTCCAGTCAAGATGATTTTTCTCTGGAAGTTAACATCAGTGCTGACTCCACTCTCCCCAAAAGTCCTTCGGATGAGACTGTAAACCAAGGCCCTGTGTTTGAACGCACACAGACCATCTTGCGCACACGTTAAATCCTGTTCCGCTTTTCGTAAGAGTAGGCCATCGTGTGGCGGTGGGAACAGATGACATTTACAAAACTGCATACACACGGGAACTGGATGTAAAAAAGCACAAGACTGCTTATTCCATTATCCTGGATATAAAAGAATAAATCAATCAATCAATCAATCTCACAAACACACTCAGCCACTTCTGTCTCTCTGTACATCCTTACACTTATGTGCGCACGCACACACACACACACACACACACACACACACACACACAATACACACACACACCAACACACACACATCATAAACATCCCAATGCACACACACTTACATGCACCCACACAACTGGAAACCAAAAAGTCAAGCTGCTCCACCCATCTGCATTTTCAGTTTCAGGTACTGAAACAAACAAACAAAAATTGTGAATTAGCGACAGCTATATAATTTATACATGTACATATAATATGCAAAAATCTCACTATTGGTGAACCTCAAAGCTCTAGTTCAGGAACAACAAAAAATTGCATTTAATACTTACATAGAATCTCTCTTTCTCCCCCTCCCCCATTCTCTATCCCTCATTCTCTCTCTATCTAAAGCTCACCCTCCCTCTTTCCCCTCCCTCTCTCTCTCCCTCTCTCTCTCTCTCCTCTCTCTCTCCTCTCTCCTCTCTCTCTCTCCTCTCCTCTCTCCCTCCTCCCCTCCTCCTCCTCTCTCTCCCTCCCTCTCCTCTCTCCTCTCTCCTCCTCCCTCTCTCTTCTCTCTCTCCACTTCTCTCTTTCCCCCCCCACTCTCTCTCTCCCCCCTCCCCCCCACACACCTTTTTCCTGCTGATAATGGCTTGTTGCACCCACAGCAGTTCCATGGCCACGTTTTGTCGCTGCTTCAGCAAATCGTCAGTGCTGAGGGATCGCAGTTTGCCCTCCTTCACACCATCCCCCATTTCCACAGAGCCCTCCCCCCGGTCCCCCAACAATGCTGCAGTGGTACCGTGATCACTGCGCTGTCCTTGCAAGCGCTTCCCTCCTGATGATCACACACAAAAAACAACAACAGTGTATCGATGAAAAAGATGAATGCGAGTGCTTTGATTTAAACGACTGTGTATTTATGAACAAGTTGAATGTGACTGCTTTGATTTAAACGACTGTGTATTCATGAAAAAGATGTATGCGAGTGCTTTGATTTAAACGACTGTGTATTCATGAACAGGTTGAATGTAAGTGCTTTGATTTAAACAAGGGTGTATTCATGAAAAAGATGAATGTGAGTGCTTCGATTTAAACGACTGTGTATTCATGAAAAAGTCGAATGTGAGTGCTTTGATTTAAACGACTGTATATTCATGAAAAAGTTGAATGTGAGTGCTTTGATTTAAACAACTGTGTATTCATGAACAGGTTGAATGTAAGTGCTTTGATTTAAACAAGGGTGTATTCATGAAAAAGATGAATGTGAGTGCTTCAATTTAAACGACTGTGTATTCATGAAAAAGTTGAATGTAAGTGCTTTGATTTAAACGACTGTATATTCATGAAAAAGATGAATGTAAGTGCTTTGATTTAAACGACTGTGTATTCATGAAAAAGTTGAATGTGAGTGCTTTGATCTAAACGACTGTGTATTCATTAAAAAGACGAATGTAAGTGCTTTGATTTAAACAAAAGTGTATTTATGAACAAGTTGAATGTAAGTGCTTTGATTTAAACAACAGTGTATTCATGAACAACTTGAACGCGAGTGCTTTGATTTAAACAACAGTGTATTTATGAACAAGTTGAATGTAAGTGCTTTGATTTAAACAACAGTGTATTTATGAACAAGTTGAATGTAACTTGTAAGTGCTTTGATTTAAACAACAGTGTATTTATGGACAACTTGAATGTAAGTGCTTTGATTTGTCTTCATAAGAAAAAGTGCTATATAAAAAAAAAACTCCTACGGAAAAAGAGAAAAAAAATCACATTAGCTCAATGTCGGTTTTTTCCCTTTGCTTTTTTGATATTATTGATGGTGATCAATGACCAGAATAGATTTAAAAACCATGTTCCCAAAAAGTATTTAAAAAAAGAAAAAGTACTCCGATATGATTTTTTTTCCTTTCCCAGACCACATTTCACTATTATGCTAACTTAAGATCGCCAACCCTGCCCCACTCCCTCCCACATCCCCTTCACCACTCTCTAACACACACATTTGTAAACACACACAAAAACAATCATCACCATCACTAACCCTGCCCCCTCCCCTCCCCTCCCCCCTCACCACTCTCACCAGTCTCCTGTTCCTGGACAACACTGCTGCTGCTATCCCACACCGACGTCTGGTCGCCATAGAAACTGTCCACCCTCCTCATCCCCGATGATTCAGAGCCGGGTCCAGACACTGCTGCCACACCGTCAGACGACACGACGTTCGTCGCCAAAGACCGCACACTGGCTGAGGATGTGATGACTTTTGAACCCACGGGGACAGAACCTCGGGTACCAATGCCTCCTTCAGTCATTCTGTGGTGTTCATTTTTCTCTTTTTCTGCTTGAAGATTTTTAGGTATGGTCATAGAATCTGCATCATCACCACTGTCTGGAATTTGGAAACGATTATCCTCACCACGGATGTCTCTGTGAGGCTGATGTCTGTCTGTGACAGTAGGCTGACCATTGTCTTCCTCTTTCAGTGTGGCCTCTGATGTAAGTCGTTGCTGGTTTGTTGGCATAAACTCTGTCTGCACTTGTTGATCTGCCTGAAATTTCTCAGATGGATCTGGTGTGGAGGTCACAGACTGTGCAGATCTCTCAATGCTCTCTGTCCTAAAACTTCCCACAGCAGTCTTTTGAACAGCACATTTGGGACACTCTGATTCAATCCCTGATCCGTGTTCTTCCCACTGTTTTGTTTGTTTTCACTGCTGAGTTTGCGGGTAGGCATCTGATCTTGCGTTTTCCTGGACTTTTTCGACAGTCTGCAAATGACAGGGTGGGGTAGAGCTGAGTTTGTCCATTCTACCTGTGTTGTAGGCCCGTCCAGTTCCAGTACAATCTGTTGAAATTCTGTCTGTAGGTCTCTCAGTCTTTTCCTCACCAGCCATCCGCGACAGAGTGCCTGAAAACGTCAACAAACCCCACTAAGATGACTGACTACACAGCTGTAAAAACTAAAATACAACGTAAGGCTGCTATGGATCATAAAGGGTATATATTCTTTGTGGGGTTAACTTCCTCCCTCTCTCTCTCTCTCTCCCTCTCTCTCACACGTTGAATCCTGTTCCGCTTTTCATAAGAGTAAGCCATCATGTGCCAGTGGGAACAGATATTTACAAAACTACATACACACGGGGACTGGATGTAAAAAAGCACAAGAGTGCTTATTCCATTATCCTCGATATAAAAGAATAAATCAAATCAAATCAAATCAAATCTCTCTGTCTCTCTCTCTCTCTGTCTCTATCTATCTATCTATCTATCTATCTATCTGCATCCCCTTACTGGGCAAGGTGCATCAGTGCATAGTGCCTGGTCTCCTCCTGTGCTTGCAACTTCACAGAAGGTGTGCACGCTGGTCTCAGCTGACACATTCTGAATTCACAGCAGCTCATTCCATTGCATAGGTTG
>CM060344.1:25133483-25148483 GCA_030674155.1 Stramonita haemastoma | reverse complement strand
ACCTTTTTTTTATAATTTAAAATGAGAGAGAGAGAGAGAGAGAGAGAGAGAGAGAGAGAGAGAGAGGGAGAGGGAGAGAGAGAGAGAGAGAGAGGGAGAGAGAGAGGGAGAGGGGAGAGGGAGAGGGAGAGAGAGAGAAGAGAGAGAGAGAGAGAGAGAGAGAGAGAGAACTCGGAACTCGGAACTTGTTTAATGTACATCGGCCATTGGACCATGGCCATGACCATGGAGGAGAGAGAGAGAGAGAGAGAAGGGGAGAGAAGAGAGAGAGAGAGAGAGCGAGGAGAGAGAGAAGGAGGGAGAGGAGAGAGAGAGAGAGAGGAGGGGGGGGGAGAGAGAGAGGGGGGGGAGGGGGGGAGACAGAGACAGAGAGAGAGGGGGGGGACAGAGATAGAAAGAGATAAAGACAGAGAGAGTGCACCAACAGCGTTTGGCCTCTCACAGAGTAGCCCGTTCACGGGGATTTTTGTTCCCTGTAACATCAGTTCCGACTCCTATCCAATCCCCGGAACAGAGAGTCTTTCGGATGAGACAATAAACCGCGGCCCCTGTATAGCCAGAACAATCTCGCGCACACGTCAAAAAACCTGTTCCACCTTTTTGGAAGAGTGGGCCATTGTGTGCTTGTGGGTGCAGAAGGCAAAACTAACAAAACCTAATGCATACAGGAACTAAATGAATGAAAAAGCAAACAGAAAATAACAATAAACACCTACATCAGTACTTATATAATTATTATCCTTAACACCCTCCCCCCCCCCCCCCCCCCCAAACATCAGTATTTATTATTTCATCATCCTTACGATAAAAGAATTTGATTTTTTTAACTGACCCCCCCCCCCCCCCCCCCCCGCAGATTGCTAGGTACTCAGTCAGACAGACAGACAGACCGACAGACAGACAGTTCATTGATTTGGCCTAGCGACAGTGCTGATGCTTTGTACGGTAATGTGATAACCAGCGCTGGTAAGAGAGAGAGACAGAGAGAGAGAGTGATGAGCATATAATCTTTCTGCTATTGACTAAGCATAGTCTTCTTCTGCTGCTGCTGGCTTTTCAAAGGCTCTAAGTCGTATGTGTCTGTGCTCTTTTTTTTTTTTTTTTCTTTTTTTTTTGGGTGTGTTTTCTTTTAGAGGTGTGTGGTGTGTGTGTGTGTGTGTGTGTGTGTGTGTGTGTGTGTGTGTGTGTGTGTGTGTGTGTGTTCTATACTTTGACATCAGTGTGTGTGTGGTGTGTGTGTGTGTGTGTGTTGTGTTGTTTGTGTGTGTGGGTGTGTGTGTGTGTGTGTGTGTGTTCTATACTTTGACATCAGTGTGTGTGTGTGTGTATGTTTGTTTGTGTGTGTGTGTTGTGTGTGTGTGTGTGTGTGTGTGTGTGGGGTGTGTGTGTGTGTGTGTGTGTGTTCTCTACTTTGACATCAGTGTGTGTGTGTGTGTGTGTGTGTGTGTGTGTGTGTGTGTGTGTGTGTGTGTTTGTGTGTGTGTGTTCTTTACTTTGACATCCGTGTGTGTGTGTGTGTGTGTGTGTTGTGTGTGTGTGTGTGTGTGTGTGTGTGTGTGTGTGTTCACGGACGGACTCATTTTTCGATAAACACACACTTGGGGACGTAGAACGCAAACTGAAATGTCCAAGAGTTGATTTCTACCTCTCCATGTGAATCATATCCAGACAGCGCACAAGTTGACGTAAAAATCTGATTTGGTTCATCTTTTTTAAAAAGCCGCTGAAATATAGATAAGACGTTTTCTATCTATCTATCTATCTATCTATCTATCTATCTATCTATCTATCTATCTATCTATCTATCTATCTATCTATCTATCTATCTATCTATCTATCTATCTATCCCTTTGTCTGGCGACCGTGGGGGCACCCCTGAAGACTTGACAACCAGTTCCCTCCATTCCTCTCTCTGTTCTGCCTTTCTCAAAATTTTGTTGAGTTCTAGGCCTGTCCATTCGCTGATGCTGTCCTCCCATCTCTTCCTTGGTCTGCTTCCTCCTTGATGTTTTATCTGAACACTATCCACCACAGTCCAGTTTCCACACAGCGGCTTTTCCAACGAAGATGTAACTTTCAAGGGAATTCTTCCAACACACACAAGACACAGACATACAGAGTAGATCTTTGTCACTTTGACTACACTCTCTAATCCGCGCGCAAGATCAATAAGCACTTACCATCATTCGCGTTTTTCGTTCCGTCTCCTCTCTAGTTGCAGTGATAACTTCTTATCTAAAGTTTTGGATTGTTTTGGTTTTGTTATATAATTTTATATACTTAGATATTAGTACATAAAAAAATAATGATAATAAAAAGAAGGGGAAAATATTCTAGGAACTTAGGGGAAAAATGTTGCATCAATCTATATGAACATACAGAATATTCCCGAATATTCTATCTAGAGAAACTAGAGCCTTTCACACACAACACACACACACACACACACACACACACACACACACACACACACACACACACACACCTTATATAATTAATTCACTGTACTCAGCTCTCTCTCTCTCTCTCTCTCTCTCTCTCTCTCTCTCTCTCTCTTTTATTATTTTTCCTTCTACTCTTACGGGGGTAGTCTGTAAAGAGACGTAAAGTTGACGCTAAAGGGTAATGACATAATATTATGATGTAATTGATGTTGCATCATTTAGTATATGCGTCATCAAACACGGAACGTCACATGCTGAAAACAACACACACACACACACACACACACACACATGATTTTCCTTCATGAGTGACCTTCTTGTTAGGAAATCAGTCTGTGACACACTCGTGTTGCAATAATCATATGACCTGCTCCCCCCCCCCCCCCCCCTTCCTTTTTTTTTTCCATTTCACATTTAACATTCCACGCATCCATCCCCACGGGATAAGTTTCTGACATAGATATGTTACTGGCTTTGTCGCCTCGCCTTGTTTATTTCCAAGGAGACGCCACACAGGGCGGAATGTTAGTGGTAAGAAACTCGCGTAGAGCATGGCAGCAGAGAGTCTCAGAGGAGAAGCCCCCTTCAAACAAGTACATTAAGGTTACGCCACATCTGCCAAGAAATTCACGTTGCGGATGCTGTGCCACCTGCCATAAGCTGGTATGTTAGTTAAGTTACAAGTCTGTCCCGAGCCTAAGGCTCATCAGGCCGGTGCTTAACCCGGTTTCTGTGGCGTTAAGCGACTGAGAGTCATAGACTCCCCCCCTGGATAGGACGCCAGTCTATCGCAGGTTAATAGTCCAGGCGAAATTCGGATAACCTTGTTCTGAGAGATATATTTAGTTTTTTTGGTGATTCTAAAGGATTTTGGGGTGCTGAATCCAAATCCGTTGGAGGCCAAGTCGTAAATGTTGGGCATCTTGAGTTATTGCGTAATATCCAAGATGGCCGCCACGGATACAGAGAATTTTAAAAGTAGAGGGTATTTGACATCTAATTTCAAATCAAATATTTTTTCATGCAAAATTATTAATCAGTTAACTGAAAGGGGTTCATATCATCACAATTGTACACTTTTTATAAAGGATTACGTAATTTTGCATAATTTTACGTATTTTTTGTATTTTTCAAGGTAGGCAAGAAATACTTCAATGGATATACTTGGGCATGCTATTGAATAAAATAAATAATGTAAAGCAAACAGAAACAAACAAACAGGCAATCTAAAACAAGCAAGCAAACAAATAATAAAGCTTATTCCAGTATTGAATGATTAATGGATGCATGTGTTGGAAAATATGGTTTAAAGAATCAGGTACATAAATTCAAATCCAATCAGCTCTCCACACAGGTCTTGTCCACATCATCATTTTCTGGGTCTCTGGTGACGTCTGTCCTGGGGGGTTTGCACAGAAAAAAATCTTTTGCAATTGCAGAATTCCCTGCAGGTCAGTGCTAACTTGGTGCAGGTGAAAATGGTTTGAACTGCATTCAGTCTTGCAGGTGCAGCTGTTGAGATTCAAGACCTCGTCTGGTGCTGGTCATTGTCCCCGCAATCCATACTGTGGAATGAGTGTGGACCCACACAGTTCCCAGCCACAGTTCAGAGGACTGATGTCTGGAGTTGTTGGGTGTTCTGCTGCTTCCTTGCACAGGGCCACCTGATAAATGGCTATAAGCAGTGTACTTCAAAGCTGGTCTTGGTTGGTGGCAGACAATTCAATTTGTGAGGCGATGTGTCGTTTCTCTTTAATCTTTGGTCTGAAGATGTCAGCAGCGTAGTTTCAGGTGTGTTCTTTGCTCATGGTTGTATAGCATGGAAACACAATCCAAGCATGGATATAATTATGACGTCCTTCTTCTCTGCTGTCAGATTCCCAAGTCTCAGGAATCCATCAAATGACGAAAGCTTCTTCAGCACAGTTAGCTTGCCAACACCAGAAAAGGACACAGTGTAAAGATCCAGTGAGTGCATGAGCACAGAGAAGGTGTGGCATGATGTTTGTGTTGTCTTCAGATGACTTCATTTACTTTGATGATGGATTTGCCCAAACTGCATGACTCCATGGTCAGAAGGTCTTTAGAAAACCCATCAGTCCTGTAATGTAAGTGGTGGGTCCAAATCAAACATCAGTGTCATCAGAAATCACGCATGGATTTGCGTCCATTTCTTGCATCTTGAAGCACAGTCTGTGCCATCAACACATCAGCCTCCTCATGGTGGACAGCTGTCTGCAGTGGACCAACACCTAGCACAATGGCTGCAGATCTGGCCCAGTCGTAATCATCTGCTTTCCCTTCACTGGTTCCATGACCCTCAGTTCATCTGCAATAATTTTGATGACTGGCTGCTTGTTGGCTGTTCCATTCAAGACCAATGTTTGCTTTAAAGAGATGTGCTCTCACTGAGGGTGTACAACCGGCTGAATCCTTCCTGTCACCCAGCAGGACAACATGACTTGGTACTCACTTCAAGGTATGGGTCAAACACCACATGCAGAACTTGTGAAGTAGTTTCAGCATAACGAAGAATGATAGCAACAGCTGCATTCACAAATCCGACACTTTTGCAAGGTGGCCAGGCCATGACACCGTGCACAGTACAGCACAGGCATCCAGGATGACAACATCTGCAGGGTCCAGACGACGTGTTCCATGAACAGCCCGTAGCTTTTTTCAATGCAGACTTAGCTGTTGTGTGCATAGCGCTATTGATATCAAAAAATTTGGTGTAACTCATGAGAAAAGAGAGTTTCTAGTAAGATATTGTCTTCATTTAGGCCATGATTCCAAGACAATGCACAAAAATGAACTCAGTGTCTATGCATGAATGTCCCGCCTGGTCGTTGTGGGCTCTCTTTGTTACAGAAGCCATTGTTCTGATGCATCTTATCCATTTTATGTGGAAACCAGTGGGCCGGTGGCTTTCAAAAATCAAATCTTCACATTGCTGGGATTTAATTTCAACAGCTTCATGAACGTTCAGCGAGGGCTCATCTACATCATTGCTTGATTAAGATAGATATTGATGATGTGCCATTTTCTGGGTGTTTACTGATGTCAAACACATCAACACATGTTGACAGGGCCTCTCTTATCTTCTCTCTGTCTGCAGCATCTTCTTTCAGGCTAGTATTGTGTTCTTCTTTTGGAGACTCAACAGCTGTGTGGGATTCTTTCCCCCTCTTCATCTCCTGGAGATCGTGCAGGATTGGCGTCATTGTACTGTGAGAGTATGCCCAAATAACCAATGTGGACTCACTTAATGTGGATCCAATAACCCCAGATGGTCCATGGCTATAGCACATGTATGTTGTCTCCATGAAGAGGTCAGACCATCTGTCATTCCAGACACCTGCTTCATGGCGCATGACGTGTCCTCCACCAATGAACTTTTTGGACAGATCAAGATGTAGACTAGCTTGGAATGCAGACAATAGAGCCCATAGCGTGCGTAGTTGAAGTAACCAGCAGGAAAAAAGTATGCATTATTTTCTCAACTGCAAACAAATTAAAGTGGCCAGTCTCTCTCTCTTCTCTCTCTCTCTCTCTCTCTCTCTCTCTCTCTCTCTCTCTCTCTCTCTCTCTCTCTCTCGTGTCTTGAGTCCTACTTTGTTTGGAATGTTTATTAATCAACTAGCAACTCATATGTCTGAGAAGGGAAAACATGGTGTACAACTGATACCAGGTGCTGTAGAGTTGTTCATTTTGCTTTTTGCAGATGATGTTGTTTTGTTGTCTTCTACTCCTGTAGGCCTGCAAAATCAGTTGAATATTCTCCAAAAGTGTTGTGTGGATATGAAATTAAACATTAATACAGATAAAACCAAAGTTATGGTCTTTAGGAAAGGAGGGATTTTGGGTAAGGATGAGGAATGGTTTTTAGGAGATAAAAAGTTAGAAGTTGTAAATAAATATTGTTATTTGGGGTATGTTTTTACGACAAAAACTTTGTCTAGGCTGGGGTACAGAACATTTGTGTGTAAAAGGGAAAAAAGCACTAATACGTTTAATTAGAGCATTTAAAAAAAACAAAGATATTTCTTACCAGGTTTATTTTAAAGTTTTTGATGTAAAAATTAAGCCAATATTGCTATATGCATCTGAAGTATGGGGAGTAAATCGCTTTAGAACATGTAGAAAAAATACATTTGATGGCTTGTAAACGTTTTCTGGGAGTTCCTGTTAAAACACCAAATAAAATGGTTTATGGGGGAAGTTGCCAGATATCCTTTATTCATAAACTCATATATTTGTGCAGTTAGATATTGGTTAAAATTACTACAAATGAGTAATCAGAGGTTGCCAAGACAGGCCTACGAAATGCAATTAATTCTAGATGAGAAAGGTAAAAAATGTTGGGTAGCAAGTGTAAGGGAATTGTTGTGCAATTCAGGGTTTAATATTGTTTGGCTACAACAGGGTGTTGGTGATATTCAGGGATTCCTTAGTGCATTCAAGCAAAGATTAATTGATATGTTTATTCAGGAGTGGTCAGATGTCATGAGAGAGAGTAATAGGTATGCAACATATAGATCTTTTAAAACTGTTTTTGAAAAAGAATTGTATCTTCATAGTATTGATATTTATTGTTTCAGAGTTGCACTGTCACAAGCCAGAATGAATGTTCTTCCTTTAAATAATAATCTCAACAGATACAGCAACAACAATCAAGATAAAAACTGTTCTTTGTGCAAAAACGTTATTGAAGATGAATACCATCTAATAATATTTGTCCATTATATACAGATTTACGAACCAGTTACCTGAAAGATCTTCTTCATGTGCCTATGCCTTTCTTCGTCAGGCACGTAGTAGATGTGGTTTAGTGCAGCTAGCAACATTTTTATTCCGTGCTATTCGAAGAAGACAGACAGTGGCAGAACTTATGTAAAGTAACTAGATCTAGATCTAATACTGAAAAAGATGCGTTGTATCAAGTGTGTACCGTTGCTTTATGATGAGACTTTGAACAAGTTCGTTATATGCACATACATCCACTCCCCCATCTCCCACTTCGTTTTGAATTGTGGCCCAAGGCTGATGTTCAATAAAAACATTTTTATTTCATTTCTCTCTCTCTCTCTCTCTCTCTCTCTCTCTCTCTCTCTCTCTCTCTCTCTCTCTCTCTCTCTCACACACACACACACACACAACACACACACACTAATTCCATCTTTTCTGGCTTACATTCTAAAATAAGGTACACGAAAGATTCTGGGTCGAAAACATTGCTCTTTTGATCAAGCATAACAGCTTCTCAAGACGCATCCGCTCACACAGTCGATCTGCCAAGAATGTTTGATAAAATGGTGTGCATATTTTTAATAATCGAGGATTGTACTTCACAAAGAAACACAACGAGAAGTGTCAATGGTACAATATAGTCAACACAAAACGTGTAAAAGCCAAACGCCGGCACGACTCGCTGTGAGCGAACCCATTCCGTTTCACGGGGGTGAAAACAAGGCCGCAGGGCGCTTGGCATGCAGCTGGCCCACTGTTTATAGAAGCCGCTTCCCTGCGTGCTGTTGGGATGGTCTCTAAAATCCCGGTCAGCTAAATTTAGAACGCCGCAGTGATGCTAGAAAAGTGTTAGGGTAGGGATAAATAATGCTTTATATCAAGAGTTGCCCAACATTCCCAACTTGGCCTCAACGGATTTCAAATAAAGACATATTAAAGTTTCAAAATCCGTTGAAAAACCTAATATATCTCACAAAACAAGGTTTAGTCGATTTTACAATACCTCACGCTCGGACTATAACCCCCCAACACAAGGTTGGTACCCCTTTAACACCTGGGTGGGGTGAGAAAATAGCCGTAAAGTGCCTTTTCCAAGGGCACAACGCCATAGCCGAAAGCTAGGATCGAACCCGCAACCTTTAGATTACGACTCCAACGCCCTAACCACTCGACTACTGCGGCGGCTAAGCTGGTATGTTACTCAATCCTTAAAATTCTCTGAAGTCTGAGTCTGGCTGCCTATGTGGTGCGGTACAAAAAAAAACCAAGCAAACAAAAAAAGCTATTCCCACACACTGCTCTGCTCGTGTGTGTAGGCCTACATATTGCACTCTCGTTACTATTCACTAAGGGAGGAGGGGGGGGGGGGTAGAAAGGTGTACGCAAGCTATGGCGGGTGGCTCAATGGCTCAAACATACCCAGCATGCACCCGACCAACTGGAGGGGCATTGGCTCCACCAGGTTCGACTTGAACAACACCACACACACCACATTACACCACATCACACCACACCATGGCCAGAAAAAAAATAGTACAGTGCCTCACCCACACCTCTCCCCCGTGGGGATGCCGGGGGGGGGGGGGGGGGGGGGGGGGCTGTCAGTATAAAAAGCATCCCCACCTTCTGGAAATTATGTGCTAGAAATTTCCTCTTTTCTATTACTCTTGTTTCTGTCTTGTTCCTTTTCTTCCTGTCCACCTCCTTCTTGTCTATTTCCTGTTTTCTTGGGTCCATTCCCCCCCCCCCTCCCCCCCCCTTTTTTTTCCCCTCTCCAGAAAGACTTAAAAGCTAACAATTCTCACTTATGCCGAAGTTGGGTGCCGCTGGGTCTGACTAGTCAAGTGCTTTAACGGCAACACGACGCATTTTCGCTCATATAGAACAGATAACAATGGCTGCTGTCTGAGCGTTCGACGACGACGACGACGACGACGACGACGAAGAAGACCCAAACCTCAAAGATGATAGAGAATAAGAAATCAATAAACGTGTCTGTCCCTGTGAGATTTGAACCCAAAGCCTGCAATTTCAGGGCGATTAGGGCTGGAAACCAATCTCCTTAACTACGGGGTGATTGCGCTCCCTGGGTAGTGATTTGCCCGACATGGAACGGAAAAGATGCACAGTACGCACGCGTTGATTTTCGTCACTGTCTTCAGATTTTATCGTCATTGGCATTTCTCGGTGGTTGCTTCTAAGTGGTTGTGTGATTGTGATGATGTCGCTTTGTAAAAAGGAAAAATGAATGAAATGATGATGAAAATGTAAATGGCAAACAAACAAATTATATAGATCTTTTTTTCTTTTCTTTTTTTATTCATCTATAAAAACACATACATAGTCTATATAGAGAGAGGGAGAGTCAAATAAAATTAATAGCTGAAAAATATCTTTAAAAGGAAAAAAAAGATGAGTACAAAAATGGATAAATCGATTTTTTTTAATGTATAAATTCAAAAAGAACGATTGATCGGTTTGGGGTTTTTTTGTGTATTTTTGATCTCTGCTAATAAATACTTTTTTAAGCACGCAGAATGCCTAATGTATTTTGAAAAAAGCGTATGCTTTTTGAAGGTTAGATTTTTTTCCTTTTTTAAATATTTTTTTAAAGGGGGTTGGGGTTGTCTTTTTTATGATTTTTGGTCCGTTGTTTATAACAGATTTATTTTATAAGCATACAGATTACATAGTACACTTCATAAACAGTATACGTTTTGAAAACAAGATCCTTTCGTACTTTGTTCCTCTGCTAACGATGGCTATCCTATTCTTTTATAAGCACATAGATAATATAATACACTTTGTAAAGAGTATTTTTGAAGGCTTAATCCTATCCCATCTCCACCGCTGAAAATAGCCCACACTGACCAGTGCCCTGTGACACAGCCCCCCCCCCCCCCCCCCCCCTCATATTTCCGCAGTCCTGTCCTACCTTCAACATTCTGAGACACCAGACGTGGCCCGGCCCAGTAGAGCTCCAGGAAAAACTATGGGGGCTATCGGGGTCACTACAACAGACTGCAGACTTTGCCTTCCAGAACGGATTAAAAATGTAGCAGGGAAGGCAAAAGAAGAAGATGGCTTGATCATGTTGTAGTATTATTGCTTCTTTCTAGTAAATATGTCTTTCATAAGCACGTAAATTAATTATATAACACACTTTTGGTAAAATGTATACATGTGTGTTCTCGAAGATTGATCTAGATAGTTGTTGTTGTTTTTTTCTTTGGTAATAAAAGTATACCGATCTAGATCTAAGAGCTTTTGCTCACACTGCTTTTCGTTCCTCGGCTAGATCTAGAGCTCCGAGGTTCACCAATTATGAGACTTTTTGCGAGCGTTTTTTTTCCCTCACCATTCAAAAAGTAGCCGGATTTCGGGGATATCATTTGGAATTGAACCTATCTATTTTCCAGGACAGTCCAGTACCTCCCTGCTCTTTCCAATTTTGAACTGTCTGGGTTCTTTTGACGTGCACAAAAACTTGTAAGCACACGGGTCCGACTGGTTTAGAGTATTCTCTCAAAGACTTAAGTTCGATTTTCCCGTCAAAATAAGAATAACGGGCAAGGCCGGGAACTGAACCCAGCACTTAAACACGGTTTACTTGTTAGGTAGGTGAACGTCTAAACGGTTCTGTTATCTTCCTTGCTTTCCTTTCCTTTTTTTTTTTTCTTTTTTTAATCTTCCTTAGTTTACTGATGTTATGCACTTGTCATTTCAATGCTTGAACAGTTTGCATTATTAATATAATACATTTCTGTCAGAAGTTATACGTTATGACAGCAAAGCAACCAAAAATGCTTAATATTCTGTTCTAGTGTTTCTGGATGAGACTGCATATTGAGGTCACGTGTTCACATAATTACACGCAGAACAGCTTGTGTACACATTTCAAACCCACCCTTCCGCGTTCCACAAGAGTGCGCGTGCATATATATATATATATATATATATATAATATATATATATATATATATATATATATATTATATATATATATATATATATATATAATGTATAGATAGATAGATAGATAGATAGATAGATAGATAGATAGATAGATAGATAGATAGATAGATAGATAGATAGATAGATATACATACCGGTATATTATATAATATATATATATATTATATATATATATATATATATATATATATATATATATATATATATATATATAGCAATGGGATAGATATATGTAACAGGTTGGAGATATCTGATCTACCTTATTTTCGGGTTAGTTAAAAGTTAAAAGTCTGTCCCGAGCCTACGGCTCATCAGGCCGTGCTTATCCCGGTTTCTGTGGCGAGCGACTGAGAGTCATAGACTCCCCCCTGGATAGGACGCCAGTCTATCGCAGGGTTAACCCCCAACACAAGGTTGGTACCCCTTTTACACCTGGGTGGGGTGAGAAAAATAGCCGTAAAGTGCCTTTTCCAAGGGCACAACGCCATAGCCGAAAGCTGGGATCGAACCCGCAACCTTTAGATTACGAGTCCAACGCCCTAACCACTAGACTACAGCGGCGGCTTATTTTCGGGTTATGAACAGGAAAAATCGAGCATCACAACAGCTCTGGACCCTTGGGAACTAATCCGATTACCACCCCATTCACCACTGCTGATCTGTAGCCTACCCCGTCCTGAAGTACAACTAAATGGAGGTTTTACTGACCAGCTTCTTTGGTGCTCTAACTAATCATCTGTGCTTTTTTCATCCTGTCAGTGACGCCAATTTGCAACAAATGCCTAACTGAACTAACAACTCTACACGACTTTCCGACTGTGATACAGTAACGAGACAGCTAAGATGTCAACTGTGTAAAGAGTCTGCATGAGTTTTGCACTTTTTCACATAGGCAATGTGATGGCAATGGAGGGTTTTCAACCACTAACCACTATATATATATATATATATATATATTATATATATATATATATATATATAATATATATATATGGCTATTACTATGTGTTTATCTTGACCAGCTGCGGTGGCAAAGTTGTCAGTATATTTGGTTCTTGGCGGCAAACAGATCGAAACGTACGCTGGTTCACAAAGAACAAAATGCCTTGTGAGCGTGCAAACCTCCAGGTTCCGTGATTATCTCCCCTTCTAGGAAGAAGATAGCCGCCGCTGTGGCCTAGTGGTTAGGGCGTTGTACTCGTAATCTAAAGGTTGCGGGTTCGATCCCAGCTATTCCGCTATGGTGTTGTGCCCTTGGAAAAGGCACTTTACGGCTATTTTCTCACCCCACCCAGGTGTAAAAGGGGTACCAACCTTGTGTTGGGGGTTAACCCTGCGATAGACTGGCGTCCTATCCAGGGGGAGTCTATGACTCTCAGTCGCTTAACGCCACAGAAACCGGGATAAGCACCGGCCTGATGAGCCTTATGGCTCGGGACAGACTTTAACTTTAACTAGGAAGAAGATGAAAGGAGACGGATGGGCAGTACAGGGAATGGTATTTACTCTCCCCCCTTTCCCTCCCCCTTAGTGCATAGCGACAAATCATGGTCAGTATCGACAGATTGCAATCATCATAAAAATTAATGTGGGAGGGTGTGTGTGTGTGTGCGAGAGAGAGAGAGAGAGAGAGAGAGAGAGAGAGAGAGAGAGTGTATGTGTGTGCGTGCGTGCGTGTGTTTGTGTGTGTGTGTTTGCTCGCTTGTGCATGTGTTCGTTCGTTCTTAGATTTTATGTCTTTTCACTGTTAGTGATATTAGACGAAGGGAGAGAGACAGAGAGAAAAGAAGAAAAGCAGATGCTTTGTGTGTGACTAAAAGTTTGTGTTTTGTCACTTATAATGCTTGTGACTACGTGTTTGTGTGTGGCGCGCGCGTGAGCACGTGCGTACATGTGTGTGTGCATGGATGCGTGCGTGCGTACGGTGTGGTGTGTGTGTTGTGTGTGTGTGTGTGTGTGTGTGCGTGTTCGCTCGTGCATGTGTGTCTTCATTTTAACGTCTATCCACTAAAAAGTGATTTTAGACAAGTGATTGGAAAAAAAAGAAAAAAAAAGAAAAGGGCGATGTGTTTGTGTGGAAAAAAAAGGTCTAACCATCAGAAACTGCTTGAACTATACTACAAAAAGATAACAAATAGATCTAGAAGCAAGTGAACTTGAGGAAGATAAATGCTACAATAATATATATTATATATATATATATATATATATATATATATAATATATATATATATATATATATATATAATATATGGGTGTGTGTGTGTGTGTGTGTGTGTGTGTGTGCTCGTGCATGTGTGCTCGTGCTGTGTTATGTGAGTCAACTCAGGCTACCTTCCCTTGGGCGTGTGTCCGGCAAGAGATCGACCACCAATCAGAAACGTTGTACTATCGTTTCCTATTTCGCCAGGCCAAGGCCCTAGTACTCCCATTTTCTCGCTGATGGATGTAGGAACAGAATGGCGCGTTAGTGTATCGGGAGAACGAAAAAATGTCGTCATTATTGATTTGGACGTCAGCGGCGGCATGAATGCTTCTAGAACTTCCACGCCCAATGCTTATCAGAAGCGACAGCTTGCCTTGCAGGTAGACTCTGCCTGTGCCCGTGAAACGTGTTTAAATGCCTGCAAATGTCTTACGTTTTTTTTGTGGATTATAATCTGTAGCTTGGGGAGGAAAAAAAACGGTTTATTGATTTTTTTTTTTTTTTTTTTGGTAATGAGATCTAGAGATAATGCACCTCACCTAGACAGCGAGAAGCGAGTACCGCAGGTTCGATTCCTGTTTGTGCCGAAACTTTCCCCCTTCTTCTCCTGTCCGCTATTTTATTTATTTATTTATTTATTTATTTGTGTGTGCACTTTTTGTAAATGTTGTCATCCACTAGACCTTGAGTGGTAGTCGGGGTGTCAGTGTTTTGGAGGAAACGATAAACTGAGGTCGTGTGTGGTGCAACACACATTCAGCTCCGTGGCAGAATCCACGGCAATAAGCGAGTTGCCCCTGGCGACAAAAATCTGAGTGTGGCGCTGCTCTGTGGCGACGCGCTCTTCCCGGAAAAAAAGCAGCCCGAATTTCATGCAGTAGTCTGCTGTGACACAGTGGAAGCATAATGATGGATGCAATTTTTAGTTTTCTTTGCGCAAAGTTTAGACTAAGCCTCTCTTCGCTAACAATAGGCCTATGTCATTACTGAATGACACTTTTTTTTTTCAGTGCTGCTTCGTCGAAAATAAAAGCGTTGTCTTCGATTTTGAATCTGACTCGGTGATACTTAAAAAAAAAAATAAACAAAAGCGTGGATGTCCTACTTAAATGTGTACAGGGGGAAATAGTTTATATATAGAAAAAAGAAACTTCGCAAAGCAAGAACCGTTTAAAAACGAATTAACAAACAAAAAATCAAGTCAAGTCAAGTCAAAGTCAGAAACACTTTAATCATCCCTGAAGGGCAATTACAATACTGACAGGCATATTGATACAAATCATAATCAAACACACGAAGGAGCTACATTTCTTATTTGTTCAAACATTATATAACTTCAAATAAAATGTCACAATCACTCACACTCTACGCACGCGCGCTTGCACACACGCATACACACACACCAATGTTTAGATACAATGTTCTTAAAAACCATTGACTAGAAAAGACATATGATCACCATTATTTACACATTATACAGCACGCGTTCACACCCGCACATATACATGCATGCACACACACACACACACACACACACACACACACACACACACACACACACCACACACACACACCGCTCCCCCCCCATACAATCCACACCCACCCGCCCCCACACTCACACATACA
>CM060344.1:25110983-25125983 GCA_030674155.1 Stramonita haemastoma | reverse complement strand
CCGAACTTTTGGCAGAGAAATCTGCCGTGATTGAAAATTGTATATAATATAATATATAAACAAAAACACGAACAAGGGACAGAATAACAATCATTATACCATTGCAAGATACAGTACAGCATTGTGTATTGTATCGTGACACAGAACATAGCGTAGCATAGCACAACACACCACAGCATAACAAAGCATAGCATAGCAGAACATAGCATAGCATAGCATATAAAAACATAACAGCGTGGTATAACACAGCATAGAATGCTTTCAGCTTAACACATCCATGTATTGTAAGTTATTTACATTTGGTTGAATTTTCCTTTTATTTTCCCTGAGGGATCGATGTTAAAAAAAAGCTATTGCTATGCTTATTCCGTAACCCTTTGTAAATATAATTTGTTCATTCTTCATGGTTCAGCTTAGCATGTTAAACATCATTATCATCGTCGTTGTCAGCAACAGCAGCAGCAGCAGCAACAACAACAACAACAACATCATCAACAACAGCAACAACAGACTAACAAAGACGAACACTTCATAACAAAACATAAACATAACACAGCATATAACACAATACATTCTATAACAACAGAACACCATCAACACCAACATGAGCAGAACGACAAAACAAACGCATTTAAAATCTAGCATTATGCTGGCTCCTTCTTCTTCTTCTTCTTCTTCTTCTTCTTCTTCTCTTCTTCTTCTTCTTCTTCTTCTTCCTCACTCACCACCACCACCACCACCACCACCATCACATCATCATCATCATCATCACCACATCATCACCACCATCATCACCATCATCACCACCATCATCACCAACAACAACAGCAAAAACAACAACACCAGCAACAGAAAAAAACGAAGGCATCATAGCAATATAAAATGGTATATCTTAACATATTCCTCATCATCAACATCAGCTACCATCACCACCACCACAACCAACAACAACCGCCACCACAACCACCCCAACTAACAACTAACACCACAACCACCCCAACTAACAACAACTAACACCACCACCAACCACCACCACCACCATCACCAACAACATCCCCAACCACCACCACCACCACTACAACCCCACCACCAACAACGACCACCACAACCACCACATCACCTCTACAACCACCACCAACAACCAACAACCAACCACACAACCACCACCACACCAACCAACAACAACAACTACAAAACAAAATCAAAGTACTTACCTTTTTATTTTTTCTTTCTACACACACCGAGACAGAAAGGAGACGAGTAGTAAAAACCTTCGCGCACGCACGCGCGCACGCACACACATTCACACATAGACAGACGCACGTCCTGTATTGTGGTTGGTATCTATCCTTCCTAATACCCTCCCTTCCTGTCGCCTGCTGCAAGTCTTGAACAGGTGCGTGCAGGTGTCGCACAGGCTGCCTCGGCACCCACCGCCACGTCAGGCTCCAATCAAAGGTCCACCTGCCTGCCTTGGGAGGTGGGGGGGGGGGGGAGGGGGAGAGGGGAAGAGAGACAGAGAGAGAGAGAGAGACAGAAAAAAACGAGAGAGAGAGAGAGAGAGAGAGAGAGGAGGGAGAGAGAGGGAAGCAAGGAAGAACGACAATAGGAAAGATGACTTGTAGTCTTGACAGCGCGTGCGGGAGGTAACACGTATGGTGAACTATTCGTTCCAAAAGCTGTGCGCTTGATATATACGTATATTTTATTATATATAAATTATATATATATAATTCTTATTATTATATAAAATATATATAATATGTGTATATATATATATGATGTGTGTGTGTGTGTGTGTGTGTGTGTGTGTGTGTGTGTGTGTGTGTGTGTTTGTGTGTGTGTGATCTGGAGACTTGGTTCCAAAAGCTGGGGGGGGGGGGGGGGGGGGGATTTTTTTGGGGGGTGCGCATATGGGGAATTGTTTGTTCAAAAGCTGTGCATTTTCAGTAATGTAGAGAACTGTTTGTTTCAAAAGCTGCGCAGTGTGTGTGTGTGGTGTGTGTGTGTTGTGTGTGTGGTGTGGGTTGTTGGGTGTGTGGTGCGGTGTGTGTGTGTGTGGTGCGTGGTGTGTGAACTGTCGTTCCAGTGTGTTTTCAGTACATATGGTGAACTATTCATGCCAGTGCATTCTTTTAGTAGCTATGACAGCTGTTCATTCCAGTGCATTTTTTTAGTACATATGGAAAATGTTTGTTCCAAAAGCTGTGCGTTTTTCCAAGCCATGTTAGCAAGAATAGAGGTGACTTTGTGGTTGACTCGAGCCTTTATTTATTCATTTATTTATACCACTTTTATGTCACAGCAGATTTCTGTGCGTGAAATTCGGGGCTGCTCTCCACGGGGAGAGCGCGTTGCACAAGGTGCAAGCACCACCTATTTTTTTCCTGTCTGCAACTGTATTTGTTTCCTATCAGAGTAGCTTTTTTTTTTTTACAGAATTTTGCCAGGGACAACCCTCTTTGTTTCCGTGGGTTCTTTTACGTGCGCTAAATAATGATGGTAACACACAGGACCTCGGTTGATCGACTCATCCGAAAAACTAGCACCCAGACCACCACTCATGATCTAATGGATGGGGGAAAAGTTTTAGGCCCAAACGGGATTCAAACCACCGCACACTCCGACCTGGAGTTTTTCGCTTTCTAGACAGGCGCGTTACTTCTAGACCACCGATCCACCGAGTATAACATGCATCTGCAACAAGAGGGGTATATACAGTACAATAAAAAAAAAAAAAAAAAAAGATACCAATACCATACAATTATCCATTACAATACAGAGCGACACAACACGACATAAACTCAACACAGTATACAATAGATTCCTAACACTACACTCACTCACTCACTCCACACTACACGCACTACTACACTACACTACACTACGACTACACAACACACACACTACCACACACCTACACTACACTACACTACCTACTACACTACACTGCACTGCACTGCACTGCACTGCACCGCACTGCACTGCACTGCACTGCACTGCACCACCACAAACCGCACCGCACTTGCACTGCAGCACCGCACTACACTACACGACACTATATTTAAAAAAAAAAAAATTCGAGGATATGGAATAGGCACTCATGTGCTTTTTTTACATCCAGTTCCCGTGTGTATGCAGTTTTATAATTCTGTCATCCGTTCCCACCGGCACGACGATGGCCTACTCTTACGAAAAGCGGAACAGGATTTAACGTGTGCGGCAAGATGTTCTGCGCGTTCGCACACGGGGCCTCGGTTTATAGTCTCATGCAAAGACTGCAACACGACTACACTACAACACAACACTACACTACACTACACTCACTGCACGCACTGCACTGCACTGCACTGCACTGCACTGCATCCGACCGCACTTGCACCCACCGCACCGCATAACGCACTGCACTGCACTGCACTGCACTGCACTGCACTGCACTACACTACACTACACTACACACACTCACACCACACCACACCCCACACACACACAACCACTCCACCCCACCTTCGGAGACTAGAATTGAAACCGTGCGAACATTCGCTACGATAGGAACTGTGGCTCGTGCAGCACTGCGTGTTTGCATGGGCCGTTCTCTTTGTTGCTTCAACAGAATGTTCTATTTTTGGGGTGGCCCGAGGCACTGAATGGGAGACTTCTGACTTTCTGCTTCTGTCTACAACAGTCCCTAAATCGGAGTTTCCGCTGGGACTATAATATAATTTCAACAACAACAACGAACACTCGCAGAACATCTTTCGCACGCGTTAAGACAATGTTCCATTTTCAAAAGAGTAGACCATTGTGTGCCAGTGGGAACGGGTGACAAAACTGGAAAAAAAAAAACGCTTGCGCACGGGGACTGATGCAAAAAAAAAAAAAAAAAATGTCATGAGTACTTATTCCATTATTCTTGAAATAAAAGAATTACAATCATATCACATCACTCATCACACCACAACCACACACCACAACCACAACACACAAACTTTTCACAGTAAAATTTCATTCTTTTTCAACCCCAACACTTTATTATCTCAAATCACAACACACACACAAAACACACACAAAACAACAAAAACAATCTCCAGCACGCACGCAACACACCAACACGCCCACACACACACACACACACACACACACACACACACACACACACACACACACACACACACACACACACACACACACACCTTCCGAATGAGACTATAAACAAACGACCCGTGTGCGCACGCTCACATGAACATCTTGCACACACTGTAAAACCCGTACCGCTTTTCAGAAGAGTAGGCTATTATGTGCCGGTGGGAACAGATGACAAAATTGACAAAACTGCATACACAAGGGACTGGACTGTAAAAAAATGATTTTTAAAAAAGCACACGAGAGCTTATTCCATTATCAATCGAAATAAGACAATAGAAGATGATAGATAGAGAGAGAGAGAGAGAGAGAGAGAGAGAGAGAGAGAGAGAGAGAGAGAGAGAGAGAGAGAGAGAGAGAGAGAGAGAGGAGCAGATTAGATAGATAGTGTAGAGATAGTAGACAGAGTAGTGAAAATAGACAGGCAGACAGGCAGACAGACAGGCAGACAGACAGACAGATAGATAGATGTCAAGCCCAGCACGTCTTTGTTTTTTAAAGTCACATTTTAAAATAAGAAGCTTTTGACGACACTGACGCGCCATAACTGCCGGCTAGCTCGCGTGCTGCCCCCTTGTTCCATTTTTCTTAAACGCCAGACTTTAATATAGTTCAGGGTGGAGAAATGCTGCAACTTGCCTTATCGCGCCACGCTGCGCTGCGCATCACCGTTCGTGCTGTGCTGTGCGTCCGTGCCGTGCAGCGCTGTACAACGCTGTTACGTTTTATACAACGCATAATTGTTTTTTTTTTTTCCGAAGATCACCTGTTTCTAATGACGTGACTGGGATGTCATTGCTCTAGGGAATACTTGTGTATGTGTTGTGTTGTGTTGTGTGTGTGCTCTGTGTGTGTGTGTGTGTGTGTGTGTGTGTGTGTGTGTGTGTGTGTGTGTGTGTGTGTGTGTGTGTGTGTGGGGGGTGAGGAGAGAGAGAGAGAGAGAGACTGTCGTTGTTGTTGTGTCTGTCTTGTCTGTTTCTGCTGTCTGTTCTGTCTTGGGTGTCTGTCTGTCTTCTCTCATCTTCTCTTCTCTGTCTCTCTTCTTCTCTCTCTTCTCTCTCTTCTTGTCTGTTATCCTGTCTGCGTTTGTCTGTCTGTCTGTCTCTGTTTCTCTGTCTCTCTGTCTGTCTGTCGTCGTCTGTCTGTCTGTCTCTCCTCTCGTCTGTCTCTGTTGTCTGTTGTCTGTCGTCTGTCTGTCTGTTGTTGTCTGTCTTCCTCTCTTCTCTCTCTCTCTCTCTCTCTCTCTCTCTCTCTCTCTCTCTCTCTCTTCTCTTCTCTCTCTCAGAATGTGTCTAGGTGAAGAAGGTTAAGACAGACAGACAAAGCAGAGACAGAGATAGAAACGGCCACTGACAGAGACAAAACAAAAGAGAGACGAGAGAGCAGAGAGGCGCAGTGAACATTGACTGGTATGTCAATAATAAAAATATAAAAAAAACCAACAGCAAAACTATATATAAAAAAAATCACCAACCCAAACAGAAGAGAAAAAGAAGAGAAAGAAAGAAAGGCGGAGAAAACGAAAGAAAAGGAATGAAAAGAAGGGAGAAAGAAAAAAGAAAAGGAAAGAAGAAAAGGAAAGGAAGAAAAAAAAAAAGGAAGAAAGAAAAGGAAAGGAGCGGTAAGAAAGAAAAAAAGCAAGCAAGAAAGAAAGAAAGAACAGCTGAAAGGAATGAAATTGTCGTCATTGTCAGCAACACTATTACTCTCATGAATATTCATGACACAATCCTGTTTACTCGCTTCCGAAGAGTTCAACTTCGCGACAATATAAATGACCGAACAATGTAAGGAACAGGACAATGGAGCGTTGCGCGCTTGCGGTGGTGCGTGTGTGTGCGTGTGTGTGTGTGTGTGTGTGTGTGTGGTGTGTGTGTGTGTGTGTGTGTGTGTGTGTGTGTGTGTGTGTGTGTGTGTGTGAGAGAGAGAGAGAGAGAGAGAGAGAGAGAGAGAGAGAAGAGAGAGAGAGGGGGGGAGAAAGCCACGCGCGCACACACAGGCAGGCACCACGCGCGTGCACGCACGCACACACACACACACACACACACACACACACACACACACACACACACACACACACACACACATGGGGGGGGGGGAGGGGGCAAACATAAAAAAGCTAAAAGTTTTCCATAACCTATGTGGTCGTTGGGGAGTGAAGCATCAGAGACCTCAGCTTCTCCAAGGGCCAGCATATTGGGGGCGGCGCCCATCTCCTCTACTTCTCTGCTTTACCTTCCCTGACCCTAAAGAGGGCAGGTACCCATTGACAGCTGGGGGAACTGGGGAACTGTGCTGAAGCCAAGGCGCGCAAACGGTCACCCATCCACTTGATAACCACGCTCGATTACCACTTAACCTTGGCTTGGGGAAAGCGAGCGCTCTGACCACTGAGCTGTCCTGTCCCAGGGATGTATATAGGCCTATGCTGGATGTATTTCTGTGTTTCCTTAACCCACTGAACGAAATCTCTAACGTGCGTGTCTAGTGATTTTCTGCATGTGTGTAAACACGAAAGGGAATGGAGGTACTGGCAGGTCTGCACTAGAAGTTGACCTGGGAGATCGTAAAAACACCTGCCCTTGATTCACAGGACGTCGCCGCGGAGATTCGAACCCGCGACTTCATGGACCCATGGGATTGAGGCGAACGGTTTAACCACTCGGCCTATAGCGTTGGTTATGTGATGAGTGAGAAAGTAGATAATTGTTGCGCACGTTATATCCTGTTCCGCTTTTCGTAAGAGTAGCTAGGCCATTGTGTGCCGGTGGGAACAGATGACATTTACAAAACTGCATACACACGGGAACTGGATGTAAAAAAAAAAAAGAAAAAAAAAGCACGAGTGCTTTATTCCATTATCCTTGATTAAAAAAAAAAAGAATGTTGAGAAAAAAAAAAGTTGAATGAATGAATCTTGATGGTGATGCCAAAGGTGTTAAGCTAGGGAACGCCTGGCTGCAACAACCAGTTGTACCGGTAACACGGCTTCCTGCATCAACAAAATATCAACTTTTTTCTTTCTGCGTCCAACTTTTAGTCCGACAGTCGATTTCTCTTTTTTAATCTGAGGGAGAAAAAAAAAAGAAGAACGAATACTGTTAGGATGTAGTTGATTTGTGTCCGTACTAAAGTCGTGGAGGATTTCAAATGGTAGATATTTTGTACTGTTGTTTATTGATAACTATTATTGCGTAATGTGTGTTTTTGTATGAACACTGGGGCCTTTTTATCTAGGGGGTGGGGGTAGGAAGGTGGGGGTGGAGACCTTTTAAAAAGAAATTCGAGGGAAGGGATATGGTGGTAGTGTAGTGGTGGTAGTGGTATGGTGGTAGTGGTGGTAGTGGGTAGTGGTAGTGGTAATGGTGGTAGTGGTAGTCGTGGTAGTGGTAGTTGTCGTGGTAGTGGTAGTGGTGGTAGTAGTGGTAGTAGTGGTAGTAGCAGTGGTAGTAGTGGTAGTGGTAGTAGTAGTGGTAGTGTAGTGGTAAATGTAGTGGTGGTGGTGGTAGTAGTAGTAGTAGTAGAGTAGTATAGTAGTAGTGGTGTGGTGGTGGTGGTGGTGGTAGTGTAGAGCGCAGTGTAGGAGTAGCATAGCACATGTAGTGTGGCAGCATATAGTAGTAGAATAGGTAGTTAGAGATAGAAGTGAGTAGTAGTAGTAGTAGTAGTAGTGTAGTAGTGGTAGTGGTAGTGGTAGTGGTAGTGGTAGTGGTAGTAGTGTAGTAGTAGTATGTAGTATAGTAGTGTGTAGTAGTAGTGTAGTAGAGTGTAGTAGGGATAGTAGTAGTAGTAGTGTAGTAGTGTATAGTGTAGTAGAGTTGTAGTAGTAGTAGTAGTAGTAGTAGTAGTAGTACAGTTAGTTAGTTAGTAGTAGTAGTGTAGTAGTAGTGTAGGTAGTAGTGTGGTAGTAGTAGTGTAGTAGTATAGTAGTAGTAGTAGTAGTAGTATAGTAGTATAGGTAGTAAGTAGTAGTAGCAGTAGTAGTATGTAGTGAGCATAGTATAGTATAGTAGTAGTAGCAGTATAGTAGTAGTGTATAGTAGTAGTAGCAGTGTAGTAGTAGTGTAGTATAGTAGTAGTAGTAGTAGTAGTAGTAGTAGTAGTAGTAGTGTAGTGTAGTGTAGTATGTAGTAGTAGTGTAGTAGTGTAGTCGTAACGTACGTCGTCGTCGTAGTCGTCAGTAGTCAGTAGTGTAGTGTAGTATAGTAGTAGTAGTCGTAGTAGTAGTAGTGTAGTAGTATAGTAGTAGTAGTAGTAATAGTCGCAGATTAAATGACGTGAAGGAATAAAAAAAAAAAATTAAAGCCCTTACACCATAACATCCTGTTCCTTACAGCGAAGTCGTTAAGATTTCTTGGAAACCGTTTAGCGGTCCCAAGCGCGCGTGCGCACGCGTGCACGCACGCACGCACATATACACACACACAAACACATACACACACGCGCGCGCGCGTGCGCACGCACGCACACACACACATACATACACACGCGCACGCGCGCGGCCGCGTGCGCGTGTACGTGAAGGATTAAAAGTCCTTTTTATTACGGCGAAGCCGTTAAGATTTCTTGGAAGCCCAGCAAACACACACGCGCGTGTAAGCGTGCACGCGCGCTCACACACACACAACACACACACACACACACACACACACACACACACACACACACACACACACACAGAGTCTACCCCCCCTCCTACACACACACATACACACACACGCACACACACACGTACACACAGAGACTACCCCGCCCCCTCCTACACACACGCGCACACACATACACACACTCACCACCCACCGACCCTCCCCCCGACACACACACACACACACACACACACACACACACACACACACACACACACACACACACACACACACACACACTACCTCCACCCCCACCCCCCTCACACAGACTACCCCGCCCCCTCCTACACACACGCGCACACACACACACTCACCACCCACCGACCCTCCCCCCAACACACACACACACACACACACACACACACACACACACACTCCTCTCTCTCTCTCTCTCTCTCTCTCTCTCTCTCTCTCTCACCACACACACACACACACACACACACACACACCACACTACACACACACACACACACACACACACACACACACACACACACACACACACACACACACACACACACACACAAAAACACACAGAGGGTCAATCTCATATCATGTCACCCAATAATCTCTTATCTCTAAAGTGCACAGTACACCCAATCCGCTGTTCACAAACAGAAGTACGACGGGACGGGATAGCCTAGTGGTCAGAACATTGCGCTCGCAATTTGACGACCCCCGGGTTCGATTCCCGGTCGAGATTTTTCTCCTGGAGTAAAACATCAGTGCCGACTCCACTCTCCCCAAAAGTCCTTCGAATGAGACTATAAACCGAGGCCCCGTGTGCGAACGCACGCAGAACATCTTGCGCACAGGTTAAATCCTGTTCCGCTTTCGTAAGAGTAGGCCATCGTGTGCCGTTGGGAACAGATGACATTTACAAAACTGCATACACACGGGGACTGGATGTAAAAAAGCACAAGAGGAACAGGATTTAACGTGTGTGCAATATGTTCTGCGTGCGTTCGTACACGGGCCTCGGTTTAAAGTCTCATCCGAAGGACTTTTGGGGAGAGTGGAGTCAGAACTGATGTTAACTCCAGGAGAAAAATTTCCTCGACCGGACTCGAACCCGGGTCGTTAAATTGCCAGCGCAATGATCTGACCACTAGGCTATCCGTCCCCCCGAGAGAGAGAGAGAGAGAAGAGAGAGAGAGAGAGAGAGAGAGAGAGAGAGAGAGAGAGAGAGAGAGAGAGAGAGAGAGAGAAGAGAGTTCTTTACTTTAAAGAGTAGATTTTATAGCTGTTAAAATCATTTGTTGAGGAGAGAGGAGAGAGAGAGAGAGAGAGAGAAGAGAGAGAGAGAGAGAGAGAGAGAGAGAGAGAGAGAGAGAGGTTTTTTTTTTTTTTATCAATTTCTCTGTGCACATGTAACACAGCGTTAGCTTATAGGGTCTAGTCACTGAAAATATGAACAAAAACTTCCTGGTTACTCGATCCTTGGACCCGCTGGTTTAAGGTGGTGATACAGGAAGCTTTTGTTGTTTGGGCTTTTTTTTTTGTACCATGAAAAATTGTTGAAGTTCTACTGGGTCTTCAAGTTCGAGATTCTGAAAAGGTGTAGCTCTCTTTGACGGCTAAAGAGAGAGAGAGAGAGAGGGGGGGTGGGTAGGAGAGAGAGAGAGAGAGAGAGAGAGAGAGAGAGAGAGAGAGAGAGAGAGAGAGAGAGAGAGAGAGAGAGAGAGAGAGAGAATGAATGATTGAATGAATTGAACTGAACTGAACTGAACTGAACTGAACTGAACTGAATTGAATTGAATTGAATTGAATAATCTTTATTTTTCAAGGGTAACAGAGTAAGCATTTACATACTTTTTTTCATCCAGCCCTTGCCGGAGAGAGAGAGAGAGCATCTTCAGGTTAAATCCTTATCTAAACAGACCAGAGAGAGAGAGAGAGAGAGAGAGAGAGAGAGAGAGAGAGAGAGAGAGAGAGAGAGAGAGCATACTACACCCACCATACCATACCATGCCATAGGTAGGGTGGGGGAGTGGATAGCCCAGTGGTGAGAGCATTTCACTCGAGATTGAAGGATCAGGGTCAGAACTCGGTTCAAGCCAAACCGAAACCGGCTGACTCCACTCTCCCAAAGTTCTTCAGATGAGACTATAAACTGAGACTGCGTGTGCAAACGCGCTCAGAACATCATGGGCACACACTAAAAAACCCATTTAACCTTTTAGAAGAGAAGGCCATTCGCGCCAGTAAGATACCCCCCACCCCCCCCCCCACCCCCGCCTCCCCCACAAACCCCTACGAAACAAACAAAAAATTCGTGCACACTGGTGTTATGTATACCCAAAAGGAATGCTGCTACCATAACGGTCCCGGAGCATACACAAGAAGATCTAGCCAAGGAACGAAAAAAAAATTTAAAGACCAAAATACCCACATGGTAGGCTCACCCTACCTTGCCCTACCAAACCACACAGTACAGTTAATGTGTGTGCGTGCGTGCCCGTGTGCACGTGGGCGTGTTTAATTCGATTTAATTTATTTTATTTTATTTATTCTTTTATATCGAGGATAATGGAATAAGCACTCATTCGATTTTTTACATCCGCACTCATGCACGCACTAACACACTGCACTACACTACACTACACTACACTACACTACACATGCGCACGCGTACGCGCGCATGTGCACGCAACGCCAGACAGCACTAATTTTTAATACAGGACTCGGTGTGAGGCGGCCTTTAGCTTGCAAAAGCAAGTCAGTCCCTTCCCAGATTGACGCAGGCAGATTTACAAAAAAACAAAACAAAACAAAAACAAACAAAAACAGTAGGTCTGCACCTTATCTCTTAACGCAATTTATTTCGCCGATATTTTAGTTGGGGTGGTGTCCATGCTTACACCAACTATAGGAATCTTCACAATTATCAATATTTTGACAGACGGTGGGATTCTTACACCTTTTTCGTTTATTGTAAAAAAAAATATTTGATTTTTTTTATTCTCCCTCTGTCTTACATGCGGAGATACCTGTTCGACAACATTTCGTCCCTACGACTGCTTTCGACTAGTGGAGTGATGTAGGTAGTATTTTGTCAGCACTAGCGCGAAGTTGTGGGAACAGTGTAGTGTAGTATTAGTGTAGTGAGTGTAGTGTAGTGTAGTGTAGTGTATGTAGTGTTGTTAACAGCAATGCACGAAGTGTGGAACGTTAGTCTAAAGTTAAAGCTGCGAGCTTGGTTGTCATTGGAAAGTCTTATTTTTGGTGTGTAATTGTGACCGTGTGGTTGGTTTGCCTGTCAAGGCTTATTCGATCAGTTTCGCAACAGTCGTTATCTTTGTCAGTTTTGGTGAGTTCTATCGAAGGTTTTGATATGACTGTGTGTGTGTGTGTGGTGTGTGTGTGTGTGTGTGTGTGTTTGTGTGTGTGTGTGTGTGTGTGAAGAGAGAGAGAGAGAGAGAGAGAGAGAGAGAGAGAGAGAGAGAGAGAGAGAGAGAGAGAGAGAGAGAGAGAGAGAGAGAGAGATTTAAAAATAGTTTGTTATCTGGGAATAATAAAAAAATAAATGAAGCGGAATTGCTGGTGTCCTCAACTCTGCCTGGTGTTTTAGTGATTATGCCTTCGGTAATGAAATGATCATGGGTCTATATCATTTCAGGTTATCAACGGTGTGGGATATTTGAGGGGATGAGAAAGTATTGGCTTTTAACTTTTCTTATGAAATTAAATTTTGTTTGTTTGTTTGTTTTGTTTGCTTGTTTGAACTTGAAATGAATGTTAATGCGAGTTTTTCGGAACTGAATTTTAAAGTGAAAGTCGTGACATTGTTGTTGGTTGGTGAAGGCTATAAACAGTAGGAAATGAAACGGCAGATAGCATATTGTGTAAAGGAAACAAAAGTTACCTGTTTCAGTTACCTTCCTATCATTTTTTGTTCTGTTTATGATTTATTATGAAAATGATTTCCATCTGCTTTTTCATAGTGTCCTTTTCGTCCGTGTATTTTTCCAGCATCATTTTCAAAACATAATATAAGTATTACTATTATTTTCATATGTTTATTTTAGACCTATTATCTTACCTATTATCTTTGCCTGTTTTTATCTTTGCTTTTTTTCACATGTATGATTTTTACTTCATTTGCCTCATTTCACACCTATGTATTTTTACTTCATTTACATCATTTCAACATATATGTATTTTTTTACTTTCATTTACCTCATTTCACACTAATGCTTTTTTACTTCATTTACCTTCATTTCACACCTATGATTTTTACTTCATTACCTCATTTCACATCCCATGATTTTTACTTCATTTACCTCATTTCACACCTATGATTTTTTACTTCAGTTACCTCATTTCACACCTATGATTTTTTTTTACTTCATTTACCTCATTTCACACCTATGATTTTTACTTCATTTACCTCATTTCACACCTATGATTTTTACTTCATTTACCTCATTTCACACCTATGATTTTTACTTCATTTACCTCATTTCACACCTATGATTTTTACTTCATTTACCTCATTTCACACCTATGATTTTTTACTTGTTTAGTTCTTCTCCGTCGTTGTTGAACGCTGACAGCAACTATCGTTGTCTTAGTATGAGCAGAAATACGTTTTGCTGGCGTTGAGCTCCTGACAAGTCAGGCCCAGTGCGTCTGACTTTGGCACAGGAGAGAATTGTTATGTTTTTGTTTTTAGTGTGTATGGGGAAAAAAGGCAGGGGAATGGACACACAAAAGATAAGATAAATGATGATGATGATGATTGATGATGATAAGTGATGATGATGAATTTAACAACAACAAAACAATAATAAAATGATGTGAGATATATATATGATGATAATGATGATGATGAGTGATAATAATAATAATAATATGTTAAAGTTAACAGTCGCAATAGGTCCAAGTCATACTGCTTATTGTGTACCACACTGTCATGTCATCTGTCTTATGTACACCTGTCATTTCACCCACCCCCTTTCTTGTACACCTGTCAATTTTCACCACCTTTTAGTACACACTGCCATTTTTCACACACCCCTCTTCAAATACACCTGTCATTTTTCAACACTCTCATTCAATGTACACCTGTCATATTCACCCCATACCCTGCCATTTCACCACCCCCTTCAAATACACCTGTCATTTTCACCCCATTCAAGTGCACCTGTCATTTTCACCCTCCCCCAATTCTAGTAACATACCACATGTCATTCACCCCCCTTCAGTACACCTGTCATTGTACTCATTTCACCCCCTTCTAGTACACCTGTGCATTTTCACCCTCTCCCCCTTCTAGTACACCTGTCACCCCCCCCCACCCCCCCTTCTAGTACACTTGTCATTTTCACCCCCTTCTAGTACACCTGTCATTTTCACCCCATTCTAGTACAAATGTCATTTTCGCCCCCTTCTAGTACACCTGTTAATCTCACTCCCTCTAGTACACCTGTCATTTTCGCCCCCTTCTGCACTGTACTTTCGCCTTATCACCTGTCACTTTCGCCCCCTTCTAATACACCTGTCAATTTCGCCCCCCCCCCCCCCCCCCCCCATTCTAGTTATTTTCACACACACCCTCCTAGTACACCTGTCATTTTCGCCCCCCCTCCTAGTACACCTGTCATTTTCGACCCGCCCGCCTCCTTCTTCTAGTTTTCACACCACCTCTGTAACTTATTTCCCACCCCCACCCTCCTAGTACACCTGTCACTTTCGACCGCCCCCCCTTCTAGTACACCTGTTATTTTCACACACTCCCTTCTAGTACACCTGTCACTTTCTAGTACACCTGTCACTTTCGCCCGCCCCCCCCCCCCCCCCCTTCTAGTACACGTGTTATTTTCACACACCCTTCCTAGTACACCTGTCATTTTCGCCCGCCCCCCCGCCCCATTCTAGTACACCTGTTATTTTCACCCCCATCTGGCACCTCTGTCCTCTTCATCGGCCTGTGATTGTGGCTGTGGTCTGTAACTCAGGAGCCATGGCCAGCCGTGACGTAGAGGACCGGAGAGAGTTCCTGACCTGCGCAGTGTGCATAAACATCTACGTCACCCCGAAGCTTCTGCCGTGCCACCACAACCTTCTGCCAGAAATGCCTGCAGGATCTCATCTCCCGCAGCAGCGCCTCTCCTACCTTCCCCTGCCCCATGTGTCGCAAGCCCACCGCAGTCCCTGCTTCCCGTGACGCCTCGTCCTTCCAGGACAATTTCTACATCCTCCCGCAAGA
>CM060344.1:25095983-25105983 GCA_030674155.1 Stramonita haemastoma | reverse complement strand
GCTGAAGAACGCTTTCCTGTAAAGGTCATTCATATTGGTGTACCGCTTTAAGTCACGGTTGATTTCTCTGTGCGAAGTTTAATCTCCTGCCTGAAATGTATTCAGAATTTAATTCATAGGAAACGAGTGTACATAATAATAATAATAATAATATAAAATAATAATAATAATAATAATATAATAAAATGGAATGAGTATTTTTGTTTATTATGATATCGCCTGTTTGATTGCTCTATCACGAAAGGTAAACAACGACAATGCTAAACAAGCTAAAACATTGTAATAACGTGTAACGTTTTGAATGGATTAAGATATCTAAGAATGTGACTGTGTGTGTTTTATTATTTATTTATTCATTCATTTATTTATATCGAGGATAATGGAATAAGCACGCATGTGCTTTTTTTATATTTTTAATTCAGTCCCCGTGTGTATGCAGTTTTGTAAATCTTGTCTTCTCTTCCCACCGGCACACGATGGCCTACTCTTACGAAAAGCCGACGGGATTTAACATGTGTGCAAGATGTTCCGCGTGCGTTCGCACACGGGGCCTCGGATTTTTGAGGGGAGTGGAGTCAGCACTGATGTTAACTCTAGAGGAAAAATCCCTCGACCGGGAATCGAACCCGGGTCGTCAAATTGCGACCACTAGGCTATCCCGCACACCCGCAGTGGGTTGACATTTCAGTTTTACTTTAGGAGACATGCCTGCCTGCTGTTATACCCTGAGCAGAGAAAGGGGCGTACCAGTGTTGTGTTGCTGTGCGATTCTGTAATAATAATAATAATGATGATGATAATATTTCGTCAGAGAGAGAGGGAGAGAGAGGAATGAGACACAGCAATGTGTTGACCAAGAAGCTAGGTCGAAAGATAAGAACAAGGTCAGGTTATGAACATTGTTTCATATCTAGTGAAGACTGTCAACTACTTTGTGAAGTTGTTTCTGGCCGATTTTTTATTTTATTTTTTTTATTAATAGGAGACAGCCACCTCCTCCATCCCCTTCTTCCTTTTTTTTTTGGGGGGGGACCCTAGTCAAGTTAATGTTTTATTGTAATTCTTGTGGGGTGTGTGTGTGTGTGTGTGTGTGTAATGCCATTTATATATATATTTTTTTTTAATTTAACGTTTCTTCACAATCTGTGATATTTAAGTATTTAATCATTACTGATATATGACGAGTGTGTGTGATATTGTTGATTCTTATTTCTGCTACTTTGATTTTTAGTGCAAAATGACAAAGATTCGCGACAGAATGAGAATGCGAAATGTGTTTCATTTCTATCCGTTTCCATTTCTTGGTGAGAAACTGTGATTTTATTTTTGACTTGAAATAAATCAAGTTCTAACCAGATTGTGGCTTGCTCTTTTCTATTTTGCTCAAAGGTGTAGCATAACACAAACATTCTTATGAGACGAATGATATTGATGTTGTCGTCGTCAATTATCATAACCAGCGCCAGTCGTCATTATCATCATCGAATGAGTGGATATATAGTGGGATAGCCTACTAAGATAAAAAACCGGCGTCAACCGGGCCCATACCTGCAGTGTTGGTCACGTAATTTTAGCTACTATTAAACAGTCGTGTCCGTAAGGTGGATGAAGCCTCGGAAAAATCCCTGTGAAAAAATCCCTTTGACCCTCACAGGATTCGAACACACGACCTTCCAGTCCGTATCCCAAGACGCTAACCATTGCGCCATGCCGGCTGCTGGTAGTAGTCTGAAAACTTATTTATAAGTAGTAAGAAACACAAAGTACACCGTGAAAAGGAAATGTGCAAACATTAAAGAGAATGCTTGAAGATTTTTGTGTGTGTTGAAAATCGAGTTGTTTCATCCTGGCTTGTGGCGTTTACTAGACCTATTTCCATTTAAAATAAAACAAACAAACAAAAAACCACAACGCATCATTGACTCCAAAACCATTCAATCATCAAACATTCTATTTTTAAGGTGCCTGTTGTTTTGAGGGAATCCCAGTTAAATATTAGAATGTTCGCCTGTGTGTGTGTGTGTGTGTGTGTGTGATATGTTCATTTTATTTTTTGTGGACCGGTTGGTTGCTCGTGTGTAGATGATGGGGGGACGGATAGCCTAGTGGTCAGAACATTGCGCTGGCAATTTGAAGACCCGGGTTCGAGTCCGGTCGAGGAGATTTTTCTCCTGGAGTTAACATCAGTGCTGACTCCACTCTTCCCAAAAAGTTCTTCGGATGAGACTTTAAACCGAGGCCCCGTGTGCGAACGCACGCAGAACATCTTGCGCACACGTTAAATCCTGTTCCGCTTTTCGTAAGAGTAGGCCATCGTGTGCCGGTGGGAACAGATGACAATATTTACAAAACTGCATACACACGGGGACCAGATGAAAAAAAGCACATGATTGCTTATTCTGTTATCCTCGATATAAAAGAATAAATAAATAAAAAATAAATAAATGATTTCAATCTAAGCACTTTGATTTGTTGCTTCACCAGATCCAGGGCTAGGCCTATGTAAATTCCATGCATGATTTTTTTTCTCATTATTATCTCATAAATTGTGCGGGGTTTATTATCATCATATAAATCAAACGGAAACCCGCACATGCCTCATCCCCCCCCCCCCCCCCCCCCTGGAAGAAGCCTTAAGTAGCTAGGCTTACCAAGGAGTAGGCTAGGCCATCACATTGTGCGCCGGTGGGAACGGATGTACCTATTCATTATTGAGCCTCAACATCCCGCTGAAGGAAGGTGACCATTCCCAGCTTACCGTAGGACTGCACTTCTTGCACTCTACAGAGCTAAACGCCAGTATTATTTTGGGTTAAGCTAGCATCATTATTTTTGCACACGCTTACAGGGAACTTTCCTGTCCGCTGACGGTAAACGTACGTGTACGGTTCTGTCAACCACACCCAGACGATGCTGGGCACGGACTGAACGGACAGAGGGCGCTGTTTCATGACAGATCGTCTGCTCGGAATTGACAGCTGTCAGTTAGGCCTACCGAGACATTTTGCCGCTTTCGCCAGGCTAATGGAAAAGTTGACGTATTTCTCGTGAGCTGCATGCAGAGCCGAGACAAAAATAACATCAGGATGGGACAGAATGAAAAAAAAAAAGAGAAATAAAAGGGAATCGGCCAAGGGAGCGTTGATTCAGTTGTAGATGTGTGTTCTGCCTGAAAACTTGTACAACTGGAAGAAATAGCTTTAGGTGAAGAGTCCGGTCTGTCACACACGCACACACACACACGTGTACACACACACACACTACACACACGTTTACACACATACACAGTTTACACACACACAAAACACTACACACAAGACACACAGAACAACATGTGTACTCTCTCTCTCTCTCGTTTAAGTTGTTTGGTTTTCTTCCTCATTTGATGTATCTCCCATTGATGAAAACGGGCGCGGGGGACTGCGATGTAAAAAGCCACACGAATGTGCTTTCTAATATCCTTATCTATTATCCTGGAAAATAAATATTTACCTTGGGCCGATGCCTTGCTCTTCTACCTCTTAATCATCTTATTTATATATATAATATATAGTAGGCACCCATCAGTCTTGGTAGACTATAGAGTTGCGCTTTAGTCTTTAGAGCGCAAAGCCTGGGTAAGTAAGTAACTTTTTCATCCATTAGACCATGAGTGGTGGTCTGGGTGCTAGTCACACAAATTCATCACCTGCACAGAAGTGTATTAGGAAACTGAAACTGAGGTCACCATGAGACCAGAGTAACTGAAAGCCTTTATAGAAATGTTATCCCTCAAACATCTCTTTCACTCCCATACACAAACTGAACTCGCATACACAAACCTAACTCACAAGATGTTTATCACAAATGTTTATTTGCTCTAGTTACAGATCTATTGCAATACATGTTTTGAAATAACCTGACCAGATTTTTTGTGCTTTACTACCTCATGACATGCTTGCATGCTAGCGCACACACACACACACACATGCATGTGTTAAAACACACACACATACACACACACACACACACATCTCACACACACAGAGTTTTCATAATATGGTGTAAAGTTTAACATTTGCACTGATTTGGTTATGAATTAATTTGTCATTTGATGTTGGCTTCTTCTGGATGGATGGTGTTAGATAGTTGAAGGTATTAGGTGGTATTGGTTTTAAACTTTTTTGGAAGTGAAAGAACAATGACACTGAATGACGTGAAAGTGCTGATATGGTTTTTGTGGTTGGTAGGGGTATAAACAATATGGAATGGAATGCATGTGTGTGCATGCCTAATAGACATATATATTATATATGTGTGTGTGTTTATGTGGTATGTGTCGTGTGTTTTATGGTGTTTTTAGCATGTGCATGTTATGTGGTGTTTGTGAGCATGTGCATGTTATGTGTGAATGCCATGTTGTGCATGTGTGTGTGTGTTGCATGAGCATGTCTGTGTGAGCATGCAAGCATATACATTATGTGCGAAAACTAAGCGCCATGCTGTAAGAAAGCTACATGCAAAGTTACCTTTTTTCTTGCAAGAAAAATCTTACATATACCTAGAAGATTACGGTAACTTCAAAAAAACAATACTCTCAGTTTTCACCAACTCATTTCAGCATTTCACAGATATTTAAAAAAAAAACAAAAAAACCGCACATCACAGAATGTACAACAACAATAACATAAAGTGATACATAAAAAATGTCAAATACATTTCTTCTTTGAAAACAACACTTTACAGGCAAACAGAATTATAAACAGATGAATCACAACACACACACACACAAAAGACATAGAAATTAATCATGACATAAAAACAGATTTTGTGAAATTGACAACTAAATCACTTGAATCAGTTGTATAAGATGGGAAAAAATTTTAAGGAAGAAAAAGACTTGAAGTGTAAAATAAAAATCAGAGGCACGCTCAAGTGTTTAGACCATTCCAGTATCTGATAACATGGCAAGGAAAAAAAAAAAAAAAAAGCAGGGAGGGGTTTTAAGAGAAGGAGCCCCTTCTTGCTAGTGTTTTGCCTGCTAGAAGGTAAAGGTGTCCTATACAGCCGTTGGAAGCCAGGCATCAGAGACCTCAGCTTTTCACCAGGGACCAGCATATTGAGGCGGTGCCCATCTCCTCTCCCTCGCTGCTTTACCTTCCTTGACTCTAAAGAGGGCAGGTACCCATTGACAGCTGGGTAAACTGGGGGACTGAATTGAAAGCCAAGGCGCGGTGCAAACAGTCACCCACCCAGTTGGTAACCATGCTCAATGCTTAGCGCTTGGAGAAAGCAAGTGCTTTGATCACTGAGTTACCTATGCACAAATAACATACTGATATGACAGACCAACTAGGACGCCACCCACTTTTCTATTTGAAATAGTCTTGAAAATTTTTAATAGATTCAACACTTGCTGCAAAATAGATTTAACAGGTAAAATATTTTTTGTATTACGTAAAAAAAAAATTCAACATAAGGAGTTTATCAATGGCATTTTGGATGGAAGAAAAGGTCATATGTTTCAAATATCTTTTTAATAATCATCTAATATTCACCTGATGGTTCAAAGCTATGTTGTTTAAAAAAAAAGGGTGAAATGTTTAAAATATCCTTTGATATATATTATATTTATTTATATATATATAATTGATGATTCAAGGTGCTTTTTCTAACTGATACAGTACAATACAGAGAACATGTGTGCTGTAAATGTGAGTGATTCAGAAGGAAATAAACGTAATATTGAAAACATCAGCTGCAGTCAGGAGGAATATCAGACTGAAACGGAAATAAATATTGAGAATATATCAGCTGTAATAAGGAGGAGTTCCATATCAAATTAGAAATATGTGCTGCAAATTTATCAGCTGTTATTGTACAAGACTGACTAGATTGATGGGTTGTAAACCTTTTTTTTAAAACAAAAATCAAACGAAACTGTAACCGATTCAGTCTTTATCTCTGACCAAGAGTTAAGATGAAAGAGTTAAAACAGGTCAAATTTAATGAAGATATTTGTTGAATAGGTCAACTTCTTTTTGAGGCTTTGTTTTCTTTCTTTTAGGATATTTATTTTTATTCTGTTTCTATCTTTATATGATTTTTAAAAAATCTACTTTTCTGATTCAATCAGAATAGCCGTAACTTTTATAAGCCCTTGCTAGTTTTATCCCCCTTTTCTTCTCTATATCTAGCTTATTATTTTTTTCTAATGTAATTACAATATTTATAATGTAACAATCATGTGAAAGGCCTGCTCTTCTAATTCTTTTCTCTTCTTTTATTTTACTTGTTCTAATCTACTTTTTATTTTCATTCTCTGAAGACAACTTTTCCTTCTTAAAAAGTAGTTAAGGACAGAATGCAAACTTGTCCTTGTGAAGTTAGGGACACGTTGCAAACTAACCATTTGATGACATAGTATACTAGCACAACGAAAGTGAAGATTCTGAGAAAACAGACAAACAGAAAAATCCAACAACAAATATAATATAGGGTGTTTTTAGATAAATCTACTTCTAAATGGTGGGATACAGTCTTAGATCTAAAAATGCACTCAAAATGAATTAAAATCACTAAAAAAAAAACAAAAACCAAAACAAAATTGTATATATGTAAAAAAAACACACACAACTGAATACACTAATGCACACTTGTTACTTCACAATATTTTGTTTTTCAAGCGTAGCAGCTAAGCGATCCATTTTTTGTGTAGCATTTTTTTTTTTTTTATAACAAAAACACTGGAATGCCAGAGAGATAAATTTGCATCATTTGATTAATTCTGTAATGCATACACATCCTAAACACTTTTACAAAGAGAGGGGGGGGGGGGGGGGGGGGCAGACAGGCAGGATAGCCTAGTGGTTAGAACCTTGCAATCTAAAGGCCAAGGTTCCAGCCATCACCAACACCCTTGCTCAAGGGGACTTTTTCCCCCTGGAGCTCAGATGAGGACTACACACATGTGTGAACACACGCAGAACATCTTGAGCACATGTAAAACTTGTTCTGCCTTTTGGAAGAGTTGGCTATTGCGTGCTGGTAGGAACGGATGACAGAACCTGACAAATCGGTGAATCGGTGATCTAGGTGGTAACGCGCCTTGCCTAGAATGCAAAAAGTCCGGGTCGGAGTGTGCGGTGGTTCGTCCCCGTTTGGGCCCCAAACTTTTCCCCCATCCATTAGACCCTGCGTGGTGGTCTGGGCGCTAGTCTTTTGGATGAGACGATAAACCGAGGTCCCGTGTGTAACCATCACTATTTAGCGCACATAAAAGAACTCGCAGCAACAAAGGGGGTTGCCCTGGCAAAATTCTGTAGAAAAAAGCCACACACTGATAGGGAAAACAAATACAGTTGCATACAGGAAATATTAAAAAAAAAGGGTGGCGCTGCACTTGTGGGACGCGCTCTCCCTGGGGAGAGCAGCCCGAATTTCACGCAGAGAAATCTGCTGTGACAGAAAATGGTATAAAACACAAAACTGCTCACACTGGTGTTGTGTTTGTGCATCATACCCGAAGTCAGACAGCGGCTACCTTAATGGTGGGTAAACAGTCACACGCGCAAAATCTCACCATTGGTGAACCCGAGAGCTCTAGCCTACTAGGAGCGAACAAAAAATTGTCACTCACCATTACATAAGTCTTATGTCTAATTCTCAAAACAAGCCAGCAGGCTGATTTGTAAAAGTATACATATGACAAAAAAAACATATTGGAAAACCTTACATTAATTTTACGACAAAAATAAGCAACAAGAAAATACACTTATTATATATATATACAATATACCCCCACACACACACCCTGCAACCACTCAGAGTTCCTTTATCAAGATACAATACATATAAAAAAAAAAGGGGAGAAATATACAATGCAAAAGATATAATATCCATCCCAAAACCATAACATAACACACCAAACTTTAAATAATGGAATAGTTCACCCAATATCCTTCTTGCTTGCAAAAAAAGTTGATATACTACATCCTTGATTGCACAACCGAGAATAAATATTTATAATGAATTGATACTGTATGCCTATGAGACTTTAAAAGGGAAATTTTCCATTTTACTTTAAAAAAAGTGTGCGTGTGCTTTTGGGTGTGTGTGTAGTAGTAGAAAGCATTTAGTAGAAGTAGTATTTAATTTTACATCCTTCCACATATAGTGTGTGTGTGTGGTGGGGTGTTGGTGTGTGTGTTGGTGTGTGGGGTGTGTGTGCCCTATCATATGATTCAGTTTTTAAAATAAACCCTCAATAACATTTTGATCTTGGATTTCTGAGGAATTATTGGGAAAATTTCTCCCTCCCCTCCTCCCTTTCATTATATATTATATATATATATATATTATATATAATATATATAATATTATATATATATATATATATATAATGTCTAGTCAATGATCCTTATTATATTGTATGCCTACATTGTGTGTGTGAGTAGGTTGAGTGTGTGGTGTGTGTGAGTAGGTGAGTGTGTGTGTGTGTGTTGTATTTAAAATTATCTGGAATATTTAGACAAAAATGAAATGTATCTTTCTCTTTTCGAGATGATGCTATCAATTTTGTGCCCGTCGTACTGTAATCGCCCTCAAGGTATGATTAAAGCATTTTTGACTTGACTTGACTTTAACCCCCCCCCCCCCCCCCCCCCCCCCCCCACTAAACTTCATTGTTGATATATACTTTCCTTCTTTCCATTCACGAGGAAAGTTGCATTCAAAAAAACTAAAAAATGTTACCCAATTAAAAAAAAAAAAAAAAAGAAGCAATAAACCCCTCCAAAAAACAAAAAAAAAAATTTACCAGCAATGATCACAGACGGGAAATGTAAAAAATAAACAAAATGCCCATAACAGTGGCACTGAGAACCGAACTGGCAGTCTCTAGTAGTACAGTTTTGGTGCTCAAAACGCACAGGGTGATGGAACCCCCTTCATCCCTAACCCCTTTCCTCTACCCTAAATTTCCACCCCCTTCCTTTCTTTTTTCTACAATTCCCTTTTTACAGAATTTTTCTTTTAATTTTTTTTTTTTTTTTTGGGGGGGGGGTGGGTGGGTGGGGGGGGGAGATAAATCACAGGATTGTAACTTTGTAGACAGGAATCTGAACTGTGTGATTTAAAGATTGAAAAATCTTCTTAAAAAACAACAACCAAAAAAATTGCCCCCTCCGCCCCCTTTAAGTTCCCAGCTGCATGTGATGAGAGGGTCTATATCTACACAAGGGCTTTATTTCTATATAGTACAAGATCGTTGTGGTGGTGTGTTGTGTGTGTGTGTGTGTGTGTGGTGTTGAATGAACAAGGTTTCTTTTGGTGTGTGTATGTGTGTGTGTGTGTGCACACTCATGCCTCATATGCATATATGTTGTAATGAATGAATGAATGGTGTGTGTGGTTTTGGGGTGTGTGGTGTGTGTGAGTTGTGGTGAATGAACCGTGTACTTCTATGGTGTGTATGACACTCATGCCTGCAAAGAATGTGCTTTTGTGTGTGTGTTGTGTGTGTTGTGTGTTTTGTGTGTGTGTGTGTGTGTGTTGTGTTTTGTGTGTGTGTGTGTGTGTTTACATGGAAAGAGCACATTACTACACCCGCAATCCTAACTGACAAGCCTACAGGTATCTCTACAGAAAACACACACACACCATATGAGCGTTTCGATATGCACAATAAGCTATAGAACACAAAAATCACACCACCACACTGAGAGTCGATAAAAGGGCTGGGTTGGGTTTTTTTTCTCTCTTTGTAGTTTCAGAAGGAAATCAAAAATTTCATAAATACAATACTGCTCGTAAATTTTGATGTATTTCATTCATACCAATAGAAAGGACTTTCTGGAGCAAAACTAACCATTAATTAAAGTGACATTCGACAAAGCTTGAGTAAGTGAAGCTGACTGCTGGAGCTTCCCCCGAAGTCCCGAATGTGGCCATCTTAATGGTGGGTAAAAACGGTCGCATATCCCAGATCTCACCATTGGTGAACCTCAAAGCAAAAGGGAAA
>CM060344.1:25089149-25095883 GCA_030674155.1 Stramonita haemastoma | reverse complement strand
CTTTTTTTTTTTTCCCTTTTTTTTTGGGGGGGCAAAAAAAAGGGGAAAAAAAAAAGGGGGGGGGGGGAAAAGGGGGGGGGAAAAAAAAAAAAAGGGAAAAAAAAAACAGACAGCCAGACAGACAGACAAAAAAAAGAAAAGGGAGGGGGGGGGGGGGAGGAAAAAAAACCAAATTGTGCCGGGAAACACGGGGGCTTTCCCCTAACTTCCCCCCACACGAAGGGGAAGAATAGGAATAAACGGAAAGGGGGAGGATGGTTTGGGGGGATGGGAGGGGAGGGGGGGGAAAGGGGAGGGAGGAGAAAATGAGAACAATTTTGCCTGCTTGACGACTGATGGCCATACCGATGTTTTTTTTTTTTTTTTGCTTTTTTCCCCAACCGTTTCTCTCCAAACTTAGACACCCACACCCCAACAAAAAACCCCCACACACACACACACACCCCCACCCCCACGCCCCCCGAGCACGCACCCCCACGCACGAAAACGCACCACGCACGCACGCACGCAGACCACACGCACACACAGGGGATATAACCCATTTTCCCCGCTTTCGGCAGGGCGTTGTCCCCTTGGAAAAGGCATTTTAGGGCTATTTTCTCCCCCCCACCACCCAGGTGAAAAAGGGTACCAACCTTTTTTTGGGGGGTTTTAACCCTGCGATATGACTCTCAGTCCTTAACGCCACAGAAACCGGGATAACACCCCTATGACCTAGGCTCGGGACAGACTTTAACTTTTAATTAACCACTTTTTGTGGACTACCTGGTATTGCTTTATTCTTTTACCCCCCCCCCCCCCCGTCCCCCCTCACCCCCCAACTCCCCTGGGGAGCCAGGGGCCTGTCATATAAAAGAGCATCCCACATCCGGAAACCGGGCTAGGGAATTTCTTCTTTCATCCCTCTCTTGTTTCTGCTTTATTTCCTTTTTCTTCTTTTCACCTCCCATTAATTGTCATTTTTCACCTTCCTGTCCATTTTTCCTGCCTTTTTTCAGGGAAAAACGAAGAGGAAAAAAAAATTCTTTTCCCCTGCCTAAAAACGGAGCGGGGGGCCTGATAAGTCCGGCGCTTAACGGGACGCAACGCTTTTCGCTCATATTATGACAGACAATAGTTGCTGTCTACCGTTTTACGACGACGGAGAAAAATTTTCCCAACAGCTACCGATATATTTTTTTTGACTTAAAAAAATCATTTTTAAAATGAGTCCCCCCAAAAAAACACCACCCCCCACCACCACCACCACCACCACCACCAAAACCCCAAATACAACAAACAAACAAACAACAAGTTTATGAGTAAACATCTGTAGAAGACACTACATCACCCGGAAACAAAGCTGGAGTGTAACCGAAAGGGAGCTACGGTAGAGAGTAGGGGTAAGAATGGAGAGGTGCAGGTGGGTGGAGGGGTGGGATGGGGAGGTGGTGGAGAGGAAAGGCGGTGGATAGGGGTGGGGGTCCAGGTGGGGAGGGAAGGGGAGGAGAGGGGGGAGGGGAAGTGGGGTGAAGGCTGGAGCTATGCACAAACACACTTTATCTAACTCATCTGGAGCGCGTGCTATATACTGCGTATGACAGTGATCTGACGCAGAGAGAGAGAGAGAAGAAGAGAAAAGAGAAGAAAAAAAACAAGAAAGAAAAAAAGATTTAAAAGAAAAAAAAAAGAAAAAGAAAACATCATCTTGCCACAAATAGGCCGCCGAGCTGAAAGAAGTTTTGTGGAAGCTATCATAAAACTACTCTGTGTTTGCAGCTGAGGAAAACTTAGGTTTCGCCACCGCCACACAGTAAGGGGAAGAATAAGAACAGAGTTAAGGAAAACACACACACACACACCACACACTACACCCACCACCACCACACCCACACACCACACCACACCACACACACACATACAGATGGTGTTGTTGTGAGCTCAGAAGCACAGAGCTGAGAGAGAAATATATTTTCTAAAATAAAATTACGAGGGTTGGTTCTTCGCATGCGAGAAACGTGGAAGGAAAGGAGGTGTTCTGGGTTTTTGTGTGTGTGTTTTGTTGTTGTTGTTGTTTTTTAAGTTTCTATTGTTTGTTTTATTACAGCCCTGTGGTGACTGAATGAAAATGCTGCGGTGTTGATGTGTTTAAGAAGTAACTAGTGAATAAAAATAATCATATTTTCATAAAAGAAAATGATTTGGTGGTGAGATGATTTAAAGTGCATTAGGTGATGAAAGAATGGTTTTTTTTTGATATTCCACAAGTGTGCAGCGGAGGATTCAATGTTGTAATTACCAAAAAAAACAGGTTGTTTATATCTACAGAAGTATACAGCCAAATATATAATATCCCAAAATATATATATATATAATAAAATATATTATATTATATATATATATAATATTTTTTATTTTTATATTTTTTTAACAGAATGCAATGGTGATGACATATGCAGAAGAACACAGCTGATGAATCTCTCTCTCTCTCTCTCTCTCTCTCTCTCTCTCTCTCTCTCTCTCTCTCTCTCTTCTTTCAACCAACAAAACAAACAAAAAGAATACAAAAAGATTATATTGTAGTGCAAGGTGTAGGTGATGAATAAATTTACCTTGATAAAATAAAAATATAGATCTACGCACGGTGTTGACATGCCCTGAAGAAGGCTGATGAGGAAGAAATAGACATTAATATGTGCTTATCCTGAAAAAAAGCCCCAAGGAACAAAAAATAAAAAAGAAAGAAAAGAAAAGATAAGACGACAAAAAAAAAAAACACAAAACCCCGTGTTGTGAAGACAATGTGGAATTTTATATGAACCTAGATCTACCGTTGATTCTTCACAAGGGGAGAGAAGTGTCCTAAAATGGATGGAAGTGATTAAACGGTGAAACGAATACAGATTTTTTTTTTTAATCAGGAAAAATTGTGTGGATTGTGGAAAGAAAAGAGTGGATTGTACACAGTTCTGTGGTGATAATGATCCATACCGTGACACACGGCCAAAGAGTTCACCAAGAGTGGTTACTCGTCTGTGAGTTCGAATGTTTGTGTGTCTGTCTGTTGGTGCGTATTTGTTTGTATCTGTTGGTGTGCATTTGTTTTTGTTAGCTGGTTGACTGTGTGGTGTGTGTTGTTGTTGTTGTTTTTTTTTTTTTTTTTTTTTTGGGGGGGGAGTTATTTGTTTGCCTGTTTGATGCTCCTTTTCTCTTATTCAATCTTTTCTTCTGTAAAATTCATACTAAAAATGACAACAGCGCTGAACATTATTATCATGAAGACAAGTATTCTGTCCACCAGTCGTCACATTAATGATGTTTTTTTTTTTTTTTTTAGCACAGTGTCAGCTTTAAGCTTGTTGTTGCTGTGCTGTTGTGCTGATTGTTGTTCGAATATGATTACATATGCAATAACTGTACTCTGTTCAGTAATCTCACGTGAAGATGCCAGGGGCTCTTTCAGTGTAAACAGCACTCTATTATCTCGCTTTCTGGAAAATCGGTGCTAGAAAATCCCCCGTTTTTATCACTCCCTTTGTTTGTGTCTTTTTCCTTACTCTCTCTCTTGTCTCTCTGTTGTTTTTTTTATACCCTCCTCTCTCTCTCTTTGTCTGTTCTCTGTCTTTTTCCTTATACCCCCCTCTCTCTGTGTCTGTCTCTCTCTGTGTCTTTTTCCTTATACCTCTCTCTTCTCTCTCTCTCTCTCTCTCTCTCTCTCTCTCTCTCTCTCTCTCTCTCTCTCTCTCTCTCTCCATCTCTCTCTCCTCTCCCTCCCCCCCCCTCTCTCTCTCTCTCTCCCTCTTTCTCTCTGTCTCTCTCCCTCTTTCTCTTCCTCTGTCTCTCTCTGTCTCTCTCTGTCTCTCTCTGTCTCTCTGTCTGTGCTGCCTGCCTGCCTGCCTGCCTGCCTGCCTGCCTGCCTGCCGCTGCCTGCCTCTCTTCTCTCTCTCTCTCTCTCTCTCTCTCTCTCTCTTCTCTCTTCTCTCCTCTCTCTCTCTCTCTCTCTCTCTCTCCTGGTTATTTTCTGCCTACTACCCAGCCCCATTCTCTTGCTTTTTTTTTTTTTTTTTTAGAAAGCAAATCTGAAATTGTTTTTCGTATGAACTTTTAATTTTTTTTATTTTTATTCATTTTATTTTTTACTCGGCTCCTCTGAAGTCAGAATATGTCGGCAGAGGCCAGTAGCAGATCTCCTGCAGAGATTCACAACGTAAGCCCCCCTTGTCTCTCTCTTCCCCCCCCCCCCACCTATATACACTACATAACCCCTCCTACCCCCCCCCCCACCCCCACCCCATAGCAATGTGGCCAAACAAAAGTAAATCTAAAGATGAAAACAGAATTAACAAAAAAAAAAAAAGATTTACGTGGTGTGAATTTTACACTGAAAAGAAAAGAGACAACGAAAACGTATCCCGAAATAGACACCCAGCTGCACACAGCTGAAAAACACACAGGAATAGAGCAGAGCCTGCACAGAAAACACAACAACAACAACACACAGAGAAATGTATACGTTGGTGCTGGTGGCTTTTTTTTGGTTTTTTTTGGTCGCAATGAAAGGCATTGTACAAGCATTTCTGCAGAGAAACCAGAAGAGCACATTGAGGTAAATTCATGGATGAAAAGAGAATACTAAATATAAAAAAAATTGGGGTACTGATTTAAAAAATAAAAAAAAAAGAGAAATCTATATGACTTTTCTTTCCAGAAATTTGTGGTACTGATTTTTTTTTTTTGCATTGAAAGAGAGAAATCTAAAAGACATTTTTTTTCCAGAAATTTTTGGCACTGATTTTGCAATGAAATAGAGAAATCCGATGGTGGGTTTTTGTTGTTGTTGTTGTTGGTCGGAATAAGTAAAATAGCAGACACGAGAAAAACACACAAGAGTAACGGATCCAGAAAGGCAAGAGAATAAGAATCAACATGATATACATATATATATAATATATATATATATATATATATATATATATATATATATATATATATACATATATATATATATCTGTGTGTGTGTGTGTGTGTATGAAAATATATATATATATATATATATATATATATATATATATATGTATGTGTGTGTGTATGTTTTTGAAAAATATATATAATATATATATATATATATATATATACATACAGAGAGAGAGAGAGAGAGAGAGAGAGAGAGAGAGAGAGAGAGAGAAGAGAGAGAGAGAGAGAGAGAGAGAGAGAGAGAGAGAGAGAAGAGAGAGAAGGCAAGGCAAGGCAAGGCAAGGCAAGGCAAGGCAAGGCAAGGCAAGGCAAGGCAAAGTCTTTTATTCGAGGATAATAGATAAGCACTCGTGTGCTTTTTTACATCCAGTCCCCGCCCTTTTCAGGGATACATGATTTATATATATATTATATATATATATATAGAGAGAGAGGGGAGAGAGAGAGAGAGAGAGAGAGAGAGAGAGAGAGAGAGAGAGAGAGAGAGAGAGAGGTCGAGTCTTGATTCAGCAATAAGACAAGAGTCACACAGGAATCGGTACCGACATCACGAAGTATATTGAATTGTATGCCAAGTGCTCTTAGTCATGGCAGATGTCTCATGCATGAAAATCGGGCTGCTCTCCTCAAAAACGCCAGCTCCACCCAGTTGAAAGTTATTGTTCTGTCTGCCTGCCTATTTTTTCCATATGAGACCAAGTGGTTCCCCCCCCCCCCCCCTACAGCTTGTGTGTGTGTGTGTGTGTGTGTGTGTGTGTGTGTGTGTGTGTTGTGTGTGTGTGTGTGTGTGGTGTGTGTGTGGTGTGTGAGCGCCCGCACGCGCGCGTGTGTGTATGTGTTGGTGGTGGTGTTTTCATTTTGCAAGGTGTCTTTTTTTTCTGATCGTATATTATTCACCCAGAAAGCGCATTATATTTTCGTATTTCTCTCTCTCTCTCTCTCTCTCTCTCTCTCTCTCTCTCTCCTCTCTCTCTCTCTCTCTCTCTCTCTCTCCTCTCTCTCTCTCTCTCTCTCTCTCTCTCTCTCTCTCTCTCTCTCTCTCTCTCTCCTCTCTCTCTCTCTTCGGATGAACTTTTAAACCGATGGCCCCGTGTGCGAACGCACCAGAACATCTTCGCACAACGTTAAATCTTTCCGCTTTTCGTAAGAGTAGGCCATGTGTGCCGTGTGGGAACAGATACATTTATAAAACTGCATACAAACGGGGACTGATGTAAAAAGCACAGTATGTTTATCCTTATCCTCGATATAAAAGAATAAATCAAATCAAATCAAATCAAATCAAATCAAATCAAATCTCTCTCTCTCTTCTCTCCTCTCTCTCTCTCTCTCTCTCTCCTCTCTCTCTCTCTCTCTCTCCTCTCTCTCTCTCTCTCTCTCCTCTCTCTCCTTTTTTCTCTATCTTTTCCCCCCTGACATCTCTTTGCCCATCATTCTTTTTCTGATTCTGAAGGTGTTGTTATATCGTTTATGTGAATTATTAAGAAATGGTCGGAGTTTTGATGGCTGATTAGCAATTTTATTAGCATATGTGGCTGATTAGTAATTTTATTAGAATCTGTGGCTGTTAGCAATTTTATTAGCATCTGTGGCTGATTAGTAATTTTATTAGCATCATGTTATGTTTTTCTATGTACGCAAATAGTTGTGGGGTCTTTTAACAAAGAATATGATTTGACTCGACTTACTCAGTCCTCTGTCCGATTTAGTCATGTGTGAGGGGGGTGGGGCGCTTTGGCTTCAGTACAGTCCCCTAGTCCACCCAGCTGTCAATGGGTACC
>CM060344.1:25066649-25079149 GCA_030674155.1 Stramonita haemastoma | reverse complement strand
TGTGTGTGTGTGTGTGTGTGTGTGTGTGTGTGTGTGTGTGTGTGTGTGTGTTGTGTGTGTGTGTGTGTGTGTGTGCGTGTGTGCGGGTGGGCGGGCGCACGCGCGCGTGCGCGCGTGTGTGTATGCATGCAGAACAAATTTGCACCCATTTCCCTGATGTTAATGACAAACATGATCTGAAAGAAATTGCAAATGCTCTGACGACTTGTGATCTTATCAAAGAGAATTGAAATATACGTTAACTTGATTATAAGAACAGGCTTGCGATTCTCTTTGTGTCTGTCTGTGTCTCTATGTCTCTGTCCGTCTCTTTTTCTCCCATATCACGCCGTTGCATAGCACAGCACAGCACAGCACAGCAAGCACAGCATAGCCACAACATAAACAAGCATGCACATAGCATAGCACAGTATAGCAAATACAGCATACACAACATAGCAACACATACATAGCACAGTATAGCAGTATAGCTAGCATAACATAGCATAGCAAACATAGCATAGCATAGTATACATAGCATAGCATAACGCATAGCACAGCATAGCATAGTATAGCATAGCACAGCACAGCACAGCACAGCACAGCATAGTATAGCATAGCGTAATGCAGTATAGCATAGCGTAATACAGTATAGCATAGCACAACATATAACATAGCACAACATACAATAGCATACCATAGCATACCATAACTTTACATAGCACAGCACAGCACAACACAACACAACACAGCATAGCATAGCATAGCATAGCATAGCATAGCATAGCATAGCATAGCATAGCACACCAGACCAGACCAGACCAGACCAGACCATACCACACCCTATTCTGTTCTACCCTTCCTTCCGTAACACATCATACCCTGCCCTACCCTTCCTTATCCTCCCCTGCCCTGCCATAACCTACCATACCCTGCACTACCCTGCTGTACCCGACTCTACCATGCCCTACCCTACCTACCCTGCCCTAACCTACAACACCACACTAGGCTACACCATACCACCATAACCCCTGGCTCCTCCCCTACCAAACCATCTCCTCCCCTCTCAATCTCCCATCAAACCATCTCTCCTCCTTGTCCCTATCCATCCATTCCCTATCTGTCCCCTATCCAACCATCTCCACCACCTCCTGTCCATCCTTCCCATATCCAGCCATCTCCTCCACCTCCTGTCCATCCATCCCATATCCAGCCATCTCCTCCACCTCCTATCCATCCATCCCTATCCATCTCTTATCCACCCATCTCCTCCCGTCCCCTATCCACCCATCTTCTCCCCTATCCAACCATTTCCTCCCCTATCCAACTAGAATCTTCCCCTCCCCCTCCCTCACCGCCCACCCCCCTCTCTCTCTCTCTCTCCCGTAGCAACCAACTAATCCAATATACGCCAATGGTACAGTAGATAGAAGCCTGAGCTGTAACTGCGTTTTATGTCGGCAGCAGCGGGGATATAGATGGCAGGACATCAAAAGTACTGCCTGTGCCCTCAAGGGGGGAAAGCACCGCGCTTGTCATTGGCCAGGTTCGTTGATGGGTCAATCCCATCTACTATGACAGATACCCACCCACCCCCCTCCTCCTGCCCCCCCCCCCCCCCCTTTCCTGAGGTTCTCTCCTGCTTCCTTCCTATCCCGGCTGTTTCTTGGGCTGCTTTCCCCCTAAATTGCTGTCCTGTGGCTGGCTTGTCCCTAACAGAAGGACTGTCACTAATAGATGTAAAATGGATAACTGTGCATATCTGACTTTAGGTTGTAGACAACTCACTGTTTGCTTTTGGTAATGTTCAACGTTTTCCCCTGTTTTGTTTCCCAGTTCCTTCTCTGTCTGTCTATCTGTCTGTCTGTCTGTCTGTCTGTCTGTCTATATGTATAATTTTTCGGAAGGGGGGTGTGGGGGCGGATAGCCCAGTGGTCAGAGCATTGAGCTCACTATCTGACGGCGCGCGTGTTCGGGCCTATACTGAGGGGACTGTTTTCCCCGACAGTTGACATCAGTGCCAACCTCACTCACCCGACGCCCCTATTCAGAAGAGAAGGCCATTCCATGGCAAGAGGAAGGAATGGCTTTTTAAAAAAAATTGAATAATGCATGCACACTGGTGTGTTTAGATTAGACACCACAGTCAGAATACAGTTACCTCAAAGATAGGCAAACCGTCGCGTACGCAAAATCCTGCCATTACAAAAAAAAATCCCCAAACAACTAAAACAAAACTATTGATAAGGTATGAAAGAAAGCGCTGTGTGGTTGATAGGGGGTTGAGAGCATAGACAAATTCCAGGTAGTCATGAAACAATTTGACAAGAATCATCAGCCAGGACTGCCTGTGTTCCTGCGCCGATGCTCCCGTTACATGGGTATTGTGGTTGGGAGGAAAGCAGACGACAAAGAAATGGCGGGGGAGGGGGGGGGGGGGGAGGTACAATGTTTGCAGAATTTAACAAAAAATTCAAACTAACCAAAGACTCTTGTGGGGATGTCGGGAGCCTGTCAGTATAAATAGCATCCCCACCTCCTGGAAATTTTGTGCTAGGGATTCCTTCTTTTCTATCACTTCTCTCTCTCTCTCTCTACCTTGTTCCTTTTCTTCCTCGTCACCTCCTTTTTGTCGTTTTCTGCCTTCATGGTCCATTCTCCTGCATTTTTTTTTCAAGAAAGACTCAAAAGATAACCATCCTCTCCCGCGCTGAAGTCGGATGCGCTGGGCCTGACTTGTCAGGCGCTTAACGGCAGCGCAATGCATTTTTTGCTCAATTGACAGTTAACAATAGTTGCTATTTTGAGCGTTCGAGGAAGAAGAAGAAACTAACAAAATACTGTGCAAAATTACACTAATTGTGAGTCAGGAGCTAGACTCTAGGTTTTTTTTCTCTCCACAAAAAGACTTTTATTTTGATGGGGGAAATGCAAAAACAACTTAACTGGCTTCATGTGTGTTTTGAGTTGATATGAAAAACAGAAGGAAATGGGGGGGGGGGGGGACCCAACAACTGGATCCCCCCCAAACTGGAGTGAAGCAAGACCCTACCAAATACTACGTCACCCGTAAGCTAAATCTGGAGTGCGGCCCACACAGTAGCAGCATCATTCCCTCCTTTCCCCCTCTATGCCCCTGAGGGCAGAGGCTTTTTGGCTGTGAGTGACAGAGGACTGGGTGACAAGGAACATGGCCACTTAGCTGCTGCCGGTGTAGAGCTACAGAGAGATGGGCAGTGCAGCAGGGATGGTACCGCTACACAGACAGTGTGGAGCTGAAACAGGACTAAGGGAGTGGACAGCCCAGGGCGAGGAGAGAGAGAGAGAGAGAGAGAGAGAGAGAGAGAGAGAGAGAGAGAGAGAGAGAGAGAGAGAGAGAGAGAATTGGAGCAATTTATTTATCGCCCCCCCTCCCCCCCCCCCCCCCAAAAAAAAAAAAGGCCACTGGCCCATACAATACATGAAGGGGATTGCCAAACTATTTAAAGCTCTGATTAGTTAAGAAAAGAGCAACAACAACAACAAAACCCAAACAATATGTAACAAGAATTGTCAGGTACCCCGAACTGTGATTTGGATGTTATGATATGAAACAGAAAGACAAAAGAGAAAGAATGAATGAAGGAAGGAAGGAAGTGTAAAGGAGATTAATCATAGGGAGAGCAAGTCTTCTATTGTTGTAGTTTTAGATAACTGTCAACGCACGCAAAAGTTTACGTATTATTGTCTTCAGTTTTAGATAACTGTCAACACATGCACAATCTTACGCATTATTGTCTTCAGATTTAGATAACTGTCAACACAGGCACAATTTTACGCAGCATTTGACTGTAGTCTTAAATAATTGTCAACACACGCATTCTTACGTATTATTGACTGTAGTCATATAATTGTCAACACCTATATTCTTACGCATTATTGACTGTAGTCTTGAATTATTGTCAACACGCGCATTCTTACACATTATTGACAGTAGTTTTTCACACACACACACACACACACACACACACACACACACACACACACACACACACACACACACACACACACATTCTTTCGCATTTGTGGCAAATAGTTTGAGATAATTAACACACGCACAATCTCACGCATTATTGACTGTAGTGTTAAATAACTGTCAACACAAGCACAATCCTATGCATTAGACTGCATTTGAATAACACACGCACAATGTTCTACATTAACGACTGTAGTTTTAGATAACACACGCACAATTTTACACATTATTGACTGTAGTTTAAGATAATTAACATACGCAAATCTTAAGCATTATTGACTGTAGTTTTAAATGATTGTCAACACACACGCACACACCTTTCACATTTGCTACCAGGGTATCTATAGAAAGTTTTTTTCTTAGAGCTCTATCTTTCTGATACATTAACGATAAAAGTACATTTAAAAGTCTTTCACCAACAGATCGAAGAAAAGGGGACAGCTCACATCACGTCACTATAGAAAAGAAGGACGTGACTCACATCACGTCATAGAAGAAGAAAAGGGGACAGCTCATCTATACATCACTTCAATCATAGAAGAAGAAAAGGGGACAGCTGACATCACGTCACATCACATCATAGAAGAAGAAAAGGGGACAGCTGACATCACGTCACGTCACATCATAGAAGAAGAAAAGGGGACAGCTGACATCACATCACGTCATAGAAGAAGAAAAGGGGACAGCTGACATCACATCACGTCATAGAAGAAGAAAAGGGACAGCTGACATCATAACATCATCATATCATAGAGAGAAAAGGGAACAGCTGACATCACATCACGTCACATCATAGAGAAAAGGAGACAGCTGACATCACATCACGTAATCATAGGAGAAGAAAAGAGACAGCTGACTTCACATCACTTCATAGAAGAAGAAAAGAGACAGCTGACTTCACATCACTTCATAGAAGAAGAAAAGGGACAGCTGACATAGCACATCACATCATAGAAGAGAAAAGGGACAGCTGACATCACATCACGTCATAGGAGAGGAAAAGAGGACAGCTGACTTCACATCACTTCATAGAAGAAGAAAAGGAGACAGCTGACATCACATCACTTCATAGAAAAGAAAAGGGGACAGCTGACATCACATCACGTCATAGGAGAGGAAAAGAGGACAGCTGACATCACGTCACGTCACATCATAGGAGAGGAAAAGAGACAGCTGACATCACATCACATCATAGAGAGGAAAAGAGGACAGCTGACATCACATCACATACATCACATCATAGGAGAGGAAAAGAGGACAGCTGAAATTATGTCACATCACATCATAGAAGAAAGAACAGCTACATCACGTCACGTCACATCATAGGAGAGGAAAAGAGGACAGCTGACATCACATACATCTAGAGAGAAGAGACACTGACATCACATCACATCATAGGAGAGGAAAAGAGGACAGCTGACATCACATCACATCATAGGAGAGGAAAAGAGGACAGCTGACATCACATCACATCATAGGAGAGGAAAAGAGGACAGCTGAAATTATGTCACATCACATCATAGGAGAAGAAAAGGAACAGCTGACATCACATCACGTCACATCATAGAAAAAAGGAAACAGCTGACTCACATCACTCACATCAAGAAAAGGAACAGCTGACATCACATCACGTCACATCATAGAAGAAAAGGAAACAGCTGACATCACATACGTCACATCATAGAGAAAAGGAAACAGTACATCAATCACGTACATCATAGAAAAAGGAAACAGCTGATACATCACGTCACATACATCACATGCCACCACACACATCACATCATAGGAAAGAAATGGGACGGCTGACATCACATTACGTCACATCAGCCACTTACATCACATGACACCACACCACATCACATCATAGGAGAAGAAAAGGGGACAGCTGACATCACATCACGTCACATCATGAGAAGAAAAGGACAGCTGACTCACATCACGTCACATCATAGAGAAAAGGCAGCTGACACCACATTACATCACATGACACACATTACATACAGCACAATCCATTTTTTACTCACCTTTGTCCATATTCTTGCTGAACGTCCTTTCGCCTCCTGTAGCAGACAGGGAACAAACAGGCTTGTGCTGCGTCTTCTCGCTGTGATCTGCAGTCTTGTCTGTCCGGAGACGGCGCCATTAGTTGATGCTCATTTTGAATGCACCGGGTTTTGTTTATTTGCAGTTTTTAATTTTTTTAAAATTTTCTACAATTTTTGCTGTCATGTCATATCTTCCATTCATTTCTTTGTGCACAACCTGCAGTCTTGTCTGTCTGAAGACAGCTCCATTAGTGGATATCTATTTTGAGTGCACAATGTTTTCATTTTTTAAAATACATTTTTATTTCTGCTGTTATGTCATATATTATTTCGTTCATTTCTTTGTGCACAAATCTGCAGTCTTGTCTGCCAGATGATGGCGCTGTTCGTTGATATCCATTCTTTAGTTCACCCAGTTACATTTTAAAGTCTGCTGTTTTTTGCTGTCATGTCATATATTATTTAATTCATTTCTTTGTGTGTGTCTGCGTGATCAATTCCTTTACAAGACGCCAGTCTGATTGCGATGATATCGATTACTGATGATATTCCAGTAGTACCTGTTTTGGATGTGTTCCCTGACTTGTCAGGCACTTAACAGCAATGCAACGCATTTTCACTCATCATTTGACGATAATAGTTGCTGTCTGAGCGTTCAATAAATAAAAGAAGAAGAAAAAAAGGTGGTGTTCCTTGTATGTCACGGATTTTATTTTCTAAAAAAAATTCTGTAAGTTGCGTTCGTTTGTTATAAAGAAATGTTTCTATTAGACTGAGCACGATGTAAGCTCTAAGCTTCTTCTTGTTGCTCAAAATGATGTACTGTATGACTTTGTTATGGTGCTTTTCGAACGAAACAATCCAAACAAGAAGACTGCTGAACATCTCGCCGCGTGGCCCAACGCTTCTTCTTCTCTTCTTCTCTTCTTCTTCTTCTTCTTCTCTTCTTCTTTCTCATGACCGGAACGGTCGTGGAGGAGACATGAGAGACGATTCTGCAGCCAGCCGTCGCCATCCAGCCCTGTCCTCCGCCTTCCGAATGAGTGTTGGACTGTCCAGGCGGGTCCACTCCTTGATGTTGTCTATCCAGCTCTTGGTTTGTCTGCCTCGGTGTCTGCCACCTTCTAGCGTTCCTTGTAGGACTGTCTTGGTGAGGGTGTTGTGGCGTGTGACATGGCCGAACCATGTCAGCTTCCTTTTCTTGAAAGTGGCTAGTAGGGGTTCCCGAGGACCAGCCAGCAGTGCGACTTGACTTGGCACATAGGTGTTTGTTTTCCGATCCTTCCAGGAAATGCCAAGCAGTCACCTGAAGCATTTTGTCTCGAACGTCTGGATCCGCTTGGTGGTTTCAGCGGTCATTGTCCAACTTTCGCAGCCGTAGAGCAAGATGGAGATGACCAGGGATCTGAACAATGTGCCCTTTAATTTTGAAGCTGATGTCGTTGCTTCTCCATATCTTGTTCAGTTTTGCCATAGCTGATGTTGCCATGGCTAGCCTGGTCTTGATCTCTGTGGTGGAGCGTCCATCTTTCGTGAGGGTAGCGCCAAGATAATTGAAAGCGTCTACTTCTTCCAGCTGCTGGCCATTCATGTAGATCTGTGCTGTGGTGTCGTTTGCACTGTTGACCATTACTTTACTCTTTTCTGTGCTGACTTCCATCCCATATGCGCCTGCTCTGTCTACCAGTCTGTTGGTAAGGTCTTGGAGTTCCTTGTTGCTGCCTCCCATGAGATCAATATCGTCAGCGAAGTGCAGGTTGTTAATGGGTCACCCTCCTATTGAGATGGTAGAATGGAAGTCGTAAAGTGTTTCCCTCATGATGTTCTCCAGGAATAGATTAAAGAGGGTCGGAGAGAGCAAGCAGCCCTGACGGACGCCGACTGACGTCTTGAAGTAGTCTCCGACTTGGCCGTTGAGAAGAACTGCACTGCTGGAGGTGTTGTACAGCGCTTCTGTGATCTGGACGAGACCCTCCTCAATGCCGAACTTCCTGAGGACTTGCCAAAGGCCTGCATGCCACACTCTGTCAAAGGCCTTCTTGAAGTCAATGAAGTATGTGTAGCAAGTCTCTCTGATGTTGCAGATGTTTCTCCATCAGGATTCAGCAACTGAAAATTTGTTCTACCGTGCTCCTTCCTGCCCTGAACCCAGCTTGTTCTTCTGCCAGGTGCTCTTCCGCCTCCTTTTTGAGTCTGTTCAGTATCACTCTTAACATGATCTTGCTGGTGTGGCTAATGAGGCTGATCGTTCTGTAATTCTGGCACTGACGGAGGTTTCCTTTCTTGGGCATGGGGATAATAAGAGACTGTGTCCAATCTGCTGGCCACTGTTTTGTCGCCCAGATCTTCTGACAAAGAGATGTAATGACAGTGACCAGGTGTTCCCCTCCATTCTTGAGCAGCTCTGCCGGTATGTTGTCTGCTCCAGGTGACCTTCCAGTTGGTAAACCAATGATAGCTTCCTCCACTTCTTCCTTCAGCACTGGTAGTGGTGAAGGTTCCTTCTGTGGTGTCAAGTCCTCATCAATCAGGCTGTGGTCGGGCTGTAAGGGGTGGTTGTACAGGTCCGAGCAATACTGTGACCATCTATTCAAAATGCCTGAACAATCCTCAATGACTGAGGATTTATTTTGCTGCGCCTTTGTGAGCTTCTTTAGGGTGGCGTTGGCGTGTTTGCTATTCCCATTTGTCATGCCTGCCTCGATGTTCTCGCACTGTTCATTAATCCATTGCTCTTTTGCCTCTCTCATTTTCTTTCTCACCAGATTGTTGGTCTCACGATACTGTGCTGCATCTTTCGGGGTGGAGTGTTTGGTTTTCTTCAAAGATCACGCAGGTCAGGGATGTCATTTGAGGTCCAGGGTTTGTGTTTCTTTCTCTCGCGGCCAAGTACCTCCTCTGCTGTTACTCGGACTGCCTCGTTGAAGCTGTTGGTGAGGTCGTTGATGTCGTTCAAGATATTGAGTGCCGCAAACCTGTGCCTGGAAAACTTCAGCAACTTCTGGATCTCTCAACTTCTCCAGGTCAAACTTGATACGTGTGTGCGCGCAGCTTGGTACTTCTTCTTCAGCTTCATATTCATGTTGAGCAGTACAAGATCGTGGTCGCTGCCCACATCAGCTCCGGGGTATGTTCTTGTTTTGGCTCTGTTGATGCTCGACTTGATGCGCCGTGGGGTGAGGGTGTAGTCGATCTGATTGTGGATCTTCCCACTCGGCGCATGCCACGTAGTTCTTCTTGACAGCTTGTGTGGGTAGAGGGTGTTGCAAGTTAATTGATGGCTAACCGCAAACTCCAAGAGTCTGAGTCCCCTATCGTTGGTCTCACTAGTGCCGTACTGACCAACTGCTCCAGCCCATTGTTCGTAAGCGTCAGGGCCAACTTTCTGGTTGAAGTCTCCTTGTACAATAAGGTCTTTCTTGGGAACTTTCTTGATTGTGTTTTCCAGCTCTTCGTAAAACTGTTCGACTTCTTCCTCATCTGTGCTGTTGTTGGTGCATACACTTGACAGATGGTGATGTTCTTTGGCCTGGCTGACACTCTGATGGAGATAATCCTACTGGATATTGGCGTACAGCTCAGGATGCAATCAACTACTTCTTTGCGTACGATAAAAGCTACGCCATGCTCATGCACTGTCTCACTTCCGCTGAACCAAATCTTGTGTCCTTCATCAGTCACTGACTCTCCAAATCCAGTCCATCTCACCTCTGATAGTCCCGTTATGTCCCATTGGTAACGTTGCAATTCGTGCTCAGTTCTTTCACTTTTCCGCAAGTGTAGAGTGTGCGGACATTCCATGTACCAATGGTGATGTTTTCAGATGGCAACTTGAAAGTCTTTTTGTCTGAGTGCCAGTAACACACTGCCCAACGCTGTTGCCTGGCAAAGATGAAGAACGTCTCAGCAGACCTTGGCTCTCTCCTGGGGATGGATGTTGAGGGCCTGTGAATCCCCAGCCTCTGGAAATTCTGAGCTAGAAATTCCCGCTTTTCTATCCCTCTCTTTGTTTCTGTTTTCTTGCTTTTTCTTCCTGTCACCTCCTCCTTGTCTGTTTTATGCCTTCTTGGTCCATTCTCCTCTTTTTCTTTCAAAGAAAGTTTTGAAATATAACAATCTTCTCCCATGCCGAAGTCGGACGCGCTGGGCCTGATTTGCCAGGGGCTTAAAGGCAGGCGCAACGCATTTTCACTCATATTATGACAGATAACAAATAGTTGTCTGAGCGTTGGAGGAAGAAGAAGCAGATCTTGACGTGCCCCACCGCACCTCTCGTAGGGCGAGGGCTTTCTGTCTACTCCACATTCCTGTCCTCCATCTGTTGTCCCTCCCTCATCTGTCTGTCCCTCCCCATCTGTCTGTCCCTCCCTCATCTGTCTGTCCCTCCCTCATCTGTCTGTCCCTCCCTCATCTGTCTGTCTGTCCTCCTCATTGTCTGTCCCTCCCTCATCTGTCTGTCCCTCCCACGTCCCTCTGTGCTTCCCACAGGAACAGAGCTGAGGCAAGAACTTGCAACCTGAAACAGGGATACCATTGTTACGTAACATGTTGTCCTGTCCTGTCCTGTTCTCTCTCTCTCTCTCACTGTTGTGTGTGTGTGTGTGTGTGTGTGTGTGTGTGTGTGTGTGTGTGTGTGTGTGTGTGTGTGTGTGTGTTTGTGTGTGTGTTCTTCTTCAGTTTATGTCAGTTCACAATCTAAGTGAATTAGACCCAAAAAAACAAATACAATAAGGAACCCCCCCCCCCCCCAAATATGCAAACAAATAATGTTACTTGTAGAACTTTTAACCAATGGTAGAATTAAAAAGTAGGTAAAACATAATAAAGTGAACACTAGACCCTGAACAGGCAACAGTCAATCGGAACTTTTTAGGAATTAAGACAGAGCACGAGATCAATGTCTCTATCTCGTAAACAATCTACCGACATGTTCACAAGCACTATATAGTAAGCTGTCAATGGGACTTTTTCTTTTCTTCTGTGTGTGTGTGTGTGTGTGTGTGTGTGTGTGTGTGTGTGTGTGTGTGTGTGTTGTGCGTGCGTGCGTGCGTGCGTGTGTGTGTGTTGTTTTGTTGGTGTGTGTGTGTGTGTGTGTGTGTGTGTGTGTGTGTGTGTGTGTGTGTGTGTGTGTGTGTGTGCGCGCGGCGCGCGCGCGCGCACACGAGAACAGAGGCTAAGATAAAGCCTGAACCAGAAATGGGATATCACTGTTACTTATATCACATCCCCATTTCGATATTTACATGTTGGTGTGTGTGTGGTGTGTGTGTTGTGTTGTGTGTGTGTGTGTGTGTGTGTGTGTGTGTGTGGTGTGGGTGTGTGCGTCGCGCGCGTTGTGTGTGCGTGCGTGCGTGCGTGTGTGCGTGCGTACGTGCGTGCGCGTGATGTATGTATGTATGTATGTGTGTGTGTGTACGCGCGTGGCGTGCGCGCGCGCGCGCGTGGTAGTTTCATTGAACATCTCTTCATATTCTTTGATATTAGGAGAAAAAAAGTGGGGGTGGGGAGGGGTAATGGTCAAAAGGGGGGAGGGGTGGAGGATCATTGATTTTTATCAACAATGTGAACAGTAAAAAGAACATTATTTGCATCACTATACTACAATGCATAGCATGGAAAGTGCATATGAAGAAAATGGAATGAACAATGAACTGTAAAAAACAAAAGTTCCAAGAAAAACAGCAGTACTGCTTACATTAAGTCACAAGGAAAGCAAACAAAACAAACGAAAAAAATCTAGAAACGGAGTGCGGCTACTTATAAAACGTCACGCGCGCGCGTGCGGCGCGGCGGTGAGTGTGCGTGCGTGTGTGTGTTGGTGTGTGGTGTGTGTGTGTGGTTGTGTGTGGTGGTGGCGTTGTTGCGTGTGTGTGTGTTGCGTGTCGTGTGTGCGTGCGCGCTGATGTGGTGCGTGTCGTGTGTGTGCGTGCATGTGCGGCGCGCGGCATTGTGTGTGTGTGTGATACTACTCCTGCCCCTCTTATCCTCCTGGCTTACACTAATAACATGAAAACAACAAGACACGTTGACAAAACACAAACAGCACAAAATCACCGTAACTTACTATTAGCAAATGACCTTCACACCCACGCATGCTCTTCGACAATAGCACGTTTGAATTTCATGAAGGTCAAGGTTTCTGTGTTCCACCTCTGTCTACCAGAAAGAAAAAAAAATCGTCAGTTATGCCTACCTGCGAGACAGCGCTGCTCCGCACAGGTTCCATCCAGACTGCTCTGATAAGCCAAGGTGTGGCAGCGACAGAAACACTGTGGACGTATTTACCCTGAGCCACAGTACTAAAAACTTAGTGAACACAGTTCACTACAGAGAATATTACAATTGCACGTGCATCACGCTCTGTCAATGGAAAGGAAAGTTTTTCTCGTTTCGATGACCGTCTTCCGCCCCCCCCCCCCCCCTTTCTTCCCTCCCTGGAGATGCCAGGGGGTCTGTCTGTA
>CM060344.1:25055365-25060365 GCA_030674155.1 Stramonita haemastoma | reverse complement strand
TGGTGTCTAGCAACTAGCTAGAAAACAAGGACATCAGGCTGGTGGTAGGGAGGGGACAGAGTGGTGGGGTGGGGTGGGGTGGGGTGGGGGAGAGGGGGGAGGGCTAGAAGGGGTGGGGGGTGGGGGTGCGCAGAACAGGTAGAGTGGTCAACGAGCCATGTGACTGCTGAGGTATTGATCTGCCTGTGGGTGGGTACCCATGGTGTGTTGTTATCTGTAGGTTCCTTCCCTACCCGTTTCTTTGTCCAGGTTGCGTGTGTTTCCGTGCGTGCGTGCGTGCGTGCGTGCGTGCGTGCGTGCGTGCGTGTGTTGTGTGTGTGTGTGTGTGTGTGTGTGTGTGTGTGTGTGTGTGTGTGTGTGTGTGTGTTGTGTGTGTGTGTCTGCCTGCCTGTCTGTCTGTATCTCTCTGCCCCCCTCTCGGTCTTCTGCCGGTCTGTTTGTCTGTCTCTATGTTTTTCTATAAATCTGTCTTTTCTCTTCTGTCTGTCTCTGTCTCTTCCCTTTCTGTGTCTCTGGCTGTCTCTCTCCTGCCTCTATTTTTTCTTCTTTTGCATCTGTCTTCTGTCTGCCTTTTCTGTCTGTCTGTCTGTCCCCCCCCCCCCCCCCCAGTAATTTCTTTGGGTCTTCTTCTCTCTCTCTCTCTTTCTCTCTGTCTCTCTCTCTTCTCCTTTTTCTGTCTCTCTCTCTCTCTCTCTCTTTTCTCTCTCTTCTCTCTGTGTGTGTGTGTGTGTGTGTGTGTGTGTGGTGTGTGTGTGTGTGTGTGTGTGTGGTGTGTGTGTTGCTTGCTTGCTTGCTTGCTTGCTTGCTTACTTGCTTGCTTACTTGTTTGCTTGCATAATTGCCTGCGCACGTGCATACAACTCAAAATTTATTAGAAGCTACCTGTCGTAAAAAAAGCGGAACAATTTTCAACCTGTGTGCAAGATGTTCTGCATGTGTTCGCACACGGGGGCCCTGGTTTATAGTCTCACCCGAAGGACTTTTGGGGGAGTGGAGTCGGCACTGATGTTAACTCCAGGGGGAAAATCCTCCTGAAGGGGCATCACGGTCATCAGCCATGAGTATGGTAATCATCTGTGTTTCATACTTGATTTCAGAAACAAATCATCCAGGCCATTATCCCTGTGTTCTGCTCACTAAGGGGACGGATAGCCTAGTGGTCAGAGCATTGCTCTGGCAATTTGACGACCCAGGTTCGAGTCCGGTCGAGGAGATTTTTCTCCTGGAGTTAATATCAGTGTTGACTACCACTCTCCCTAAAAGTCCTTCGGATGATACTTCCGAGGCCCCGTGTGCGAACGCACGCAGAAACATCTTGCGCACACGTTAAATCCTGTTCCGCTTTTCGTAAGAGTAGGCCATCGTGTGCCGGTGGGAACAGATGACATTTACAAAGTGCATACACACGGGGACTGGATGTAAAAAAAGCACAAGAGTGCTTATCCCATTATCCTCGATATAAAAGACTAAATCAAATCAAATCTTTAGATCCCCACGTGGAGATGTCTGAGGCCTGTCAGTATAAACAGGATCCCTCACCTTCTGAAAAATCTGTGATAGGAAGAAATCCCTTTTTTAAAAAATTTATTTATCTTGTTTGTTTCTGCCTTGTTTCTTTCCATTCTGTCACGTGCCTCCTTCTTGTTTAAATTCTGTTATTGTCTTCTTGGTCCATTCTCCTACTTTTGTTTTTTTTCCAGGAAGACTTAAAAGATAACGATTCTCTCTTATGCTGAAGTTGGATGTGCTGGGCCTGACTTGTCAGGCGCTTAACGGCAGCGTAACGCATTTTCGCTGATATGACAGAAAACAGTAGTTGCTTGTCTGAGCGCTGGAAAAAAAGAAAGAAGAAAAGGAATTTATAATAGGGCCCATATACATAATATATACCTCCTGAAAGTTCCGGGGGGGGGGGGGGGGGGGGTGGGGGGGGGGGGGTAATTTTTTTTAAATTAAAAATCGAAAAATTAGTTATAGTTATCAGTAATGCACAGGCACCATTTCCCATGATCATTATATCATGACATATCATGCCACATTAATTTGTAGTAGCTCTCAGTGTGATTATGCAAAGTAGAATTCCTGTTGAAAATGATCATTTTTTTTCCCCATGATCATACAATTTACAACATTACATTCCACAAGCACAGTTGTACACCTTCTTAATAGATACAATCAAATAAAATGAAAAATAAACCTTCCATGATCATACAACAACATACAACATTACGGATACCACGGTTGGTTAGAGCGTTGTGCATTGCACTCGTGATCTGATGATCCAGGTTCAAACTCCCGTTCACGGTATATTTTTCCCCTGGAGTTAACATCAGTGCCAACTCCCCCCCCCCCCCCCCCCCTCCCCCAAGTCCTTCGGATCAGACTATAAACCGAAGTCCCGTGTGCGAACGCATGCACACACAACACCTTGCACCCACGTTAAAACCGTTCCGCTTTAGAAAGTAGGCCTTGTGTGCCGATGGAATGGGTGACAAAATGGACTAAACTGAATACACACGGGACAGGATTAAAAAAAAAAAAAAAAAAAAGCTAATGGGTGCTTATTCCATTATCCTCGAAATAAAAAGAATAAAATAAAAGAACAGAAAAGAATAAAACAGATAAAAAAGATTTTTAAAAAAATGAATGAATGAACAAACAATTAAAAAAAAACACAATAAAATTAATAAATAAGATAAAATAAAACATTCCACACGCAATAATAACACCTCAAAATAAAAACAAAAAACATAACCTCTCTCTCTCTCCTCTCTCTCTCTCTCTCTCTCTCTCCTCTCTCTTCTCTCTCTCTCTCTCTCTCTCTCTCTCTCTCTCTCTCCTCTCCCCCTTCGGTGAGACTTTAAAACCGAGGCCCCGTGTGCGAACGCACGCAGAACATCTTGCGCACACGTTCAATCCTGTTTCGCTTTTCGTAAGAGTAGGCCATCGTGTGCCGGTGGGAACAGATGACATTTAAAAAAACTGCATACACACGGGGACTGGATGTAAAAAAGCACAAGAGTGCTTATTCCATTATCCTCGATATAAAAGAATCTCTTCTCTCTCTCTCTCTCTCTCTCTCTCTCTCTCTCTCTCTCTCTCTCTCTCTCTCTCTCCTCTCTCTCTCTCTCTCTCTCTCTCTCTCTCTCTCTCACACCTTCTCACTTTCTCTCTCTCTGTCTCGTGTCTGTCCTGTCTATGCAACCGTCTCTATTCTGTTGGTTTATGCATGTTTCACATGTTCAGTTTCCCCGATATTCCCTGACATTTTATAGCTTTATATTTAATTGAATGATTGGCAGATTGATTCACTTGTTTTTACTTTCATAGCTTTATGTTCAATAGAACGGTTCGTTGATTGATTCACTAGGTTTTTTTTTTTTTGTTTTTTGTTTTGTAAGTTATAGCTTTATGCTCAAATCATACGATTGGTTTGATTTATTCACTAAATTTTGATTTTCATAGCTTTATACTTGAACTATGCGATTGGATTGATTGGTTGATTAATTCCCTTTTTTTTCCCTTCTTTTTTTTTTCTTTTTTTTTTTAAAGAGGGCTGGATGAAAACAAGCCACAACCATTGTGCTTTATCTTTTCCCTCAATAAAAAATGTTCATTCAAAAAAATGTTCATTCATTCATTCTCTCTCCACAGAGCTACATCAACAAGGGCTACAGAGAAGACTCGGAAGACCTCTCCCACGCCTCCAAACATGCCGCAGGAACAATGGCCGCCACCTCCAAATCTGCCTTCCCCTTCCTCAAGCGCGCAGCCGGATCCGGAAACGGCGACGGTCACGGGTTCGCGGACGTGGTGGATCTGCTGATCCAACGGTCCAGTTTGGACTTTGGCGGGCGGGACGTGCACCCTTTCGGGAGGGACTGCTCCATCGAAGGCATCATGCAGGCCAGCCGCCCCAAGAGCCACAGCAAGAACAGTGCCTTCAGCAAGCTGGTGATCTGGTTCACCCCCATGTCCTTTCTCCTGGGCGCCGCTTTCGGGGTCATCTTTTTGTCCGGTGAGTGGGGGGGGGTGTGGGGGGAGGTATTTGTGTGTGTGGTGGGGGTGGGGGGGGGGGGGGGTATTGTGTGGTTGTGTGGTGGTGTGTGTGGGGGGGTATGTGTGTGTTGTGTGTGAGTGTGTGTGTGTGTTGTGTGTGTGTGTTGGGTGGTGTGGGTGGGTTGGTGTGTGTGTTGGGGGGGGGGGGTGGAGGTTGGTGTGTGGTGTGGGGGGGGGAGGGGGAGGATGGGAGGTGGTGTGTGGTGGGGGGGGAGGTGGGGGGTGAGTGATGGGGTATGTGTACTGGGGGGGGGTTGGCAGTGGTTGATGAGTGGTGATGGTGATAGGTGGGGTTATCAGTGGTTGAATGGAGGGAGACTGCAGGAGGTAAGTGGGGGGAAGGGGGGGGGGAAAGGGTGCTCTGTCTGTCTGTGTGTCTGCCTCCAATACTGCCCCCCCCCCCCCCCCCCCCCTCCTCTCTCTCTCTCTGCTATAGACAATAAGGACACTGTCCGTCTGTTTCTCTCCTGTCTGTCTTTCTGCGTCTGTCTGTGTTTCTCTCTGCTATAGTCATAATTTTGCAAGCAGAGCAAAAAAGCCATTCCATTTTTTGTGTGGATAAACTAAAATGTGATTAAGTCAGTGTATTTAGAAAACGGTTTGATGCAGAAATTTAGCCAATATTGCAGAAATCGAGATGGCACATCTATAACAACGTAACACTTTTTGAAGGTAGACAAAGATTGATGATGATGATGATGATGATGATGATGATGATGATGATGATGATGTGGGTGGTGGTGGTTTATGATGAGGATGAGGATGATGATGTTGGTGATGTTGATGATGATGATGGTGGTGGTGGTGGTTATGATGATGATGAGGATGGTCGTAATGATGATGATAATGGTTATTTTCAAGGGTAATAAGTAAATATTAACATTTTTTTCATGGGCTCTTGCCCTGAATAGAATTCTGAATAGAATTGTATAGTTAGAGAT
>CM060344.1:25017865-25050365 GCA_030674155.1 Stramonita haemastoma | reverse complement strand
CCACTACACTACACTACACTACACAACACCCACTACACTACACAACACCATGGTGGATCGGTGGTCTAGGAGGTAACGCGCTTTGCCTAGAAAGCAAAAAGTCCGGGTCAGAGTGTGCGGTGGTTCATACCCCGTTTGGGCCCAAAACTTTTCCCCCATCCATTAGACCTTGAGTGGTGTCTGGCGAGTCTTTCGGATGAGACGATAAACTGAGGTCCCGTGTGTTTCACATCACTATTTAGCGCACATAAAAGAACCCACGGCATTAAGGGGGTCGACCCGGCAAAATTCTGTAGAAAAAAAACCACTCTGATAGGGAAACAAATACAGTTGCATGATGGAAATAGAAAAAAAAACAAACATGGGTAGGCGCTGCACTTGTGGCGACGCGCTCTCCCCGGGGAGAGCAGCCTGAATTTTACGCAGAGAAATCTGCTGTGACATAAAGTGGTAGAAAATACAACCAAAAAAAACACCACACCCCACTTCATTACACCACACTGACACACCACACCACGCCATGCCACACTAAGCTATGCTACAGGGGGATGGGATAGCCTAGTTGTCAGACATTGCGCTCGCAATTTGACGACCCAGGTTCGATTCCCGGTCGAGGGGCTTTTGCCCTGGAGTGAAAATCAGTGCTGACTCCACTCTCCCCAAAAGTCCTTCGGATGAGACAATAAACTGAGGCCCCATATGCGAACCCACACGGAACATCTTGCTCCCTGTTCCGCTTTTCATAAGAGAAGGCCATTGTGTGCCAGTGGGAACAGATGACAAAATTTACAAAACTGCATACACACAGGGACTGGATGTAAAAAAGCACACGACTGCTTTTTCCAATATCCTTAATATAAAAGAATTAAAAACTAAATAAATAAATAAATAAAAAATACACTACACAACACTACACTACACCAACCACACTACCCCACACCACACTACACCACACCACACTACACCACGCTTCAGTACACTGCACTACACTACACGACAATATGATGACATGCAATATTTTTTTTTTTTTTGCTTTAAGGTAAGCTGTTGTTGAATATTCCACTGCTTTTCACTGTTCTACAGAACATTGAAGGTAACGTTTTAGTAAGTCTGCATGCACTTGGGAGTATGCATTCACACACACATAACAGCACAAACACACACACGAGCACACACACTCACTCACTCACATACATGCATTACACAACACACAGACACACACGCACACAGGTCTGTAGATTTTAACTGAAGTAAGTTGCATGATGTTTATGCAAAGTTTGTTTGCTTACTAACAAAGTTTTGAATTCTAGTCAGTGTGTGTGTGTGTGTGTGTGTGTGTGTGTGTGTGTGTGTGTGTGTGTGTGTGTTGCACGGGCTTTGTGTGTAAATCATAAGGTTGGTGTGTGTGTGTGTGTGTGTGTGTGTGTGTGTGTGTGTTGTGTGTGTGGTGTGCGCGCGCGCGGCAATGCGTGTGTGCACAATGTGTGTTGTGCATTGTGCACGTGTGTGTGTGTGTGTGTGTGTGTGTGTAAATTAGTGTGAAGACTGTGTGTGCATGCCAATGTGTTCATGCATGTATACAATGCATATGCAATACAATGCATACGCATGTACATGTGCGCACATGTGCATGCATATATGTGTGTGTGTGCACTTGCAAACGCTAGTGCCAATGCAGCATAGGAGTTTTTGCCACATATATACCACTGTATGCATTTAATATTGTGAACACAGAAGAATCACTATTGGTTAAAAGGCTACATCATATTCCGATGTATTGATCCATGTCATGTAATACTGATTCATTTTTTATTTGTTAAATGGGACCAGTGTGGTGTGTGTGTGGTGTGTGTGTGTGTGTGTGTGTGTTGTGTGTGTTGTGTGTGTGCATGCGCATGTGTGTGTGTACGTGTGTGTGTTGTGTGTGTGCATGTGCGTGCATGCATGCGTGCGTGTGTGTGTGTGTGTGTAGTGTGTGTGCTGTGGTGCATGTGCATGCGTGTGTGTGTGTGTGTGTGTGTGTGTGTGTGTTGTGGGTGTGTTGTGTGTTGTGGTTTGTGTGTGTGTGTGTGTGTGTGTGTGTGCGTGCGTGTGTGTGTGGTGTGGTGCAACGGCATGTGATCTTGGAAGTCTGTCAAAGCTAATACAAAGTGTGTTAAAACATGGAAAAGATAAATGTGTGTGTGTGTGTGTGTGTGTGTGTGTGTGTGTGTGTGTGTGTGTGTGAGTGAGAGAGAGAGAGAGAGAGAGAGAGAGAGAGAGAGAGAGAGAGAGAGAGAGAGGAGAGGAGAGGAGAGAGAGAGAGAGAGAGAGAGAGAGAGAGAGAGAGTGTGTGTGTGTGTGTGTGTGTGGTGTGTGTGTGTGTGTGTGTGTGTGTGAGGGAGAGAGGGTGTGTGTGTGTGCGAGTTTAGTTTATTTATTTATTCTTTTATATCGAGGTTAATGGAATAAGCACGCATATGCTTTTTTTTTTTTTTTTTTTTTTTTTTTTAAACATCCACATACATGTGTGAGGGAGTGAGGGAGCTGTGTGTGTGTATTTATTTATTCTTTTATATCGAGGATAATGGAATAAAAAACGCATATACTTTTTTTTTTTTTACATCCAGTCCCCACGAGTATGCAGTTTTGTAAATGTTATCCGTTCCCACCGGCACATGATGGCCTACTCTTACAAAAAGCGGAACAGGATTTACGTGTGTACAAAATGTTCTGCGTGCGTTTGCACACGGGGCCTCAGTTTATAGTCTCATCGAAAGACTTTTGGGGAGAGTGGAGTTAGCATTGATGTTAACTCCAGGGGAAAAATCCCCTTGAACAGGAATCGAACCTGGGTCGTCAAATAGCGAGCCCATTGTGTTCTGACCACTAGGCTGTCCTGTCAACAATGAGTGAGTGAGTGAGTGAGTGAGTGAATGTGCGTGCGTTGTGTACACCAGACGAGAATAATGTGAACAGTAAACAAGATGACAATGAAGATGTATAAATCTATCACATTGTTGTTGATATCACTACATGTTGTCCATATCATGCGTGTGTAGTATGTTTGTTATGTGCAGTTTAAAAAAAAAACACAGATGGTTTTCTATGCTTTGTGGGCAATACAGTTTTGTGTTATGCGTATTATGTGACTGTATGGAGAAAAGTCTTTGTCATGATTGTAGTGTTGAATTCTGTCTCTTGTGTGTGTATATGTACCTTGCTCTATGCACATAATTATAACTGGATTTGTTAGTTATGTTTTGTTGTTGTTTCTGTTTTTTATTCTATTGTTGTTATGATCCAGAGTGGTGAATAGGACAGCTGTGTGCCTTCCATGTAAATAAATAATAGACAAAATTAATAAATAAATGAGTAGATAAATATAGATATATGCATTTACATGACAGACAAATAGGCAGACAAAGACAGACATTCAGACCCCACACACACACACACACACACACCATACCTACTAACAAGCACACTAACACACTCACACATGCGCACACACACACACCACAAAATCACTAACACACAAACGGAATAATTAATTGTGTTGTGCACAGTTAAGAGTATAGTAATACCAAATAAAATATCACTGAAAAAAAAGATGGTGGCGTTTGCTCGTTTTTGCTTCTATTTCTTTCTAACGATCCAATCAAACCATGTTGTTTATACCTCCGTCAACCACATAGGCCATATCAGGACTGTCACCTCATCAACAGTTAAATCTCACTTTAAAACTGTGCAACTATACACAGATTAAAACAAGATTTAAACCAAGTCTGCTGTCATTCCTTGTTTCAATGCCCTGCTGGCCAACCATAAGGGTCAACCCAGGATAGTGTAGCATTGTAGGAGAACCACATAAACGACACATGAAGTGATGTATACATGTTGGGCATGTTGTATGTTTCCATAACCTACCACCAAACACCGACATGAATCACAGGATCTTTAGCGCGCATAACTGATCATCCGCATGTGTTTTTGCACAAAGGGAATCAAGGCACTGGCAGGTCTGCACTGTTATAAACTGACCCAGGAGGCTGTAAAAATTCCCATCCTTCATTCACTGAATGCAACTTCTCTGTATTGTCCTTGTGCCATGCTAATATTAGTTTAAACATATAAATGACCATCTAGATGTACACACACACACACACACACACACACACACACACACACACACACACACACAACACACACACACACACACACAATCAAACAAATACATACATACACACAAAACAATGATTTCTTTACTTAAACCTGCATTTCCAATAAAAGTCACTCAAAGCATAAAGCACAAAATCATGCAAATCTGAACAATTTCATCCAATAAGAAAACAATGAATTACATTGATCTTTTTTTTTGCAGCTTCACAAATACTTACAAAAAATCACACACACACACACACACACACACACACACACACACACACACACACACACACACACACACAGTGACACACAAGGACCCCGCTAACAAGGATAAAATGATTAATCTTCTGTGGCTTCATTTATGCTCAGCACAAAATATCAAACATCTTTTCTTTTCTTTCTTTCCCTTCTCTATGTTATCAAGGAGTCGTTGGGGCACTGCACTAAATCAGCCATGCTTCTTAGGCAACTTGAATCTGGCATCCCTGAAGTTGAAATAAATGCTGCTACCTAAATGGTTGGGGGGGGGGGGGGGGGGGAGCAGTCGCATAAGCAAAACTCTTACCAGAGGTGAACCTTGGAGCTCTGAGGAATGGGAAAAAAAAAGAATCTGATACAGATTCAATAACAATAATAATACATGGAATTTATATAGCGCTATATCTTGTAAAAACAAAATCAAAGCGCTTGCACTCGACCCTCACAACAAACAAGCAACCAATGACAATAAATAGTTCCAGCAAACTCGAAAGCACACACACACACTTTTAGAGGTTATAACATTTTGACAGGGTGAAGGGAATTTCAAATGTTGAAGGCAGGGACAAATAGGAGATGAACACCAAGGCGCCTGTTCAGAATGTTTTTTCCCCTGGAGTTTACGTCAGCAACAACTCCACTCCCCCAAAATGTCCTTTAAATGAAACTATAAACCAAAGGGTTTGTGCGAACATGCACAGACCATCTGGCAAACATGTTAAAACCCACTCTGCCTTTTGGAAGAGTTGGCCATTGCATGCCAGCCAAAAAAATGGATGACAAAATGAAAAACAAAACCAAAAATCCACATGTGTTAGTGTTGCATTTAGACATCATCCTATAAGTCAGAACACGGCTACATTGATGGAGGGTGAAAACCCTTGCAGATGCAAAATCTCACCATTGGTGATCCTAGGAGCTCTTGCTCTCTCTTCCCCCCACCCCCCCCCCCAAATACGTACTCTTTCCACTTAGCTAAAGTCCCATCAAAGATCATAAGCATATATATACAAAATCATGAAACAAAAATCTGAAGGATCTCACATAGTAATAATAACAAAATGATTAAAATCGACGCAGTTTCACTAAAGCATGTGAGTAAATCGTTGTACATCATCAATGTATACATGAGGTGTACACTGATTGATGTGACTGAAATACTGGAAGAAAAAAAAGGTAGGCTAGGGGTGCGGAAGGACAGGAACATGAATGGGAGGCGATAATCATCGATGAGAACAACATTATCATGCATACATGCACACAACAAACACACATGCAGGCACTCACACAAACACCACACAACACACCACAACAAGTCACACACAAACAGTCCACACACCCCCACACACACATCACACACACACACACACACACACACACACACATACACAGTAAACTTCACATGCATACATAAACTTCATCGACAAGAACAGAAACGAGCTTTTCAATGATATAAAAAAATGAGTACGTTGTCTTTTTGACATCCCAGAGTAGCACAGCACCCTCAACACAACCAACACAAACAAAGTGCTCCCTGACCATAGAACTTTGTTTCTGACAAACCATGGACCAGGAACAGCAGATAAATATATAAACAAGTTAACCTCCTTTCCCTGATCAGGAAACATATATATTATATATATATATATATATATATATATATATATATATATATATATATATATCCATTTCTTTTTGAAAATCCTGTAACCAGATGGCACATTACTTATCTATCTATTTATTTATTCTTTTATATGGAGGTTAATGGAATAAGCACTCATGTGCTTTTATTTTTACATCCAGTCCAAGTGTGTATGCAGTTTTGTAAATCTTGTCATCTGTTCCCACTGGCACACGATGGCCTACTCTTACAAAAAGCGGAACAGGATTTAACATGTGCGCAAGATGTTCTGCGTGCGTTCGCATTGTTACTGGATAGGGTGAACTGAGTAGCAAACATCTAGTCAGCTGGCTCTGCTTGCTTTAAAGCAAATTCAAAATCCAAAATCCCCACAATTGGAATGCAGCTACCTTCATGGTGGGCAAAAATGGTTGCATACACAAAATCTCATCTTTGGTGAACCTCTAAAGTTTTAGCTGCAAAATGAAACGAAACAAACAGACAAAAAAAAAATTCACAAAGATTTTTGGAAAGCATTTTCCAAAAGTTCAAGGTGTGTGTTACACATGAAGTGTTCTGAATCTTTTTTGCATTACTTTGTTTTCTGAGACTGGCAACAATAATCAGTGGATTGGTGGTCAACAGGTAATAATGCGCCTGCCTTGAAAGCAAAAAGTTCAGGTTCAATCTCTTGTTTGCGCCCGAAGCTTTTCCACCCATCCACTTGGCCGTGAGTGGTGGTCTGGGTGCTAGTTCTGCAGGTCATCAAAATTCATAATGTATGGAAAGTGCACATCATTTTATTTTTTCTTTACAATCATAAACAGCTGAGTCCGCAAGATACACTAAGCAAGAGTGTGCAGAATACAGTGTTTATTCATTCATTCATTTATTTACAAAAAAAAACCCAACAAACAAAAGTCAGCTGAAATGATTATCAAGTCAACTTTGAGAAATACATCAAATCTTGTCATGGTGACAGCAGCTAGAAAATTTATTTCTGTTTCAACATAAAGGAGAAAAGAGACTCCCAGGCGAGAGAGGTACTGCAGAATAAACAAACTTTGAGGGAAATATCAAACTTTGCTATTTCGACAGAAACCCAAAATGTCAATCTTTTAAATGAGAGGGAAAAAAGGGACTGTTAGGCCAAAGAGGTATGGTAAAACAACAACAAAACATAACCACACAAACAAAACCCACATGTCATCTTCCCACAATCTTGTCTCTGACAGCCATTCACAGTTAAACCTATTATGCTTTTCACAATATTCCTTTCAACACACAAAACAAATAGATGAACAAATAAATTAATTAATGACTCAAAAATGCTAGTTACATAACACCAACAATACGATGATAAATCAATAAATAAATTAATCACTAAAATATTCATAACTTGAACAATACAAACGATAGCGCAGTTACACAAACATAAAATCAAGACTGACTCTCCCGTTTCCATTAGTAAAAAAATTAGTCTTCAGCAAAATTTTAGAGAACAGGTTTTATTCCTTTGAATAGTTCTGGAGTATTGAGGAGGGGGGGGGGGGGGGGGATCAAAAACATAACAATCCCCTAACTCAGAAAGCAGCTACCTTATTGGCAGGCAAACAGTCGCATACCCAAACTTTCCCCATTGGTGGACCTCCGAGCTTGATCCAAGAGACCAAAAAAAAAATTGACAAAAAAACAAAAAAGATGCCCATAACATTGTCCTTGGAGCTGAAACTGAGGAACAAAAATCAGCAAAAAGACCCATGAGTGCCCCCACTAAAGCCTTAACACAATAAAAACAAAAAAAAAAGGTGTCTCATAACCTAGGCAGTCATAGGGGAGCGAGGCATCAGAGACCTCGGCTTCTCTAGAGGCCAGCATATTAAGGACAGCGCCCATCTCCTCTCCTTTGCTGCTTTACCTTCCCTGACCTTAAAGAGGGCAGGTACCCATTTACAGCTGGGAGAACTGGGGGGACTGTACTGAAGCCGAGGTGTGCAAACGGTCACCCATCCAACTGGTAACCATGCTCGACGCTGCTTAACTTGACTTGGCGAAAGCGAGCGCTCTGACCACTGAGCTATCCCACCCCCAACCTTAACACAATACACTAATGAAAACAAATCTACTAAAGTCTTAAAATCAATTTGTCAAGATTTGATAAATTTTAGGCAATACTTGTAGAATGCATTTTTTTTGTTATCAGAGAATAGTTTACACAAAATAAACATTGACCTACCAAGTACATATCACTTTGTAGGCAAGAATTTGTGCTGTAGATTTATATATGTCGGGTATTGGAAAAACAGATGGTTTTCATCACCAATGAAAAAGACAAAATAAATCACCAACTACATTCAAATTCACATAGTTTTCTTTTTGCCTCTCAAAACCATTTCATCTGTTTCAATTTAATTCATAACAACCACGGAACTTCATGAACAGAAAGATGTGTATATATCTGGTAAAATACTAATGTATTTTTCCGTCTAAAAAAAACCCGGAAGCTTTTAATAAATATAGGATAAATAATTTTTACAAACTTTCACACAATCTTATTTCAGAAGCAAAACTGCAAAAAAAAAAAAAAGTAGTTTCACTTGTTAAAATGGTTTTTCATTCTTAGTATGTGCATTAGGTGTTTAAATATTCAAGAACATTTTTTTCAACCTAAGCTGAATAATTTAAAGAGGGGAAGGGGGTGGGGGCGGGAGCTAAGGGTGGTGGGGGTTGGAGGGTAGGAAGGAGGAGTTGGGCTAGGAAGGGAGGTGATGGGAGTGAGAGTAAACAGGAGTGGGGGGAGGGGGGGGGGGGGTTGCCCCTGCTGCATACACATTGTCCTCAAATTTTTTTTTTTACTAATTTTTTTTTGCAATGAAAACATACGAAAAATCCTTAAGTATTCGGAAAGAAAGGACAAAAATGAAGATAAGGACGGAACAACTAACAGAGGGAGTGTAGGTAAAAAGCAAGGTGGAAACGGATATTTTTAAATGGAATTACCAGCCCTGAAGTCTGAATGCAGCTACCTAAATGTTGGTTATGGGGGGGGGGGGGGGGGGGGAGGGGGGAGAGAAGGAAGGGGGAGGGGAAGGGTTGCATATGAATAAATCTCACCATTGGCGAACATCAGAGCTCTTGTTGAGGAACGCAGAAAAAAGAAGAAGAATTACCATATAAATGTATTCCTTGTACACAATCATACACACTTTTTCAAACTGGAAGACGACACCAACAAAAATTATATAATGTATCTATATATATATATACTCATTATCCATACACCTAAACCCGACAGCTCTCTTAGGAGAAGCTTTCGATACCGTAAATCATTATCATTATTTGTTATCAAACAAACCCTTGCAGGATACATTCTCTATAGATCATACATTTTTTCCCCCTACTCCTCGGTTACAGCTCCTTGGTTCACCCATGGTCAGATTTCCTGTATGTGGCTGTTTTTGCCCACCTTGAAGGTAGCCGCATTCCAACTTCGGGGATGCATTGCTAGGTAGGTCTGTGTTAGTGTAACCCACTGAATGCTGACAAGAATTATGGGATCTTCAACCATCCTGCAAGTTGAGGGCAAGAGAAGAAGAGGCCGCCAAAAGAAATCCTGGGTTGACAACATCAAAGACTGGACCGCCCAACCCCTGCAACACCTCCTACTAGCCACACAGAATCGTGAAGCATGGAAAAAGATCTCTGTTGCGTCTTCTCTCATGTCCCCCCTACGTCCTTTGGGACATGGGACTGAGTGAGTGAGTGAAGGTAGCCACATTCCAACTTCAGGGATGTATTGCTCAGCAGGTCTGTGTTACTGTAACCCACTGAATGCTGACAAGAATTATGGGATCTTCAACGTGCATATTTGACCTTCTGCACATATATATGGATACACACGAAGGAAGGATCCGTAATCCATGTCAGCGTTTAGTGAGTTATGGAAACATGAGTATACCCAACATACATCCCCAAAGTCAGAATACAGCTACCTTCTTGGTGACCAAAAATGGTCGCATACACAAAATCTCACCATTGATGAACCTTGGAGCTCTAGCCATGGGACGAAAAAAAAAATGAATAAAAATAAAATAAAATATTAAGTAACAGGTATTTTTTCTTACAAGTTCTCTGAAACAGTACCACACTTCACATCCCAAACATAAACGGCCCATAATGAAGGTCACCCACTTCAAGAGACGGAGAAACACACACACACACACACTACACACACACACACACACACTACACACACACTACACACACACACTACACACACACACACACACACACACACACACACACACACACACACACTACACACACTACACACACTACACACACACACACACACACACACACACACACACACACACACACACACTACACACACTACACAACACACACACACACACACACCACACACACACACACACACACACACACATTACACACACACACACACAAAAACCCTCACATCACCGGTCACTTCCCTTTCTTGCTTTCTTCATTGGCCGAGCCGGGCCCAGAGTCTGTGTTTGTCTGCCCTTGGCCGGCACTGTCGTCGCTAACAGCTGGGGTGGTGGCCTCCCCTGCTTTTCTGGCCTGCTGCTGCAGCTGTTTGCGGCGAATGTTGCGCATCAGATCGGCAGACATCTTCAGCCACAGGACCTGCCACGACGGGAAAATAATCAATGATGCGAATTCCATGTGCGTCATCTTCTTTTTCATCAAATGCTTTATTCATTTTATTTATTCTTTTAAATCGAGGATAATGGGATAAGCACTCCTGCGCTTTTTTCCCTCCAGTCCCCATGTGTATGCAGTTTTGTAAATCTTGTCACCTGTTCCCACCGGCACACGATGGCCTACTCTTACGAAAAGCGGAACAGGATTTAACGTGTGCGCAAGATGTTCTGCGCGCATTCGCACGCGGGGCCTCCGTTTACAGTCTCATCCGAAGGACTTTTGGGGAGAGTAGAGTAATAAGCACTGATGTTAACTCCAGGAGAAGAATCTCCTCGAACGGGAATCGAACCCGGGTTGTCAAATTGCGAGCGCAATGTTCTGACTACTAGGCTATCCCGTCCCCCCGTCCTCAGACAGTAACTATTGCTGTCTGTCATATAAGCGAAAATGTATTGCACTGCCATTCAGCACCTGACAAGTCAAGCCCCAGCGCAGCCAACTTCAGAGTAGGGGAAAGAAGTGTTATTTTTAAACAAAAATCTTTCTGGGGGGAAAAAAAGGCAGGTGAATGGACCAAGAAGGCAGAAAATAAAGACGAAAAGGAGGTGACAAGAAGAAAGAGAACGAGGCAGACACAAACAGAGGGATAGAAAAGAGGAAATTCCTAACACATAATAATTTCCAGATACCCATTCAAGGGGATATTTTCCCCTAGAGTTAACATCAGTGTCAACTCCCCTCTCCCCAAAGTCCTGCTGATAAGTCTATAAACCAAAGTCCCGCGTGTGAACGCATGCAGAACATCTTCCGCTCATGTTAATGCCCGTTCTGTTTTTTGGAAGAGTAGGCCATTGTGTGCCAGTGGGAACAGATAGAAAAGGTGTCCCATAACCTAGGTGGTCATAGGGGAGTGAGGCATCAGAGACCTCAGCTTCTCCAGGAGCCAGCATACTGAAGGTGCCACCCATCTCCTCTCCCTCGCTGCTTTACCTTCCCTGACCCTAAAGAGGGCAGGTACCCATTGACAGCTGGGTGAACTGGGGGACTATATTGAAGCCAAGGCGAGCGAATGGTCACTCATCCAATTGGTAACCGCGCTCAATGCTGCATAACACTGAATTAGGGAAAGTGAGTGCTCTGATCACTGAGCTATACCGTCCCTGGGAACAGATGAAGTTTAAAAAAAAGACAGATGATGAAGCTTACAAAAAATGCATTCACACTTGTGTCGTGTTTTAGACATCATCCCCACAGCTACCTTAATGGTGGGCAAAAATGGGTTATATATAATGCAAAATTTCACCACTGGTGAACCTCAGGGTTCTAGCCATGGAACAAAAAAAAAAAAAAAAAAATCAACCCATTTTACACAAGAACTGTTTCCTGTTGACCGTAACCCATTATTTTAGAGCAAAATGTACTGGAACAAATATCTCAAACAAAACCAAAAGTCAGGCCCTATAGTCAGAGCTATTAACGATTTTTCTTCTTCATTTTAAGAAACAAAAAAAATTCCCCTGTGGCGATGCCAGGGATCTGTCAGTATAAATACCATCCCCACCGTCGAGAAATTCTACGCTAGAAATCATCTCTTTTCTCTCCCTTTCTTTTGTTTTCTCCCTTGTTCCTTTTCTTCCTGTCCGTCGGGACGTAAAGCCAGTGCTATCTATATCCTCGAATAAATTGTCTTGCTTCCTGTCTCCCTTCTTGTCTTATTTCTGCTTCTTGGTCCAGTCTCCTGCGCCTTTTTTCTCTTACCAGAAAGACTTTAAAGATACCAATTCTCCCCCACACCAAAGTCGGATGCGCTGGGCCCCCGACTTGTCAGGCGCTTCACGGCAGTGCGAAGCATTATGACAAGACAGTTGCGCCCTGAGCGCTCGACAAAAGAGAACAAAGCTCACAGCTGTCAGTTTACCCCGCTCTCAGCTGCTATCCATTCCACCCCATTCCAGCCCAGCTGGTGCTGATTATAGCAGGAACTGACCGCACTTGGGACTAGGTAAAAAGGAAGGGCGTACTAAATTCTGGCACTCTTGACCCGAGTGATGCTGGATTCGCACGCTGTGGGCTCTTATTCAGTACTAAAATAATTTCCTTCTTCATTTAATGAAATAAACGTGATGTTTAAAAAAAAAAAAAAAAGAAGAAAAAGAAAGAGAGAAAGCGACTGACCACGATGACCAGGCAGTTGAGGAGGATGGGGACGGAGAAGACGACGAGATGAACAGACCGTTGGAGTCAAAGTACTGCTGCCTGCTGAACTTCCTGCAGCCAACACATTGACACGCAATATGAGAATAATGATGATGATGATGATGATGATGTCATTGATGATGATGATGATGATGATAAATGATAGATGATAATGATGACAATAAATGCTAAACTTCCTGCAGCCAAACACATTGACACACAATATGAGAACAGTGATGATGATGATGATGATGATAATGATGACGGCGACGGTAACGATGATGATGATGATGATAATGATGATGATGATTACAATAAAATGCTGAACTTCTTGAAACCAAACACATTGACACACAATATAGGAACGTTGATGACGATGATGATAATGATTACGATGATGATATTGATAATGTTAATGATGATGATAATAACGATGATGATGATAATAACAATAAAATGCTGAACTTCCTGCATCCAAACACACTGACACACAATACGAGATCAGTGATGACGATGATGATGATGATGATAGCAATGACAATGATGATGGTGATAATAATGATGATGACAAAATATGCTGAACTTCTTGAAACCAAACACATTGACACACAATATGAGAACAATGATGATGATGACGATGATGATGATAATGGTAATGATGATGATGACGATGACAATAAAAGGCTGAGTTTCTTGAAACCAAACACATTGCACACAATATGAGAACAGAAATGAGAACACTAATGATGATGGTGATGATGATAACAATAGTATGCTGAAATTCCTGAAACTAAACATACAGCACACAAGATGAAATCAATAATGAGAATAATAATATAATGATGATGATGATATGATGAACGATAATATGCTGAGCTTCCTGAAACCAAACACATAGCACGCATGATGAGAACAATGATGAGAACAATGCAAGGATCGTTTACATGCATATTTGATTTTCTGCTTGTGTACATACAAGAAGGGAATTAAGGCACTTGCAGGTCTGCGTTTGAAGTCGACCTGGGAGATCGCAAAAAATCCCCACCTTTTTTTCATCTGAAATTTGTTTAGAACAAAACTTATGTGTGTGGTGAGACTTTTCCATGTTTAAAAATTAGTAAGGCATCTATTTTTTCAACAAAAAATAAATTTCTATGGATCTGTTTTTTATTGCCATTATAAGCATGCTTTTTCAATAGATTTTTGCTAAGGATGATTCTCTTGTTGCCATGGGTTCTTTTATGTGTTCTTAATGTAAGTTGCACACAGGACTTCGGTAGGTTGTTTCAACTGAAATGTGAAGTGTCTACATAAAAAAATTCCTCCTTTTCCTCCCCTGCCCCCCCCCCCCCCCAAATAAAATCCCAAACATCAAAAACAAGACAAAAACAAACAAAGCCAAAAAAAAAAAAAGATTTCAACGAAACACACAAGCTGCTTCCTTCACGTGCTTTTCTTCTATACTCACTTCCAATGTTTCGCAGCGAATTCATTGATGTACTCTGAGCAGCCCACCATTATCACTGAAATCACACAAGTTAATATATTTTACAGCAATCTATATCACAATGTACATGAATATATTATCACACCATTGATTTTTGGGGGGGTTTTGGTAAGAAAAGGCCATTGTGTGCCGGTGGGACAGATGACAAGATCTACAAAACTGCATGCACATGGGTACTGGATGTGAAAAAAGCACATGAGGCTTATTCCATTATTCTCAAAATTAAAAAAAAAAAAATAGAGAAGAGTAAGCCTACTTTTCCAAAAGGCCATTGCATGCCGGTAAGTAGGGTGACAACATTTTTCTAAAAACATGTGTGGAAAACTTAGTTAAAAAAAAACAACCAAAAAACATGTAAAGGTGTCCCATAACCTATGCATACAGGGGCGAGGGTCAGAGACCTCACTTCTCTAGAGGCCAGCATATCGAGGGCGGCCCCATCTCCTCTCTCTCTCATTGCTTTACCTTCCCTGACCCTGAAGAGGGCAGGTACCCATTGACAGCAGGGTGGACTAGGGGATTGTACTGAAGCCAAGGCGTGAAAATGGTCACCCATCCACTTGGTAACTACGCTCAATGCTGCTTAACCTGAGTTTGGGGAAAGTGAGTGCTCTGACCACTGAGCCATTCCGTACCCATAGGCTACCTTAGTGGAGGGCAAAAACGGTTGCCTACATATATATATACACAACTTCACCAATGGGCAAACCTTGAGAGCTCTAGTCAAAGAAAGAAATCAAAAATCTATTTTCTTATTCAAATGAGTTTGCTGCAGAGGAACGGAGTCAATACCAATGTTTACCCCAAGAGAAATAGAAAATCCTCTCAAATATCTCAGCAGAGGTTTGAACCCAGGCTCTCAGTTACCAGACAACAATAAAACACCACGACACAAAGACAGAGAATATACTGAATATTCTACAAGCAACTCACAAAGAAGGGCGAAGATGGCCGCCTGGGCGGTGTGGTTTCTGCAGGTGAGGTAAGTGGTGAGGGCACACACAATGTGGAATGCTGCCAGTCCCCCAAACCATGGCTCCGTCCAGTCAATCTGTCAGAACAAGAAATAAAAAGATAACATAGTAAGTAACAAAACAAACACAAACTTAACAAGAAATAAAAAGATAACATAGTAAGTAACTAAAAAACAACTAACTCAAACAAGAAATAAAAGATATACATAGTAAGTAACTAACAAACAACTAACTCAAAAAAAATAAAAAGTATAACATAGTAAGTAACTAAACAAACAACTAATTTCAACAAGAATAAAAAGATAACTAGTAACAAACCTAATAAACAACTAACTCAAACAAGAAATAAAAAGATAACATAGTAGTAACTAAATAAACAACTACTCATTAACTTAATGGCTGACAAAAACTGCGTCATACATCATCCATCTTATCATGCAGTAAAAATAATTTTCAAAAAGCCTCTAATGGTGTCCCAGTAAGTAGCTCTGGTCTTATGGTAACTCAGATTCGTTTTTCCCCGTACACTTCTGTGCCTGTGGGAGTTGTGTCAAAGCCTTAGGGGTTCAAGGGCATTGTGGTAGTAGCCACCTTGATGGGCAACTCACTCAGTCTGGCTTAATGAGTGAGCTAGGCTTATAACAATACTGTCATGTAGGTCATGCAATTCACTTTACAAAGTTTTTCACATACAATAACATAGCCACACTGAAAAAAACACCAAAAAACCCACCAAAAAAAAACCCTAGAAACAAACAAACAACCCCCCCCCAAAAAAAAAAAAACAACCCACAACAAACACATTCTTAATACATGGAAACAAAGTTGAATGTAACGTGTAAGACACACACATTATTGAAAGTCCTAAACCCAAGGATGTACCATTTATAATCTCATGAAAGAAGATGCTCAGGAAAAAGCGAAAGCAAGGTCTTAGACAAATGTACAATTTGGATAATATGTAATTTATAACTTTATAAGCTTCCATACTCTGGAATAACCATGGAACTGGGGGTGCCAGAAAAGATTAAACTAAGCAGTTACTGGAGGAACTTTCAAGGCCAGTTTGACAAATTTTATTATTTGGCCTCCAATAACCTCAATATGGTAAACGCATGCTTTTCTGTATTTTTTTTTTCGTCTGTTGTGCATGTACAAAACAAAACACAACAACAAACGATAATTTCTTAAGCTTCGCCAGCACAATGATCGCTGATGTGATCAGGTTACGCTAGCGGTCATTGGTCAAGCATCCGTTACGTGATTTTTGGCTGATGTGATGTAGCATAGGCCTATTCATAGGTTCTGTGATGCCTCCGAGAGATCTATCTGGCCTGGAGGGCATTTAAAGAAAAAAAAATCAGTAGGCGTCACTAGGTTGGGTAACTCGAACTGGGTCGTGTTCTCACAATACCATTCCATTCAAAGAAATATTCCCTTGCAAGAAGAAATTACATACAGTTCCCAAATAGCTCCAGAGTCCTGTGATTTCATCTGTCCGTACCGGCCTCATATTAGCTACCTCTATATTATTGTTTCTATTTTTCTTGGCAACTTTTCATTCGCTACTTTTGTCTTCTGCAACAGCGTCGAACGGAAGCAGACTCAACGTGGAGACTTGTGTACGGAAGTGACGTCATAAAGGGTTTTTTTAGGGAATATAGTTTATTTTTATATTACTAAGATAACGCCCTCCTCAAGCAGAGCATCGGTGGTCTAGTGGTAGAATACTCGCCTGCCACGCGGGTGACCCGGGTTCGATTCCCGGTCGATGCACATTTTGTTCCGTTTATTCTTTTTTTCTGTGTGACGGACGGTCGCTTCACCGCACGCAACGAAGACTAGAACTAGATCTATCAAACTTGCTTATAAAATTCTATTTTGGTCTAGTCAAATACCCCGCGAACCAAAACAGGCTAGATGACATGAAAAGTGGGGAAAATGGGGGAGGGGGGTGGGGAGTCAAATGAATAGATAAATGAATAAATATTTAAAAAAAGAAAAAAACCTGCTTGCTCTTCCTGTTCAAAAATGATTAGCAAAAAACCTGATTGATCCTGGGTGTTGAAAAAACACACAATTAAATAGCACCTGCTTCTGTGTTTGCAATACTTGGCATGGCAATATCTAACATAGATCTCTTTGACCGATAGCGAACTGGAGTTTCTCGTTTGCAGTCTGCTGTGAAAATAGTTAGTGCGTCATCCCGAAGTCCGTTTGCGGTCGGTGATGCAAGTCAGGGGGAAGAATGGGATAAAAGTACTTTAAGTAGGGATAATGAATGGTCAGCATTATGGAAAATGTTTGATATGGTTATGGCCGAATGAATGATTGCTTTGCAAATCTATGTCCGTCAAGTTATAATCAGTTAGTTACAAAATAATCATGACTTTTGAAAACGTGTATTTTCGTTCATTTGCCCGTTTGTTTGCAGATCTATTTATTGGAACGAAATGGCATATGAACTAGCAAAACTATGGGCAAGACAAACAAATACAAGAAAGTAGCTTAACAATTGATATCCATGAAATGTATACCGTATAACTCCTGCCCACAAGATTCTTTTTCCAGATAAAATGTAAAACGATTATAGGTGCAAGATACACTTAAGCTCTTACCTACATATTGTGTTTACGTTCTTGAATAACAAAATAATTAACATGTGTTTACTCCAGCCATCATCTTGTTAATACACTCTCTTAAAATTACTCGTTCCTCCATGTTTTTTTAACAATTAACGACAAGCATCCAATAGATGGTAAATGCAGAAATTTTTCCAGTGCCTAGTTATAAATTATCTGTGTGCAAATAATCTAAAATTTAATGTAAGAACATTTGGGCAAACGATTCTGTTAGTATGCTTTTGTGACGGGGCGGTAATCAGATTACTTCCCATGCTAACTCGCAGCGTCGTGGACTTAGATCCACACCTGCGAATTGTGCGACGTTCTGTATCGTTGGGGGGGGGGGGGGTGAAAATCCTTTGTTGCATGCACTATCCCGTTACAGTAAAAGTAATTATGCAACCTCTTTAAAGAGGCCACATTCCCTCTGTCTGGCCGTGCTTGGTCATTGTAAGAGTCACGGCAGATCAAATATTTGCACTATATTACACTTATATGAAGACCAGACATAGCTGGCATAGGATATTTTAGCAGTCCTCAGCATGGTAGTAAGTAGAACCCCAGATGTAGTAAGTGGTTTGGATGGTTGATGGTAAAAGTGTTCCATAGCATATGTGCTCGTAGGGGAGCGAGGCACCAGGGACCTCAGTTTCTCCTGGGGCCAGCATATTTAGGGCGGCGCCCATCTCCTCTCCCTCGCTGCTTTACCTTCCCTGACCCTAATGAGGGCAGGTACCCATTTACAGTTGGGTGAACTGGGGGACTATACTAAAGCCAAGGCATGCAAACGGTCACCCATCCCATCGGTAACCACGTTCGAGGCTCACTTATCAGCCTAACATTGGCTGGGTGAAATCCAGTGCTCTGACAACTGCTATCCTGTCCCTACTAGTCACTAAATCAGATAGTTCCTCTGAGACGGTGATATAATCAAATCAAAGCAAAATGTAGGGACTGGTTCGCCAAGCTCAAGCTTATGAATGTTCCCGTCCATGATAATTATTTTCTTTACATGATGCTCATCAAACGGATGCCAATACTTCCTTGATACATTTTCACTCTCTGAAGTTCGTACTGTTATCCAGAAGACTTTGAATTTGTTGATAGATCTAATTAGTGTGCAGATTTTAGGGCTAGGCCCAGGGAAAGAAGTTCCAAAAGTATTATTGCTTTCTTGTACCCTTCCCCTGTTTATGCTTTCTCACCCCCCCCCCCCCCCCCCCCCTTCCCACTATATTTTCCTCAGATTGTATCCCTAAATGAGAACAGACAACCAATGACAACAACCAATCACCACCACACCACCGCCATCAACAACACCTCGATCGATACTAAACACCATCTGACCCTAGTATCATAGGCCTACCTAACACCCCTTTGTCACCTGTAAACATGGACTCGCCCCTCAGGTAACGACAATCAATGCGGAAGACAGGCAGTCAAAATGGTGGAAAGAACGCGAGTGTTTGCCATCGCTGGGCTGTTATGCAGCGGGTTTGCGGCAGCCTTTCTGATCGCTTCCTTTGCCGCACCGTACTGGGTAGAATCGAACAGAAGCGTCAGTCCTTCGGGATTCGAACGCATGGGTCTGTGGGAAGCCTGTTTCCACAACTATTATCCTGTCAACAGGCCCATCACCAACAAGAAGTATGAGGGGTGTTGGACTGCCATCTCCTACGAAATGCGGGATCTTTACGATCATTTTTACCCACGTAAGTTGTTGATTAATATTTTCGTTGATGTGATGGTTGGTATGGCGTAGGCCTATAGTGATAGTATTTTATTTATTGCTGATGAGGTGTCTGTAGCACAGGTAACCCAGTACTGTTTATACAACTAGTATTTTCATGGTTCATTTATAAATAGTCAACTGTAGCTCATGATTAGACGTTATGAATCATAAGAATCTGACAGCAGACGACTGACAGAAGGCTAGGCCTACTGGCTCAAGTGGTGTTTAAGTGTAGTGCTGACAAAGTAGCTCTGTAGTGTATCTAGTATAGAAGGCTGTGTGTGTGTGTGTGTGTGTGTGTGTTGACTCTGTGTGTGTGGTGTGTGTGCTGATTGTGTGTGTGTGTGTGTGTGTGTGTGGTGTGGCTGATCTGTGTGTGTGTGGCTGATGTGTGTGTGGCTGACTGTGTGTGTGGTGTGTGTGTGTGCGCGTGTGTGTGTGTTGTGAAAACCAACATTATCAGCAACAACTGAGCACGACTAAAAATGACATTTTAATCATACACATTAACGTAATGAAGCCTTCATCAATATCTTATTGACTTAATTAATCTAATTAAGTTAATACGTTTGGATGATGTGAATGAATATCAGTATGCATACAGTGATTGTTGCTAATGTTAGTATTAGAAGACTATTACTTATAAGACTTATTTTTCTCTTTGCGGAAGACACTGCAGTGCTCCTAATTTTAATGTATAAAATACATCAAGGGGGTGGGGTGGGGATAGCTTAGTGGTTAGAGTGTTGCATTGCAATTTGACAGCCTGGGATCAAGCTGGGGTTGAACTAACTACCAAGATGCCCATCAGTACCAACTCCACTTCCCTGAAAGTTATCCGGATGAGACTCTAAAACTTTATATGAATGGAGGCTCTGTTTGTGAACGCATGCAGAATATCTTGTGCACATAACACCCATTCTGCTTTTGTGCAGGTAAGATTTGATGACAAAAATGTGTTTTTAATAAAGTACACACGCACACTGGTGTTATGTTTAAACATGAATGATCAACCCCAAAGTTTGAATGTGGCAACATAGATGGAGGGCAAACAGTCGTATAAAATCTTACCATTGGTGAACCTCAGAGCTCTAGCCCAGGAGCAACAAAATTTGTTTCATTTTGTATGCATGCATATATATATTGACACAACAGTGACAGGGTTGTTACAAGTGTTACTCTTTGGTTATTCCTGAAGTAAAAACTACAGCTACCTGAATGGTGTGCAAAAAAACGGTTGCATACACTAGATCTAATCATTGGTGAACCTCAGGGCTCTAACCAATCTCAAATCTCTCCAATCCAGTCTTGTATATTTATAGCCTTGTTGACCACAGAGACTGTATCAGGGCTGTCTCCTCATAAAATCTTAAACCTCAGATTAAAACTATGCAGGCCTCTCTCTCTTCTCTCTCTGTCTCTCTCTCTCTCCCTCTTATTTTTTTGTATTTTTTGTATTTTGTACCACTTTATGTGTACCACTTATATAATACACGCAGCCAAGGAACAACCCCCCCCCCCCCAAGAAAAGAAAACAACCTGACCAACAACAAACAAAAACTAAAGTGCAGTCTCATTATTATTTATTATTTATTCATTTATTCTTTTATATCGAAGATAATGGAATAAGCACACATGTGCTTTTTTTAAACATCCAGTCCCTGTGTGTATGCAGTTTTGTAAATCTTATCTGTTCCCACCAGCACACAATAATGGCCTACTCTTAACAAAAAGTGGAACAGGATTTAACATGTGTGCAAGATGTTATGTATGCATAGCACGCATGATTACACACATTTCACTTCAGACAGGTGTGATAACTTACCACAGCCTGTATAGGGGACGGGATAGTTCAATGGTCAGAGCACTCGCTTTCCCTAAGTCAAGTTAAGCAGCGTCGAGCATGGTTACTAGTTGGATGGGTGACCGTTAGCACGCCTTGGCTTCAGTACAGTCCCCCCAGTTCACCCAGCTGTCAATGGGTACCTGCCCTCTTGAGGGTCAGGGAAGGTAAAGCAGCGAGGGAGAGGAGATGGGCGCCACCCTCAACATGCTGGCCCCTAGAGAAGCTGAGGTCTCTGATGCCTCACTCCCCTACAACCACATAGGTTATGAGACCCCTTCACCTTTACCATTACCTTTTACCTTACCTTTACCTTTTACCTTACCTTTACCTTTCACAGCGTGGATGCGGGGGGTGCAGGGCATGACGACGTTGGCGATGCTGCAGACTGTGGCCTGTCTGCTGCTCAACATCATCTACTTCATCCACTGCTGTCCGGGCAGACTGGAACGCTACTACGCTCTCACCTCCGCCATCATTGCCTTTATCGCAGGTAACACTTATTTCAAACCTAAGATTCTCTCCTTCCGTTTCCATCTCTTATCTGTCCCTGTTTTCAACATCTACCTGCCAAAGTGTTAAACCTTTGTAAGTGCGTGCGCGCACGAGCCCATGTGTGTGTGTGTGTGTTGCGTGCATATGTGTGCATGTGTGTGCGTGTGTGTGCATGTGTGTACATTCGAATTTGCTAAAACTGTAAATTGTTATTGATTGCTTGTGTGTTGTATAGGACAAATGCAAGCGCTTTGATTTGTTTTTGCAAGATATAGCACTATATAAATTCCATGCATTATTATTTTTTATTTATTATTATTATTATTAACAGTTGTGACAGGGTGGGGTGCGGAGTTGGGGTGGGGTGGGTGGGTGGGAGGGAAGGTAGAGGGAGGGTGGTAGGAGAGTTGGGGTGAGGGAGAGGGAGAGGGTAGATGGGGAGAAATGGGGTGGGAGGGGGGGAGAGGGATGGAAGGGGGAGAGATTGCATGTGGGTGGGTTGTGGTGTGGAAGGAGTGTGGGTATGGAGGGGGGGGAGGGGGTAGAGGGAGGGTGGTGAGGTGAGGGAGAGGGTGAAGAGGGAGAAAGCGGGTGGGGGTGGGGGAGAGGGATAGAAGGGGGAATGAGTGTGCATTTGTGGGTGGTAGGTGGGAATGAGTGTGGGTATGGAGGGGTGGGGGAGGGGGTGGATGGTGAGAAGTTGATGGGGTGGAGTTGGAAGAGGGTAGAGGGGGAGAAAGGGGGAGGGTGGGGGGAGAGGGATAGATGGGGCAATGAGTGAGTGTTGGTATGAAGGGGGGGGAAGGGGGTAATAACAGAGAGAGAGAGAGAGAGAGAGGGTGTGTGTGAGGATGGGGGAAGGGAAGTGTGTGTGTGTGTGGGTTGGGGGGGTAGGAGGTGTGGGTGGGGATGTGTGGCTGCTTGTGTGTGTGTGTGTGTGTGTGTGTGTGTGTGTGTGTGTGTGTGTGTGTGTGTGTGTGTGGTTGTGTTTGTGTGTGTGTGTAGTCTTTCAGGTAAAAATAAAAACCAAGGTTCTGTGTTCTTTACCTCATTAGACTAGCGCTTAAATTTACACTGTAGCTATTCTGTGATGTGTTATTTTGAACATTGTTAAAATATTCAGCAAATACACAGACATTGAGAACATGTGACGTATTCTACTCTTTGTTTTGACATCCTTTCTGTTTGTTTCATGTAAATTTACAAAGAATTTTTCCACATATGACTGTCTGTATTTTATTTGAAAATATATGTTTGTGAATGAATGCTAAAACAACAACAACAGCAACAACACAACAAGAAGTTTTAACACATTCACATGCTTACCTTGAAAAGATTGTAAGTATCCATCAGCTAGTCCACAAGAACAGAATATGATTTCACACACACACTTCAGTTTTTACTCAGCCTTAGGAATCGGTTTTGAAGTCAGACATTGCAATATTTACTAGAAATAAAGAAGAATGAACTTCTGTTGTGCATGCTGCATCTATCCATCTTTGAGAACCACAGCCATAGACAGATGCACCATATAAAACCAGTACCATTCACAGTTCACTGAAGTTTATTCCCATGAAGCTCTTTGGAACTAGATACTCACAAGTTCACATTTTCAGTTTAACTGTTAAAGGGAAAGAACTCTAGTCAAGAGAATTAATATGAGTAGTTTCCCTTCCGGCACTGGTCTTTCTTCTTCTTCTTCTCTCTCTCTCTCTCTCTCTCTCTCTCTCTCTCTCTCTCTCTCTCTCTCTCTCTCTCTCTCTCTCTCTCTCACTCCCTCCTCAAAAAACAACAAACAACAAAAAAAAAACAAAACAAAAAACAACAAAAAACAACAACAACAACAAACAAACAACAACCCCTCCCCAAAAAAACAACAACAAAAAAAAACCCCCCCCAAAAAAAAACAAAAAAAAACCCACCAACAAAACAACACAAAAACAAACAAACAAACAAAAAATCTAAAACTTGCAGTACCAAAGGCATACAAGAAGTCACTTGGTGTTGTCAGGATTGCTGTAGCTTCATCCCTTAAGAATTAACTTCCAGAGAAGTTGGGTGCAGTTATTGCTTCAGATAGTAGGTAAGATAAGAGAGAAAGACTGGTTCTTAAATATATATATATTATAGTATTTTATTTTATTATTTATATATATGATATATATATTATATTATGTATTATGTATGTCTGTCTGTCTGTCTGTCTGTCTGTCTGTCTGTCTGTCTGTATAAAGAAAAAGACGAAAATAGCAAGGTAAGAAAAAAAATCGCATCTAAAAAAATACAATAAACCAACAACAAAAAATGCATTCACTCTCAGACATCAACCACTAGGCTAGATAAAAAATTATAAAAAAGAGGTAAAAGAAGTGTAGAATAGGCAATGACAGTTATTTCTATTTCATGGATTTTTTTTTTCATTTGTTTGCTTGAATACACAATGGTTGCTTCTTCATTTCATGAATTAAAAAAAAAAAATTCTTTCAGAACATTTTTTTTTTGTTTACTTGCTTTCAATGTGCATATTAGACAGTGCAGACCTTTTTGTTTATAAAATAAAAAAAAAACCAACAAAGCACTAGCAAAGTGATTATTGATTTTTTTTTTCAGAAAAAAACACACCCATACACAAGAACAATTCTCATCACACACACACAAAAACAATGATAACAATTTTCCCCTCCTGTTCCAGCCTAGTTTCTTTTCATATCAGCATCATGTTTCTTTCATCACACAAAGTTAAGGACAACTTTCATCACACTAAAAAAAAATAAAATCCCTAAAGACAATGTTCTCTTGTGTTACAGCCTTCTATCCTTGTCACAGCAGTATAAATTATATGATTGTGTTCTTTCCTTTACCACACAAAGAATTATTGATAACTTTCATGTTCTTTTATTCATCCACACACACAAAGTTAACGGCAATTTTCATCACACACACACAAAAAATTAACAAGACAATTTTTTACCACACACACACACACACACACACACACACACCACACACACACACACACACACACACAACCACACACACTTACCCCCCCCCCCACACACACACCACACATTCCCCCCTCCCCCCACACACACACATTAACCCCCCCCCCCCACCCACACACACACACATTTAACCCCCCCCCACACACACACACATTGCCCCCCCCACACACACACATTCCCCCCCCCCCCCCCCCCCAACACATTAACCCTTTCCCTTTTCCTGTCCACAGCCTTGTTCCTCTTCATCTCGGCCATCATGTTTGGGGTGCACGTGGACCAGGACCGGCACTGGCTGCCCCAGCCCGACTCCCTCTACCTGTCCTGGGGCTTCGGCTTCTGCATCCTGGCGGCCATCCTGTGCCTGGGGTCGGGCATGTGCATGACCACCGACTTCATCCGCCTCAGGATGGACGTGACCCCTACGACGGCATCTGGACACAGCCACCTCGCGTCAAAGCGCTCGCTATTCCGCTCCCCCGCCTAAGTACGATGCCGCTGTGAAGTACGACAAACGTTCCGAAGCTGGCGCCCAGTCCCATTTCAACGCCGGGTATTCCCGCAGTCGGACTCCTGGCATGATGGGAGGAGGTCAAGGGTCGGAAGAGTCACCACAGTTGTGCCCCCTTCTCATCAAAGCGAGCCTCATTCGGAGAGCGAGCATTACTCGAGAATGAAGAGAGTGAGAAGTTGAATGGTAGGACGAACAAAAGGCACCGGTCCAGAGGGCAGTATTCCGAGTCCGAGGAGGAGGAGAAACCCCACAGCAGAAACAGCAAAGGACCGCTGCACCAGAGCGGACGTTATTCGGATCCTCACAACACCTCGATGAGCAAACTAAACCACCTGAAACGCGCTCAAAGAAAAGTCGATCTCGTCACAAGTCTGAACCCGAGTATGATGATGATAATGACGTGAAACCTCACCACAAACAATCTGACTCAGAGCGACCATCTCGACGCAGCGCTCGTCAGTCCCAGTCAGACCCACACTCCAACGAGCGTGAAAGGTCGCGCGACAGACTCGCCGAGCGACCTTCACGGAACAGCGCCGTCGCTCAGAGCCTCGTTCCCATTCTCACGATGAAACGAGGTCAGTCGACAGACAGTCAAACTCCTCCCGTCCTTCTCGTTCAAACCATCGTTACACTGAGCAACCCTCTCGCGATGAAGAGACAAGGTCGCACAGTCGGCATGGCGATTCTCAAGTGCCATCTTCTCGTCGAAGTGCGCGCCATTCAGAGGCGCAGTCTGGGCGTGAGGAATCCAAGCTGTACAGCAGGCGATCGACGTCGTCACGAAGTCCTTCTCGACAGAATTCACGTCGTTCTGAATCGCAGTCACGACAACGATACTGAGTGAGAGATTGTGGAGTGTAGTGACTGAGATGAACACAGTGTTGTTGAGTGTGTGTGTGTGTGTGTGTGTGTGTGTGTGTGTGTGTGTGTGTGTGTGTGTGTGTATGAGTGTGTGTGTGTGTGTGTGTGTGTGTGTGTGTGCATACTAATGTAAGATTTTATTTCAAACAAATGCTTTAATGCAATTCTACCAATGTGCATAATTTTATTAATTTTAATATGCTTCTGGCTTTCTGTAAAGAGGAAAATATAGAACAGGCTTAAGATGCTAGGGCAAACTACACATAAGTGTTGTTACAGTTTATTGTTGAACAAGGTTTTTGATAATGGTCGCTGTTTTTAACCCTCTCCCATTTTCTAATGCCGCAGCGGGCTTTTCGGAAAAGGCCCCATTTATTTTATCGTGCCGCAGCATGCCGAGAATCGCTGGCGGCCAGTGGGTATTTTCCATCACGGTGTGAGCATGAACAAGGTCACACACACCATGAGTGACTTTTCCCGCTATAGTAAGGATAGCCCAATGGCTTTTCAGTACTATTTTTGGCACCACACATCCTTCCATTCTCAAGAAATTGGTCAGCGTCTCTCATTTTCATTCACACATTTTCTCATAGTTAAGAATGGCGGCAAAGCACGAAGATGAAATGTGGGAAGATTTTCCAGAAGATGAAATCGACGAAATTATGCGTCAAGTTGAGGAGATTGAAAGACAACAGAATGGAGAATCTGATGTTGAAATTGAAACTGAAGAAGGAAGGGATGAAATAGATGAGGATTATGCAGTAGAAAGTGACCCTGAAGACAACATTCCACTACTAAATTTGCAGACGACGTGGCGCGCGGCGCACACAGCGCTGGCAGTGAAAGATTTTCAGTTGCCTGCAGGCCCTGTACACACACTACCGCTCAGTGCCAAGCCCCTGGATTATTTTTTTCTGTTTGTTTCCCCAACTTTTTTTCGTAGTGCGGCAGATGAGACAAATAAGTATGCTAAACAAAAGATCGCCGCTAGAGGTGTGGCTTCTGATCCTTTGTGGACAGACACAACACCTGAGGAGATCAGGGCTTACCTGTCTATACTGATAATGATGGGAATCAATCGTCTGCCCAGAATACATATGTACTGGTCCACTGACCCCAAGTTTTCTCACTCATGGATCAGTACTGTCATGCCCAAAACAAGATTTTTGAAGCTGAATCAGTATTTTCATTTGAGAGACACAAGTGACACACCTGGACGTGACAGCCCCCAGTACGACCCTCTCTTCAAGATCAGGCCCTTTCTCAATGACATCACATATCAAAGCCCAGTTCAAGGCACGACGCAATCCATCCCGTGAATAATATACCGTGTTTGCGTATTTTTTATTTCTCTTTAGTGTGTAGAAAAACTGTACAATCCCAGACAATGGACTTGGTGACAATCTTCATGTGATGTATATTATTCAATCGGATTACCCTGACGTGGAATCCTACAGAGGGCCTGTAGGTAGAACACTATTTTTTTTTAAATTTTGACTCATACTAGTGCATGATGTGCATGTTAGAGCATATTATTTTACTAACAGCATGAAGTGAACATGTTGTCACCTTGATTTGGTGACAAAAAGGGGGACAGCAACACGACATATATAAGCAGGACTGTCAAATTTTGATGCAAAGTAAACTATGACAACTTATGAACACTCCTGTCAAATTTCAAGACTCTACTATCAGTAGTTTTTATATGGTGGTGTATATTACTAAGGAACTGTGTTTTACTAGAAAAAGATTGAAATTTTCCGAATACTAGGAGGAGTTTCTTGGTCAGAAAAGCGAATGGAAGAGGGTTAAGCTGGTGACTGTTCTATATCACAGATTCAGATTATTATTTTGTTTTATTTTATATCATTTATAAATTTTATGATTGACCATTGCTGGGAGAGACAAGATGATCTTCTGACCCGGGTTCGAATCCCATTCAAGGGGATATTTTCCCCTGGAGTTAACATCAGTGTCGACTCCACCCCCTCAAAAAGTCCTTCAGATGAGACTTTAAACTGATGTCCCTTGTGTGAGTGCAAGCAAAATATCTTGCGCACACATTAAAACCTGTTCCATTTTTTAGAAGACTAGGCCATTGTGTGCTGGTGGAAATGGATGACAAAACTCACAAAACTGTGTGCACACGGGTACTAGATGTAAAAAAAAAAAAGCACATGAAAGCTTATTCCATTATCCTTGAAATAAAAGAGAATGAATAGATAGATAAATGAATACATTTTAGAGTCTATTAACTGCCTTAGAGCAATTTTTTTAAGAGCTTGTTGAAATGTTAGAACGCCATTATTACATTTACAATTTATTGCACACGACTTAGCATAGTATACTTCATTCTTTTTTTACACAGCCAGCAAAAATTCGTCACAGACTGTTGTGATTAGTTGTGTTAGTGTCTCCATACCCCCAGTGAGTGCTAACGTGAATTATGAGATTTTTTAATATGCTTATTTGATTTTATGCTTGCAATGCACACCCATGAAAAGGGTCAAGGCAGTAATGCAAAGTTTGTGGCCAAGTTGACTCAGGACATCAGTAGACTCCCATCCTTATGCCCCTATCATTGAATCAGCCAGACACTATATATATGTATATATATAATACTTAAGAATTGTCCAATCAGATGACAAATTTTTATTTTGATCCTCATCCAGAGCTTCACGGTTCACCAATGGTGAGATTTTGCGAATGCAACCATTTCTACCAACTTTGAAGGTAACAGCATTTGGACTTTGGGCATGTATGCTGTTTTTCTAGCCCACTGAACGCAGACATGAATTGCAGGATCTTTAATGTGCATATTTGATCTTTCTCATATATATATATATGTATATATATATATATATATATGTGTATAATATATATATATATATATATATATATATATATATATATATATATATATATATATATATTATATATATATATATATGCATGAAGGGAATTAAGGCACTGGGAGGTCTACATTTGACCTGGGAGACGGTAAAAATTCCAGCCTTTAATTCACCATATGCTGCCAGGAATTTGAACACACAACTTCGTAGACCCATGGTATTGAAGTCAAGCAGTTGTCACCACTCAGCCATAGCATCTGTTACAACAAACAGTTTGCCAACTTAATGCATCGTGAATAAATTGTTTAAGGAATAAAATGTGTATATAAAGCAGAGATTTGAAACATTGGTATTTAATCACAGTAGCACCTGATGGATGGGCAATAGACATTTTTATAATCACCCAAGTTATCTGTTGTGCAGTCTTGCAAGTTCCTTAGTCTCCATCCTATGTATAGGCAGGCAGAGAGTCAAAAATGTGAATTAAGATCCAACATACATCTGTATTTCGTGGCTGTTAAAACATGAACATATCAAACAGCCTTACATTTTTTTTCGTTGGTCGAACATCTGATCATTTTGTTGTTGTGATTGTAGTTATGTCCCAGTGGAAATTTCCGATTTGGGACTGATCATTGATTGGTGAATTTCTTAGTAAATGTAGTACTACAGAATATTCTACAGATCTCTAGGTGGAAAAAAAAAATAACCCAAACTTTTCTGCACAGCCAGTCATGGGCGTGCTTGTTCAAGAGGACAAGGAGAGTCGAACATCTATTTTTGGCAATTTCGTGAAAGTGTTCACTGATTTTTTTTTCTTCAAAGAATCAATGTGAAAATTCCGCTATCAACTCCAGAGAGGCATTCACTGATTCAGTTTATTCAGTTATTATTCCTAAAGCCACAGGCCACATGAAGAGAGAAGCTCAAATCTGAAGATGGTGGAGAAGTTTTGAAGATAAGAAAAGTTTTGTTTTTATTGTGAAAAATTAATAGATAAATAACAAAGTTACTAATATTGAAATAAAATCTTAATGGTATTACTCTAAAATAAGGTGTTTCGTAATCTATGATGTCGTTGGGGTCGAGTTGTCAGAGACCTCAGCTTCTCTAGGGGCCAGCATATTGAGGGTGGCGCCCATCTCCTCTCCCTCGCTGCTTTACCTTCCCTGACCCTAAAGAGGGAAGGTACCCATTTACAGCTGGGTGAATTGGGGGACTGTACTGAAGCCAAGGTGCTCGAATGGTGATCCAGCTGTAAGGCAACAATGCTGAATGCTACTTAACCTTATCGCTCCAAAATCCAGGGCATTCAAAAAGCCTCAAATGTTGGTTCTGGATAGTTCCTAGAATAACTTTTCTTTCCTATTGTTTGATTTTTACATCATAATGTTATTTCCAGGAATGAATTTATGAAAAATAATTTCTGGAAAGTTGTATAGTATTTATATTGCTCCATCAGAAATGATTTTTTTCTGAATGAATGTACAGCCTGTATAATAATATGATTTCAGAATGTACATATACATGTAAATATGCATATAATTATGATGGGCAGCTTACTTCATAAAGCAGCTTTTTGAATCAATCATATAAACATATCAATTCAGTTGAAAATAAAAGCTGAATAAACTTTAACATTGCTGTATATATTGTACATGTAAAAAAGAAACAGTAAATAACATGTATATTGATGTTTAAAATCTCTTTATGAATTGTTTGGTGTGCTTTTTTTTGGTCTTTGTGGTTCTGCATTTACTTTTTGCATATTGTTTGTTTGCTATAGTTCTTGTTCATGGGATATTTTTTCTCAGTCTCTCCCTCCTCTCTGTCTCTGACTCTCTCTCAATCTGTCTCAGACTCTCCCTCTCAGTCACTCTTTTCTTTCTCAGTCTCTCTCCCTCCGTCTCTCTCAGACTCTCTCTCTCTCTGCATCTCTTCTCCCTTGACTCCCTGATGAGTCTTTGGGACACTGCACTGATTGAATTATTTCAGCCCATGTCTCTAAGGCAAGCTGGACACGTTGGAGCCCATCCTTCTGAAGCTATAGGGTGCATGCTGGGCATGCTCAGGTGTCTGTGACCCGGCGAACAGAGACACGAGTTATGGGATCTTTAACACACATGTCTGATCTTCTGCTTGCCGTATACAGACCTTAATGGAATGAAGGCACTGGCAGGTCTGTGGCTTGAAGTTGACCCTAGAGATGATGATAAAAAATCCCCTCCATTAATTAACTCTTTTGCTGCCAAGTTTCAGACTGAAGAACTCTCTTCAGTGCCGTGTATTTTTCAGCGCTGTTGCAGATTTCTTGGTAGGTCTCTTCAAAGATTTGTACACAGTCGGTTTTTGCACTCAAAACTGGGTGGAGCCAATCCAATCCAATCCAATAATGTTGCTTAGAGCCCCGTCGACCACATAGGCCATATCGGGGCTGTCACCTCGTCACATTTTAAAACTCGTATTAAAAGTGTGCGATTATGTACAGTTTAAAACGGGGTATAAAACCAACTCAACTGTCCTTGCTTGTATGACCCCCGGTCAACCATAAGGGTCAGCCCAGGACGGCTGCCGCGTCGTGGGAAAACCCACACCGATCACAAACTGGGTGGAGAGGTGAAGGGGATATATCTGCCATCCTGTGCACAAGTCAACTGTAAATGTGAAACCTTGTTAACTGTATGAAAAACTGTCCTTTTTAACATGACCTGCACTGTTAACAAAAGTTACCTGCGGCGGTGAATGGAAGCGTTGACAGAAAATAATCGCCTATGGTGGCATAAGACACCAGACAGTGCTGCTGCCAAGATTTGAACCCACCACTTCATGAACCCGCAGAACTGAAGTCAGAGCTTTGATTCACTCAGTGGTAACGCTGTACCAGAATCAACACCCAAGAGTGCAACTCCAAAAGTCTTCTGAAACTGGAAGGTGTGAATTCAACTTGTGTAACAGAGATGAGGACAGGGTATCTTTACCTGTTTTGATGGCTGTTCTTTTCTGAGAGAAAACTGCAACGCTAAAGCTATCTGTTCCTCCGTGGGGATGCTGGGGGTCTGTCAGTATAAATTAGCATCCCCACTTTCTGGAAATTCTGTGTGAGGAATTCCCTTTTTCTATCCCTCTTTTACTTTGTTTCTGACCCGTTCCTTTTCTTCCTCGTCACCTCCTTCTTGTCTACTTTCT
>CM060344.1:25002865-25012865 GCA_030674155.1 Stramonita haemastoma | reverse complement strand
GCTTACCTGTTAATAATACATGTTAGTAGTAGTGACAAGCAAGATTGACCATCTTGGAGGTTTATATGCATTTTCAGCTAATGAAGATTTTTGCGACACCGTAACACAGTTACACCTTAACTAAAACAGTTTTTTAAAAAGAGTTGTAAAATAAAATATTTACTATTGTCATGTTATATATTTGTTTCCTAGCTTTTTAAGTAAAATGCACAGTACTAAAAGTACTGAGAACAATTTTGCAGTAAATAAATCAAAATAAACTTAAAACGTAACTGTGTTACACAAGACACGAACACAGAAACAAAAGCCAGAACATCAAGGAAACATTGATAATTTTATTGAAACAGTTAACTTGTCTCATTCTTTTGCTCACAGAGGCTTTCAATTTATTCAAGCACCTCCAATCTAAGTTTCAATCTTTAATTCAACTGTTAGAAGGGGGTTTTTTTGGTTTTTTTATTCTAAAATAAATAATCTGATGCACTGCGTTTCACGCTACACTACGAAGCACCAGCAATTTGTGTCAGTAGCTCAGCACTGCTGAGATCGTTTTTCTCACTCATTTCATGTTTCATATTCATAAAACAGGTGTTACTCTCAAATAACAAAGAACAAAACAAAAAAAATCCATTGCATCATGAAAAAAATAGTATGATTAATCAACAAACCGAACCTGCGTTACGCGTGACACTGCACAGAATCAAAGTTTTTTCAAACTTGTGGACAAATCTTCCTTCAATTCACATCATAAAGTGAATATAAGTTATTTACTTATTAAGAAACATTATTCATGCTGGTAATTGCTATTAAGTTGGATTACATGCTGATTTTACTAGAAAGTTGACAATCGACCTCCGACCTGTAACTGCGTTACGTCATGAAAATGAGTGTGACACCATACAAACTTGTACACCATTCTCGCTTCCTTTTGGGAATTTCTGCTTGAAATGTCCCGAGTCCATGCTGTCTGGTGGATGAATTTAGCAGACATTCACTGGCGATTGTTGCTGGTGTCATTTGCCCAGTACAGGATTTTGAAAATTAAAGCATAACTGTGTTACGTTTCGACACGAAAACTTCAAAATCATATCAAAGATGTGTTTAAGCATTCTTACATTAATAAATGCCTTTAATCATCTCATTATGATGAACTTTAAGCATTTGTATGACCATCTTTAGCCAAGTGATCACTACGGCAAAGCAGACGATCCAAAGTTTTCTTCGGGCTCTGTTACGCCACTCGTAACGCAGTAACGGCTTAGTTTGGACGTCTAAATATAAAAGTTGAAAAGTTAAATGCGATATTTTTGTGCAGGATAATGTTGAACAATGTATTCTTTTGTTAGTTATAAAGAAAATATAATGTTTATTTGCACTGAAGACTTGTAAACTGCTGATGTTGAACACTGCATCTGCCTGTCCCCTTTTCAGGTGCTATTTTTGGACTGTTTTTTCACATTCAATTGTAATTTCTCAAAAACAGGCCAAACATATACATATCCTTTGATACTGTAATTTCTTTAACCTTATTGGGATGTTTTTATTCACATTGCATTGAAAAGAAACAACTCTTATGAAAATAAAATCCATTTGTTGTAGATCACCCCCAATAGTGACCAAGAGCAAAGAATGACTCATATATATATTCACATTTCCATAGCCAGCACAGTGCACAGATCCAACATCACTTAGTCGAGAGTGCTAAATATGAACACTGACGATAAATTGACATGAAAAAATGCACCTTTAATTTTAAAAATTACAGGATCTTTAGTTCAATGTGCATATAATACATGATTTTACTTTCTGCATACATCATTACATGTGTACATCATAATTTATAAATAAATTATTCATAAGGGGATTAACTAAGGCACTTATGTTTACCTGGGAGATCTAAAAATCCCCACCATTAATTCACCAGATGCCACCAAGATTCAAACCCACAACTTCATGGACCAATGGGACTGAATTCGAACTCTTGACCACTTGGCTACAGCGTCCGTCAAACTAAGTATGGATTCTGGGCCTTATATAACGCAGTGGCCTCGAATCAATCAAGAGGCATTCATGACCACTTCGTAAAAACAACAAGAGATTATCCTGGCAGCACGGGGCACTAGTACTTGTAGTCTAGTACAAGTAGTACACCTACCTATGCATGCAATGATGCATAGCGCCACTGCCTCCAGTAAGATCGTGGGCAATGCCCTGGTACTGATGAGGGTCATGGGGCAGTGACCTCTTTATCACGCTGTACACGTGTGTACATTAAAAGCAGTTTTTCTGTACTAATAACAATAACTAATGTGGGGTACCCAAAAAAGTTGCCTTAGTTTATATAAATTTCCCCTTTACTGGGCTCTAGTTTTAGAAATCTCGTTTTACTAAAAGAAGAGAGAGAGAGAGAGAGAGAGAGAGAGAGAGAGAGAGAGAGAGAGAGAGAGAGACAGAGACAGAGACAGAGACAGAGAGAGACAGAGAGAGACAGAGAGAGAGAGAAAGAGAGACAGAGAGAGAGAGAAAGAGAGAGAGAGAGAGAGAGAGAGAGAGAGAGAGAGAGAGAGAGAGAGAGAGAGAGACAGAGAGACAGAGACAGAACAGAGAGAGACAAGAGACAGATAGAGACAGAGACACAGAGAGAGACAGAGACAGAGACAGAGACAGACACTGAGACAGAAACACTGAAACAGGGATCAAACCACAAGACACTCAGAACCCAGACGTTGTTTTGTTTTCTACTATTCTAGGCAGATGAGATCTATACCTCTCACAGAGTGAGAAGAGCTGGGAAACCCTAACGAACCCAGTAACATTACTAACTCAGTACTAAACGAATACACAAACTCTCTCACTCTTTCTTGGAAATCCCTGTGGGGGACGAAATAGCCTGGTGGTCAGAGTGATGCCCTCGTGATCTGCTGACTGGGGTTCGAATCTTGCTTAACTCTCTTAGTCCCGATCCCGAATTTGCCGGGATTTAGACACAGTAGATTTCCATCATGCTGTGACCATCACTAAATGACTTATTGCTACCACATGTCAAAGCTCTATCAGGCTGGAAGGAGAAACCCCGCTGAGAGTCTGGAAGTAATTAATAGCCGCTGGTATGTACTTAGAAGGAGGAAAAGGCCAGCCAGCATGTGTGCCTTACCTGATTTCGTGATGGAATGTGAAATCTAGGGGCATTTTGTGTTCAGAGAGTCCGAATGCAAGAGGGTTAAGAGGATTTTTCCTCTGGAGTTAACATCAGTGCCTCTAGCCTCAGTGACTCCACTCTCCCCAAAAGTCCTCCAGGTGAGATTATAAACACTGTTTAAAACAGAGGCCCCATGTGCATACACACAGAGAACATCTTGCGCACACCTTAAAACATGTTGCACTTTTCAAAAGACTTAAGAGTAGGCCATTGTGTGCTGGTGGGAACACATGATAAAATTTACAAAACTGCATACACACAGGGACTAGATGCAAAAAATCTCATGAGTGCTTATTCCATTATCCTTGATATAATTGTAAAAGAATAAATAAATAACTTATAATAATAAAAAAAAACCCCAGTCTATACATGTATATTACCCTCAAATGGGCAATGATGGTAAGGAAATCAACTTCATCATGAAGCACAGACCTACAGATCTACAACATAAAAAACTGCCACCAAGTTCAACTATTGTCTACTGTAGTACTGGTCTCATGATATGGATCGTGAAGTATAACTTTTTCAGTTTTTGCCCATGCACGACTACTGTAAATGTAATCTGATATGTATTTCCACCAAATAGGTTACAAAGACTCTAGAGATGGAACAGGCAGCAAGTGACCAAAAAAAACCTGCTTGAGACTTATCTGTCACATTTAGTGATAATTTAGTCTTCATGTAGTACTTATACCGACCAAGCAAAAATCCCCCCCCCCCCCCCCCCCCCATACTGTCTTTCAATTCAAACACTCAGGCACACAATTACGAGATGACTTTTACTTTAGTGTTTACCTGCAACAAAATTCATTCCTGACGACGCGGCGACATATTTTTTTCTTTGGGCGGCGGACAGCTTCCCACAAAGTAGCATATGTTGAAGACGATGGTGATCATCTGAAGAATCAGGGCCAGTGTGATCATGACCTGGATCCCCAGGAACCACGCTGAAAGTCAAACAATATTATATTATACATGCGATTGAGAACAGAACTTTACATTTTAATTATTTGCTAATAATGTAATAATATTGCCAATACCGTGCACAGATAAAAGAGATATATAATGTTTTCAAGAAAGTTTTATTTAATGTGTGTGTGTGTGTGTGTGTGAGTGGGGTGAGTGAGTGAGTGAGTGAGTGAGTGAGTGAGTGAGTGAGTGAGTGAGTTTATTTTATTTATTTATCTATTTATTTATTCTTTTTATCGAGGATAACAGAATAAGCAATCATGTGCTTTTTTTCATCCGGATCCCCGTGTGTATGCAGTTGTGTAAATATTGTCATCTGTTCCCACCGGCACACGATGGCCTACTCTTACGAAAAGCGAACAGATTTAACGTGTGCGCAAGATTTCTGCGTGCGTTTTGCACACGGGCCTCGGTTTAAAGTCTCATCCGAAGGACTTTTGGGGAGAGTGGAGTCAACACTGATGTTAACTCCAGGAAACAATTTTCCTCGACCGGACTCGAACCCGGTCTTCAAATTGCCAGCGCAATGTTCTGACCACTAGGCTATCCGTCCCCCCCCCCCCCCCCCCCCCCCCCCGTGAGTGAGTGAGTGAGTGAGTGAGTGTGTGTGTGTGTGTGTGTGTGTGTGTGTGTGTGTGTGTGTGTGTGTGTGTGTGTGTGTGTTGTTGTTGTTGTTGATGTGTGACTGTATGATTGTGTGTGTGTGTGTGTGTGTGTGTTGGTGGTGGTGGTGGTGGTGGTGGTGGTGGTGGTGTGTGGTGGTGTTGTTGTTGTTGTTGTTGTTGAGTGACTGTGTATTCAAATGTGTGTGTGAGTGTGTGCCCACACCTGTGTATTCCTGTGTCTGTGCTGTTTTCAGTTTTGCTTATAATTGCTATTAATATTATCATTTCCTTACACACTATCATACCCTCATAATAAAATATGGGGGGATAAAAGCAACAGAATCTTTTCAAACTAATCAAACCAAACACAACATCTGACACAAAAGCATTGGTAATTACTTTGTTTACACAGATTAATACAATAATAGTCCCATTCTTTCACAACATGGGCCATGGGCTAAAAAGCCCAAGTTACTTCCGGGGTCGGACATGCGATTAGATTGTCACACACAACGCATGCTAACGGTTGTTTTCTGCATCTCACACCTTGCTAACTGTTGTCTCACACTATCAAACATTAAAATCAACCAATTTCTGCAACTTACGAGGGTTGATCCAGTGCCAAACAGGTCGGTACTCGTAGTGGAAGATCCACCAGCATCCATTGTATCTCTTTCCCAGGTAATCTTTGTAGTATGTCCAGTCATTGAAGCAGACCTCCCATAGTCCCATCCGCACAAACACTTTGGTATTTCGCTTGTGTGGAAATCTCTCGAGCCAGTGTGGTGTCGAAAAAGCTACGACCATGCAGACGAAAGCCAGACATGTGAAAATTAACCCGAAAGTTGTCACAAGTCGTTTCGTGCGCGTCAACGCCATCTTGAAAGTTGACGACCGATCCGCGGTAAATAAGTTTCAGGTGTGCAAGGAGGACACTTCCTTGGACGAGTTTAACTGTTCAGGTGTGGAGGGGGAAGAAGGTGTTATGAATAACAAGGTTTATGATTGTGTTTGTTTTGGGTTCAAACAATTTCAGCTTCATTTATCTTTCAAGCTAAGTATAGTATCGGGGTTCACAGTTAAATATCTTCCGTTTTATTGTGCACTTTGAACGACATGATTATGTTGGGTTGTTGTTTTTTGACACTCACCTTACCTGAAGTTATAGATGGAACATTCCAAATGTTTGTCATCAAACCAGGCGTCTTGAATGAGCATTCGAGATAGGCCCATACAGGCAGTCCGATGGTGCATAATTAGAATTATAGATGATGAAGGTTTCGATCATCCTAATCATAACTATGTTTGAAAGCTCAGGTGAATCACAGCATCACCTGTAGAAGAGCGTTTTCAAGATGGACTTGTCCCATTACTTGGCCAATCAAAACAACCTGTGGTATGTCACTAGGAGAATATCGCGGAAACAACTTACAAGCATGCGTTATCGCGCTCTTTTTATCTTACGTATCACTTGCTTGCTTGTTAACAAGAGTTTTTATTTATTTATTTATTTATTTATTTATTCTTCTATAACGAGGATGATGGAAACGGCACTTACGTGCTTTTTTTTAAAATAATTTTTTTAAATCTAGTCCCCGTGTATATGCATAGAGAAGGAAAACAACCCCCCCCCCCCCCCCCCCAAACTTCCAATCTTGAGAAAAGATTGTTGAAATCTAGTTTACTCCAGTCAGGCCATATGCTGTATATCCTTTAAAAAATTTTTTTTTTAAACGTTTTTTCTTTTTAAATTTCTATTTGTAACCTAGGGATGATAAATGAAGTGAAATGAGTGGCGTCATCAGCCCAGCTTTGTTTCCTTAGCTTTAAGGACTGAAATGATTTCGATGCTGTGTTCAGACTGACGGTGTTAGATGTTTGAAGGTATAAGTACTTCAGTAGGTTTTGGTTTTGAACATGAAGTGAATGTTACTGCAGCCACTGATGAGGTGACAGTCCTGGTATGGCTTTTGTGGCCAGAAGGGATTTAGGCCTAAACAACATGAAAAGGGAACATTTTCGCTTTGTGAAATGTTGCCCCCCCCCCCCCCCCCCCCCCAAATTTTTTTTTTTTTTTTTTTTTTTTATAGTTCCTCTGCTAAAGGTCCAGGTTCAACCTTGGGTGAGATTTTTGTGTATGGGACTGTCCCCCCACCCCCATACCCCCTATCATTTAGGTAGCCACATTCTGGTTTTGGGGATGTTGTCTAAACACGACACCTGGGTGCATGTGTTTTCTTCTTCTCTTTTTTAAAATTGTCATCAGTTCCTACGGGCACATAGTGGCCTACTCTTAAAAAAAGGGGAGCGTGATTTTTAAAAATAATAGATAAATATATTTTTTTGCTGCCTCGTCCCCGTACTGCTGTACTGCTGTTCCCACGCCGCTCATTTCAATCTCCCCCCCTCCCCCCACAGCCATACCCTGATTCCTTGTGTCAGCACCACACCCACTGTCAGTGTAATGGTGGTCCAGGTATGCAGGTGTGGTAGTATGCTGGTCAACATCGTTATCATCCTGTGTGCTCTGCAGTGTGTCAAGCACACAGTTTATTCACATGGGAAGTTCTGTCATCATGCTTGTTTTACATATTCTGTTTTTACTGCTATGGTTGCTGCTTTGCTCTCTGCTGGTCACACTTGATCTGGCTGGGTGGTTTCCCTCTGAAAAATTGAACTTGGCTGGGTGTCTTGGATAATTCAGCACAGGGTCGGCCATGTTTATTGACATTTCACTGGTTGGTTCAAGTCTGGGGCGGATAGCCTAGTGGTCAGAACATTGCGCTGGCAATTTGAAGACCCGGGTTCGAGTCCGGTCGAGGAAATTTTCTTCCTGGAGTTAACATCAGTGCTGACTCCACTCTCCCCAAAAGTCCTTCGGATGAGACTTTAAACCGAGGCCCCGTGTGCGAACACACGCAGAACATCTTGCGCACACGTTAAATCCTGTTCCGCTTTTCGTAAGAGTAGGCCATCGTGTGCCGGTGGGAACAGATGACAAGATTTACAAAAAAACTGCATACACACGGGGACCGGATGAAAAAAAGCACATGATTGCTTATTCTGTTATCCTCGATATAAAAGAATAAATAAATAAATAAAAAAACAAATAAATAAAGTCTCAGCACAAAAAAACAGTGGACTCTTTCTGCCTAGTGATTTTCCAACTGGAGACTGGGTATTCTGACAGAAAGGTGGGCAAAAAGGGTCTTTTCAACTGCTGCTGGGAGTCCAGGGACTGGCATGTTGAAGCTTCATTCATCAATTTCACGCAGCACAGCACAGGTGAAAAGCGTGATGTAAATCATAGAGAGAGGGAGGGTGGAAAAGAGAGAGAGAGAGAGAGAGAGAGAGAGAGAGAGAGAGAGAGAGAGAGAGAGAGAGAGAGGTATGCAGAGACAAACAGATAGACTGACAGGCAGGCAGGCAGATAGACAGGCAAACAGCCATAGCCATAGACAACCAGCAAGAGAGATAAGCCTTTTTTTGTCAGCCAAAGAAAAACAAAAAGTAAGACACAAGACAATCTGGAGTTCATAAATTTTATTCCATCTTTCGTTTAAAAGAAAAACCAGCCGACAGATTAAAAACCACACGTCGCATAATAAGATCTGGAAAAGAGAATGTAAAGTTCCACGCATTCTTCTGAACCATCCGATCCTACAGCCTGAGTATTATTAAACAGTGATAAAGCATTCAGCAAAAAAGAAAACAGCTGTAATTAAACGTGAAACGAATTTCATTCCTTTAAAAAAATTTTTTTTTTTTTTTTAGCCCATCTCCCTCCCCATCCACTAACCACGAAGGACATATCCTCATGACTGTTCTGTACACTTACCCCATCTAAAAACAAAAAACAAAAACAACAACAACAACAACAACAACACTGAAATCCCTAAAAAAAAAAAACCAACAACAATAGCAAAAGTTTTGTCCCTGAAGAAATTATGCATGAAACTCACTTCCCTAAGCAAACATATCCCCACAAAGCAAAGACAAAACAAAAAAAGGGTAGTGCCAATCTTTTACCGCACGTATTCTCAAATAGTTTAGCTCAAATACCACGCTGGGAAATCTTCTGTAGTTATTTGTGGTTCTGAGAGAGGCCGGGTAAAAACAAAACAACAACAACATCAACAACAACAAAAAACCCAAAACAGTTTCTTACAAGAGTTGAAAGCGAAATGTATAGATGCAGAAATGAATGAGACATCTTCAAGTTACTTTGATGCACAAGAGTTGATACAAATCATTGTGTATGGACTAAAACAAACTAGAATCTAACCAGGGAACAAACTGTGTAAGAATATAACGTTTAATGGGGCAGACAAAATATGATTTTGTTGGAGGGAACAGGCGTTTAGGAGGGAACCCAAATCCAGATAAATCTGAAGGAATACATTTTGATTACAAATAATCAGAAATAAGAAAAAAATGTGACTGGAAAAAATATTCATTGCACCACTGGCTATGAGAATTGTAGTTCTGAAAAGGGATACTCATTCAAAAAAAAAAAAAAAAAGCCCCAGTGTTATTTTCAAACACACATGACAATGAAAAAATGTTACAAGTGGATTCCCATGTTTGCACTTTGAAGTTTCTCTAGAAAAACACCAGACCAGTGGAAAAAAAAAACAAACAACTGTGTCAAATATAAAAGGGAAAAGAGGTTAAAACCCCCTTCCCCCCCTAGTCAAGATTAGACATTTTACAGTGGGTTTGAGGCTAGTCTGAATGAAAAAAAAAAGTAAGAAAAACACGCCACGATAAAAACGCTTTTGCTTTAGATCTATTCCAATAGTAAAGGACTTAAAAATTCATAGTATCGCGGGGTCAGTCAACACTGAAATAAATATATTTGTGAAATAAGTATTCCATGCATACATAGATTTTTTATTACAGCACTACGTCAGTTACATCTAATGAAACTGTACGCAGAATTTTTGTTTTTATAAAGACAAAACCAAAAAGGAACACGAACATCTATTTGATAAACATTGGATTAAGAAAGATATGCATCCACACACACACACCAACTCTTGCACGAAAATAACCTTTTGAATTCTTGAGCAATAGAAAAAAACATGTATCTCCCTCACTTTATAGCTTATGAAGGACGTGTCTATGTTGTATATATATATATATATATATATATATATATATATATATATATATATATATATATATATATATATATATATATATATATAAACTGACAAAGCACTAA
>CM060344.1:24975365-24997865 GCA_030674155.1 Stramonita haemastoma | reverse complement strand
TTTTAAATCTCAGAATAAAACTGTGCAACTATATACAAATTACAACAGGATATAAAACCAACTCTGCAGTCATTCCTTGTAACAACGCCATGGTCAATCGTAAGGGTCAGCCCAGGACGGGCACCACGTTTTGGTAACACCCCCCCCCCCCCCCACACACACACATCAACCACACATAAAATGAGATAAAACCAAAACCAGATTCTTTAAAACAATCTTGTTCTTAGTGACCAACCATTACACTTTCGCTTATATCAAACGGAAAAAGCCCAATTCTCTCAGGAAGTTATAGGCTAAATGGTGTCCGGTGGAACATCAACGAAAAAAGATTTTTAGGGAGTCTATTTTGTTAGGCTCCATCCTAACAAAAGATGGCACATCAAACAATGAAGTGAAAGCTCGCATTGCAACAGCAACATCTGCTCTAGTCAGACTCGAGAAGATCATCAGAAGCAACAACATCAGCTTCGCCACCAAATACCACCTTTACAAATCCCTCGTGATATCTATCCTCCTATATGGCTGTGAATCATGGACTCTGACAGCAGAGCTAGAGAGGAGAATCCAAGCATTCAAGAACAAGTGCCACAGAAGACTTCTCAAAATATCATACAAAGAACACAAGACCAATAACTATGTGAAAGAAGAAATCAAAAAGCGTGTGGGCCCCCAAGAGCCTTTGCTCTCCACCATAAAGAGGAGAAAGCTGATGTGGTTTGGTCACACCACAAGACACAACACCCTAGCAAAAACCATCCTGCAAGGAACAGTCGAGGGCAAGAGAAGAAGAGGCCGCCAAAAGAAATCATGGGTTGACAACATCAAAGACTGGACCGCCCAACCCCTACAACACCTCCTACTAGCCACACAGGATCGTGAAGCATGGAAAAAGATCTCTGTTGCGTCTTCTCTCATGTCCCCCCTACGTCCTTTGGGACATGGGACTGAGTGAGTGAGTGAGTGATTGTGAAATGCTTGTGCCTAATATGCCTAATGTGTCTAATGTAACAACCATGGTCCTCATGGTCGGTGGGGTATAAACAACATGAAATAACTTCGGGCCTTGACTGATAATCAAAAACCATTTAGATAAATCATCAGCGAAGAACACACAGACAGGATTTTTTCCTCTGGAGTTAACATCAGTGCCGACTCCACTCTCCCCAAAAGTCCTTCGGATGAGACTTTAAACCGATGATGTCCCGTATGCAAACGTACGCAGAACATCTTGCGCACACGTTAAACCCTGTCCCGCTTTTCGAAAGAGTAGGCCATTGTGTGCCAGTAGTGGGAGCGGATGACAAAATTGACAAGACTGCATGTACACGGGGACTGGATGTAAAAAGCACATGAGTGCTTATTCCTTTATCTTCGATATAATGAATAGATAAATAAATAAATAAATAAATAAATAAGAGGTATACATACCTGGATCGATAGGAAAATGAAAATGAGAAAGAAGCAGTTTTCAAGATGTTCATAAGATGGTACGGAGAAAATGAGAGACACGGGCGTTTAAAACTGTAACAAACACTGTTGGGTTAGAGATGAGAACACTTCAGGCTGCCACACTAAGCACGAGGAGAACCCCCCCCCCTTCCCCCGCCCAAAACAAAACAACCGAAAACAACAAAACAACCCCCCCAACCCCCCCCCAAAAAAAAAAAAAAAAAAAAACACACCAAAAAACCACCAAAACAAAAACCAAAATAAAAACAAAAAAACACACCAAAACCCCCCCCCAAACAGAAACAAAACAAAAAAAATACCCCCCTCCCCCCCCCCCCCCCCCGCCAGTTCACACCTTCTTCTACTTCGTCGTTGTCGTCGTCGTCGTCGAACACTCAAACATCAACTAATGGTGTCTGTTACATTCAGAGTGAAAAATTAATGCGTTACGCTGCCGTTAAACGCCTGACAAGTCAGGCCCAGCGCATCCGACTTTCGGCGTGGGAGAGAATTGTCATCTTTTAAGTCTCTGTAAATTTACAGGCAGTTCCTTTTAACAAAGTGATTGTATTTTGTATTTTTGTATTTTGTACCACTTTATGTCACGGCAGATTTCTCTGCGTGAAATTCGGGCTGCTCTCCCCGGGAGAGCGCGTCGCCACATGTGCAGCGCCTACCCATTTTTTTTTCTTTTTCCTGCATGCAAGTGTATTTGTTTCCTCATCAGAGTGGCTTTTTTCTACAGAATTTTGCCAGGGACAACCCCCTTGTTGCCGTGGGTTCTTTTACGTGCGCTAAATAGTGATGTGTAACACACGGGACCTCGGTTTATCGTCTCATCCGATTGAGGAGAGAAGGAGGAAGAAGGGAAGAAAGATGTGAGGGAGGTGGTTGTGATAATAGAAAGTGGGGAAAAGAAATATTTCAGTTTTTGTTTTCTTTTCTTTCAAGAGCTGCGACGTTGCGTGTGCGATCGCTTACGCATCATTAAGGTAGCCGCGTTCCGTCTTCGGATATAATGTCTGAACACTGTACTTGTGGGCGTGCGTTTTAAAAAAGAAAATGTTATCCGTTCCTACTGCCACTCAATGGCCTACTCTTTCGAAAGGCGGAATGGGTCTTAACGTGTGCTGTATGTGTACTACATGCCTAGGGATAAGGAGTGGGGTGTAGGTGAAAATAGTGGAAAGAGATGGGGTGAGGATAAAACACTTTGGGTTGATGAAGCTTGTGATGATGATGATGATGATGATGATGATGATGATGATATGTACACACACACACACACACACACACACACACACACACACACACACCACACACACACATCTACACGCGCGCGCGCGCGCGCGCGCGCGCACACACACACACACACAAAGCGAAAGTAAAGCAAACAACATATGATATATAAGTTTCCCCAATATTTCGGCTTCCGCCTTTCTTTTAGTGGGTGTTTATTGTAATGGCGTAATGGAATGACGTCAGTTTCAATTACACGTCATTGTAAAACTTTGTTACGGTATCTCTCCTTAGATGTCATACTGAGACGTTGTCACAGAGAGAGAGAGAGAGAGAGAGAGAGAGAGAGAGAGAACGGACCTTATGTGGAACAACTAAGGTCATGAATATACTTAAGTTCACACACACACACACACACACACACACACACACACACTGTTTGTTACAAACATTCTTTATAACTTAGGGCTTAAACATGTCTGGGACAATCATCAATCAACATTCAGTAAAAAATAAACTGAAATATTCTGTGCGCCAGCAGTCAGAAAATATATTCAGTTCTGGAGACGACAAAAATCGAAAACAAACAGACAAGAATTTTATGATAAATTAAAAAATAATGACTATCATCTAGAATATTCTTTAACCACAAACATCGATCTATCCCACAAGCAGACTCTTTGCAAACTTAGAATAAGTTGCTCACGATTTAAACATTGAAGGGAGCCGATATACAAGCACTTCAGAGCAGAAAGATTGGGTGAGTGTATGGTGTTATAAAGGATGAGTTTCCTTTTTTAGAAGCATTGTCTTGTTTTACGATTTACGAAAACATCTGCTGAAAGCAGTGAAACAATCTGACAGTTTTTCTGGACCAATCTAGGCAGTGTGAATTGATAATTCGCAAGCGATTCATTACAATTAAATGAGTTTCAAGGACCATTAGCAAAATACTTTTTTGATTTTATTTATTTTTCAGTGACTTTTTCCTTTATAAACTCGTTTACTTGTGTCTGTCTACAAGCCTTTCTGGGCTTCTATGGCAATAAAGGATGTTCTTGTTCTTGTTCACACACACACACACACACACACACACACGACACACACACACACACTAACAGTGAAAAGACGTACAAATCTAAAGAACGAACGCACACAACAACACACACACACACACACACACACACACACACACACACACCCCAACACACACACACACACACACACACTTCTAACGCTGATTTATGCCAGAATACACAAACTAAGTACACGTGCACACACACCAAGACATGCACACACATACACACGTGCACGCGCGCGCACACACACACACACACACACACACACACACACACACACCAACCACACACACCAACACACCCCACACCACTCATCACACTCACACACACACACACACACACACACACACACACACACACACACACACACACACACACACGCACGCACGCACGCACGCACGCACGCACGCACGCACAAACCACTCAAACATATGATACAGGCTTTTGCATTCACACACATAAAGCACACACGCGTGCATTCAACTTCAGCATTGAAGCAGTCATCTTTTGTGGTGTCGTTAAATGGTTAAAGTCGTTAATGGTTGGTGTGTTAATGGTTGAAGTCCGTAGTTGGGTTAAGTGGTTGTCAAGTGGTTGATGTCCTTAAGATTGGTGTCGTTAAGTGGTCGTTAAGTGGTTGGTGTCGTCAAGTGGTTGATGTCCTTAAGTGGTTGGTGTCCTTCGGATGAGTCTATAAACCGAGGCCCCGTGTGCGAACGCACGCAGGACACCTTGCGCACACGTTAAATCCTGTTCCACTTTTCGTAAGAGTAGGCCATCGTGTGCCAGTTGGAACAGATGACCTTTACAAAACTGCATACACACGGAACTGGATGTAAAAAAAGCACAAGAGTGCTTATTCCATTATCCTGGATATAAAAGAATGTTTTTTTTTTTAAAGCGGTGGTTAAATGGTTGGTGTCCTTCTTAAGTGATGTAGTTGTGTCCTTAAGTGGTTGGTGTCGTTAATTAAGCGGTTAGTGTCGTTAAGTGGTCAAGCTTGACTCAGATGATTATTAACTGTCCCCCACCTCTCCCACCCTCACCCTCACCAGGTCTGAAAACTTTGAGTAGAGGCTAACTGCTACCCTATCTGGCCAAAAAAAAAAGAAAAAAAGCAGGCGTTTGGCATAAAAGGCGTCAATTTCTGTAGCAATGCATCCACACCGTGACAAAGAAACTCAGGCTGTGGTTTATTTACATTATCGACAGAAGGGACTGTATAATATGTTGTGTTGGTCTGTTTCACGAGGGACTCACTCTATGACAGAATGGCGAATGTCTGCTTTATTATTACACATCCATCATTTTCAGTCTGTTCAGAACTGACAAGCATACAGACTTTTTACAAAATGGCCTTTGCCGTGGTGTGGTTTTGTGTGTGTGTGTGTGTTGTGTGTGTGTGTGTGTGTGTGTGTGTGTGTGTGTTGTGTGTGTGTGTGTGTGTGTGTGTTGTGCGTGGGGTGTGTGTGTGTGTGCGTGCGTGTTGTGTGTGTGTGTGTGTGTGTGTGTGTGTGTGTGTGTTGTGTGTGTGTGTGTGTGTGTGTGTGTGTGTGTGTGTGGTGTGTGTGTTGCGTGCTGTGTGTGCGTGTGTGGTGTGTGTGTGTGTGGTGTGTGATATATTAATATATATATATATATATATTATATATATATATATATATATATATATATATATATATATATGTGTGTGGTGTGTGTGTGTGTGTGTGTGTGTGTGTGTGTGTAAGTGTGTGTGTGTGCGCACGCGTGTGCGTGCGTGCGTGCGTGCAAAAATAGAATACTTACAAGAGATTTCTGCTGTGATAGTTTTGGCGTCATGGCTGGCAGATAAGAGAGTGTGTCACTGGGTATTGAAAGATACAACTGGCCCAGCAAGTCTATATAGCTTTTTTGTCAACATTCCCTCCTCTTTCTTTCACTCCATCCCAGTAGAGGCTGGCTGAATCATCTGAAAGCATCAAAATGTTACATCCTGGTTATATAGTTCAGCTTTAGGTGGGGTGATTTTTATCAGTTATTTGGCTCCGGTGTTTGCTATAGAAATGCACCCCTCCCTCTCCTCTCCTCACTGCTGCTCCGTGAATGACACCCACTCTGACGCTGATGCTTTCTGCAGCTTTGTCACAAATATCAGTTCATCGTCGTCACAGCTGCACATCGTTCACAGGACTCTGCTTTGAATTTGCATCATTTCATGTAAAAGCCTCCACAAGAAACCCTGCATGGGATCATTTGGGATGGAAGGTGGCAGGCAGGATGGTTAAGACGTTCGCCTGCCAACAAGTAAACCGTGAGGTTCTGGGTTCGTACCCAGCCTCGCCCTTTCTTCCCAGTTTTGACGAAAAAATCGAACTGAATGTCAAAGTCATTCGGATGTGACTATAAACTGAGGCCCCGTGTGCACACGTACGCAGAACATCTTGCGCACACGTTAAAACCCCGTTCCGCCTTTCGGAAGAGCAGGCCATCGTGTGCCGATAGGAGCGGATGACAACATTAAAATACAAACAACAAAAACTCCCAGCATGCACACAGGTGTCGTGTTTAGACACCATCCCTGAGGGGAAAAAATGGGTAGGTGCTGCAGTTGTGGCGACGCGCTCTCCCTGGGGGAGAGCAGCCCGAATTTCACGCAGAGAAATCTGCTGTGAAAAAAAGTGGTATAAAAAAAAAATAATAATAAAATAAATTTTCTTTCCAAAATTCAGCTGCGCTGCCATGGCGCAGTGGTCACTGGCTGGAAGCTTACAGGTTCGAATCCCGTTTAGAGTCAAGGTTGTTTTTTCTTTTTTTTAAAAATTTATTTTTTAGACTCTGGCCAGCTTTATTATTTCTTTTTCATTTCTTCATTTATTTGGAGGATAACAGAATAAGCACACGCGTGCTTTTTTTTTTTTTTTTTTTTTTAACATCCACTTCTCGTGTGTATGCAGTCGTGTACATTTTGTCATCCGTTCCCACAGGCACACAATGGCCTACTCTCCCGAAAAGCGGAACGGGTTTAACGTGTGCGCAAGATGTTCTGCGTGCGTTCGGAGACGGGGCCTCGGTTTATTAGTCTCACCCGAAAGACTTTTGGTGGGAGTGGAGTCGGTACTGATGTTAACTCCAGAGGAAAAATCCAAATAAAGCAGATCATAAGAGAGCATCACTCTGACCGCCAGGCTATCCCTTCCCCTGATCTAAGTGAGTTTGTTATGGGTTTATTGGGAAGACTGGGACCACACAGTTGAGCTTGATCCACTTTCAGGATGCGATTCTGAGAGGTTTTGCTCAAATTAGCCCCCACACTTCTTTCCTACCTAGGATCTTCCTCCATCATCACACCTCACATCTGTCCCTATTTTCATTGTTTGCGTTTGTGTAAATATATCATTTGTTAATTCATTTGTGAATGGTTGCATGCGTACGACTGATTTGAATGCAAGCGCTTCGATTTGTTTGCATTACAAGATTTAGCGCTAGATAAATTTCACATATTGTGATTATGATTATTATGATTATTGTTATTATCACCATTATTATTATTATTATCACCATTATCATTATTATTATTATCATCATCATCATCATCATCATCATCATCATCATCATCATCATCATCATCATCATCATCATCATCATCATCATCATTATTATTATGTGACCAACTCTGCTCTCAGGCTCAGTTGATACCGTGGAATACAACCCTGCCCAGTAGTCTCAAAGCAAATGCACTAACATAGCAGTATCAATACGTCATACTCATCACCACTTACGGTCTCACAGGGATACCCATGTAATGTAAGTGAAATAGCACGTATAATTCTGAGGAGTTAAGCTGGGGAACGCCCGAAACCGAGCGAGTCACACACACACACACACACACACACACACACACACACACACACACACACACACACACACACACACACACACACACACACACACACACACACACACACACATTGTGGAACATTGTGGAATAAATTGCCTCCCTTTCTAAAATCAGTTCCTTCAAACAAATGTTTAAGAAACTTTTGAAGAAACATCTGATGGACAAATTGTAAGTCCACCCTTATGTTCAACACATTTGGCTGCTTTGTTGTTATTCTTACCCATGCTATTTTTGTATTTCTATTATTTTGTCTGTATGACTTGAGTATGTTACTGTCTTGAGTTTGTTATCTTGTAAGATTCTGTTTGGATGAAAATCCTCATTTATTTTAGTTTTCAACCACGGTTGATATTTGTCTTTGATTGTTTTAGAAGTCAATTTTCTTGATTTTTTTTTGTGAGGGCAGGATGAAAAAAAGTTGTGTAAACTTAATCCTTTACCCTCAATAAAGATCATTTTGACTTGACTTGACTTGACTTGAACACACACACACAAATTCGGTTGATTATTTCATCTAAAGGATTTTCAAGAGTTAGCATCAACAGAAAATTGAAGGACAACATTTTTTTATATCTGAAATGGACAGTCACTAAGATTTGAACCTGAACCTTCAGGCATTTTAAAATCAAGACTCCATCATTCTAACCACTTAAGCTTTTCCATCTTCCACCGTAACACATCTGTATGCGTAAAACACCCACTCATCCACCCATCAACCAACCAACCAACCAACCTAACAAAAAAAGCACGACTCGACAAAACAGAACAAAAATCGAAGCAAAACACAAAAAGCAAACATTATCAACACAAACAAAGACGAGGCAGACTGAGATAAAAAAACAAAACACGGATCTGATGATACTGATGGTTGTGTAGTTTGCTGGTATTATATAAACAGGGTCAGGGAGGCATCCATGAGCCACCAATCATCACTTGAGCAAGACAGGAGCTGAAACCCAGTCAACAAACACACAGTCTGTTGTCAGAAGCCTACAGTCATCTGCAAGCCAGCTTGTTGCCGCCATGATGTTTCTGTTGGTCACCGTCGCTCTCTCTGTCGTCCTGCCAGGTATATGCATGTTTATTATTATTATTATTATTTTTATTTTTTAATTTTTTACTGATGTGCTTCTGTGTTTGTTTATTTTTTTGTGCTCTCTCTCTCTCTCTGTGTCTCTCTGTGTCTCTCTGTCTCTCTCTGTCTCTCTCTCTCTCTCTCTCTCTGTCTCTCTCTGTGTGTCTCTCTCTGTGTGTCTCTCTGTGTCTCTCTCTGTCTCTCTCATATTTTTCTTCATTTTTTGTAAGAGCATAGTGTAAAAAAGAAGCCATGTGCTTAACCATTTACTCTCAATAAACATTTCGAGTTCTCTCTCTCTCTCTCTCTCTCTCTCTCTCTCTCTCTCTCTCTCTCTCTCTCTCTCTCTCTCTCTCTCTCTCTCTCTCTCTCTCTGGTCACTAAATGTTCGGATAGCCTTGGTGTACAGTTGTTGCATGCTGTGAATAAGGCCAATGGTCAGTTATTAGAGGGGTCATAGTTTGAAGCGCGACAATGACACTGGCAGAATTACTTCTAAGACTGTTTTAGGCACAGGATCAACGAAAGATTTGTTATCTTTTATATCTTTCTCTAAAAAGATCGGGAGAATGGACCAAGAATACAGAACATAGACAAAAAGAAAATGAGAGGAAGAAAAGGTACAGAGCAGAAAACAAAGAGAGTGATAGAAAAGAGGGAACTTCTAGCTCGGATCTCCCAGAAAGTGGGTATGCTGTGTATACTGACAGCTTCCCGGCATCCCCACGGGAGATACGCACGTGAAACGTGGACCATAACAGCAGACATTGAAAGAAGGATACAGGCAATGGAGATGAAATGCTTTCGCAAATCCTCGGCATTTCATACAGAGATCACATCACTAATGAAAAAGTGAAAACCAGAATTAAAAAAAAAAAAAGCCATAAGACCATATGAAGAGCTCTTAACTTCAGTGAAAAAAACGCAAAGTGGGCAAGTCGCACAAACATCTGGACTGGCCAAGACTGTCCTACAGGGAACAGTACAAGGAGGGAGACGAAGAGGCAGACAGAGAAATTGATGGGAAGACAGTATCAGAGAGTGGACTGGCCTTGAGTGGAACGACATACTATAGAAAGCTGAAAACCTCAAAGAGTGAAGGAAACTGGTTGTAAAATCTTCAGTGGTGCCCCACCGGCCTACAAGACTACGAGGTAGGTTAGGCTAGGTAAACTAGACTCTAGCACACAGGGAACCTCGGTTTATCATCTTATATTATATAAAAGACTTAGACTGTACATGACCACCTGCGCTTTGTGTGTGTGTGTGTGTGTGTGGTGTGTGTGTGTGTGTGTGTGTGTGTGTGTGTGTGTGTGTGTGTGTTGTGTGTGTGTGTGTGTGTGTGTGTGTGTGTGTGTGTTGTGTGTATGTGTTGTGTGTGTGTGTGTGTGTGTGGTGTGTGTGTGTGTGTGTGTGTGTGTGTGTACGTGTGTGCTTAAAATCTACCGGATGTGGGGAAGATTGGGGGTTAAAGCAGGAATCAAGCCTGTGGTTCCTGGTTCATCGGAAATATGCGTGATGTCCAAAAAGCACTCCTCCAACAGAGGTATCTTACACATTTTTGGAACAGAACAGACACAGGGTAAGATTGATGTACACAAACAAAAACTACACACACACACACACACACACACACACACACACACACACACACACACACACACACACACACACACACACACGACACACACACATACACACACACACTCACACATACACACACACACACACACATACACACACACATACACACACACATACACACACACGCACGCATGCACGCACACACATACGCACACACACATAAACGGTAGAAGTGTTTCCATTACCTATGCCCTATGCGGTCGTTCGAAGCAAGGTGTCACTGTCAGAGACCTCAGCTTCTCCAAGGGCCAGCAACTTGAGGGCGGCGCCCATCTCCTCTCTCTCGCTGCTTACCTTCCTGGCCCTAAAGAGCGCGCGCGCACACACACACACACACATACATACACGCACGCACGCACGCACGCATCACACACACACACACACACACACACACACACACACACACACACACACACACACACACACACACACACAAATCCTAAGTCTGTTGGTCATGACCAAAGTGAAATAGCAGCAATCTATAAACATCACATCTCGTTAACGGATTTATTGATGGATGATTTCATTGACACACACACAAGCAGGGAGGGAGAGAAGATGGGCATCGCCATTAATATACTGGGCCCTGGAGAGGCTGATTGATGGATGGGTTTATTTTTCTATGAGTATATTATGGATTTGTGTCTTGATTGATTGATCCATCGGTTCATTGATTACTGATATATTGACAGACCTTTCTGTTTGCGTTTCTTCTCTCAGAGCTGGCCTGGGCAAAGTGTGAGTGTGACGATGGCTGGTTGAACTACAAGAGCTCTTGTTACCTCTACGTGGATGATCCACTCTCCTGGCCTGCAGCACAGGTCTGTGTGTGTCAATCAATCAATCAAATTTTTATTTCCAGATGGTACATTGAGTAAGTATCGATTTGTTTTTTTTTTTTCCATCAAGCCATCTTGTGTGTTGTGTGTGTGTGTGTGTGTGTGTGTGTGTGTGTGTGTGTGTGTGTGTGTGTGTGTGTGTGTGTGTGTGTGTGTGTGTGGTTGTGTGTGTGTGTGTGGTTGTGTGTGTGTGTGTGGTTGTGTGTGTGTGTGGTTGTGTGTGTGTGTGTGTGTGTGTGTGTGTGTGTGTGTGTGTGTGTGTGTGTGTGTGTGTGTGTGTGTGTGTGTGTGTGTGTGTCTGCGCGGCGTGTGTGTTTCACGCCCGTTGTATATTACCCTTTACCCCCTTAGTTTTCTTTTAGCTGGTGCACCCCTTTGAGGAAATGCCCCCGGATAATTCGTCTCCTCTTTGAATCCAAGATCTTCCATTACAGTCAGAATGGAAACAAAAACCCAAGGCGGATTTTTCCGATGTACATTAACAGGAGGGGTTCAGTACTGGTAGAGTTTAAAAAGCTCAGTTAAACGTCTGTCACTTAGAACGTTTGGTACTTCACCTCCTGCCCGTAGTCCTGTGGACCGTGGGGGCACAACTGAAGATTCTGTAACCAGCTTCCTCCACTCCCCACGGTCCTCCGCCCTCCGTAGTAGGTCGTTCCACCCAAGGCCTGTCCACTCTCTGATGTTGTCTTCCCATCGTTTCCTCTGTCTGCCTCTTCGTCTCCCTCCCCTTACTGTTCCCTGTAAGACTATCTTGGCCAGTACAGATGATCGTGTGACGTGCCCGTACCACTTTAGCTCGCGTTTTTTCACTGTAGTTAGGAGCTCTTCATATGGACCGATGGTATTCTTTATTCTAGTTTTCACTTCTTCATTAGTGATGTGATCTCTGTTTGAAATGCCAAGGAGTTTGCGAAAGCATCTCATCTCCATTGCCTGTATCCTTCTTTCAATGTCTGCTGTTATGGTTCCATGTTTCACATGCGTACAAAAGTATGGACATGATCAGGGAACGCATCAGTCTGATCTTGAAGCTGATGGCTATGTCCTTAGCCATCAGTTCGGTACTAGCAGAACACAAAAAGCTCAATTTAGCATCTGTTACGTTGTGCGTTTGTTACTGACAGAGGATGGGTACGAAATAGCTCAGTGGTCAGAGCACTCACTTTCCCCTAGCTAAGGTTAAGCAGTATCGAGCGCGGTTACCAATTGGATAAGTGACCGTTTGCGCGCCTTTGGTTTCAGTGCAGTCCCCCAGCTGTCAATGGGTACCTGGCCTCTTGAGGGTCAGGGAAGGTAAAGCAGCGCGGGAGAGGAGATGGGCGCCACCGCCCTCAATATACTACTGGCCCCCTACAGAAGCTGAGGTCTCTGATGCCTCGCTCCTCAGCGACCCGCATAGGTTATGGGACACCTTTCCCTTTAGGCCCTAGCATGTGTGTTGCTGTGTTGCAGACGGTGTGCCGCCTGTTCGATGCTACCCTGGCGGAGATCGAGTCATCCCAGGAAAACAATTTCCTGGCTGCTGAAGCTAGAAAAAACAAAGGTGAGGGTTTCCTGCTTTTCCATCTTTGACATGGAGTCAGACTGGTAGGCTGACTGGCTGGCTGGCTGGCTGACTGCCTTTCTAGTAAGCACTTGTGTGTGGTGGTGTGTGTGTTGTGTGTGTGTGTGTGTGTGTGTGTGTGTGTGTGTGTGTGTGTGTGTGTGATGTGTGTGTTGTGTTTGTGTGATGTGTGTTGTGAGTGTGTGTGGTGTGTGTGGTGTGTGTGTGTGTGTGTGTGTGTGTGTGTGTGTGTGTGTGTGTGTGTGTGTGTGTGTCTGTCTGTCTGTCTGTCTGTCTCTATCTCTCTGTCTCATTCTCTCTGTCTGTCTGTCTGCCTGTCTCTGTCTCTGTCTCTTTCTGTAATATCTAACACAATCTATAGAAATGTATCCTGATAAACTGTGTTCTCATACTACAGGCTATATGTAAACAAGAGGGTGAACGAGAAACCGAGGGAAAGCACAAGAATAAAAACGAAACAAAATACAAAGAGAAAGAACGTCGGTTCAAAGGGGATTTTTTTTTCCGCTGGCGTTAACATAATACCCACTCCAAAAGTCATTTAGTTTGGAGACTAGAAACCAAAGCCCCATATACGAACACACAGAGGACATTTTTTACACACTTGTTAAAACTTGCTCCGCCCCTACAGAAGAACAAGCCATTGCAAGCTATGCGGGTAGGGTTGCAAAATTTTAAGAGAAGAAAATGTACCCACACTGGTGGTGTGTGTAGTGATTATCTCCAAAGCTAGGAGGCGTCTGCCTTTATGGTAGTCAGACGGTCACATCAATGCAACATCTTGCTATTAGTGAATCTTGGAATACTAGCCCCTCTAACTGTTCATTGTAGAATATAAATCCCTGCTAAACAGACACACACACACACACACACACACACAACACACACACCCCACACACACACACACACACCACAACACACACACAACACACACACTTCTAATCCAGGTGGTTTTGCAGCAAAGAACCCCCCCCCCCCTTAACTATTCTAGTTATTCATTTGTGTATTTATTCTCTTATCTGGAGGAGTAGCCATTGCAAGAATAAGATGCTCCGACTTCTAGTTTGAAAAATGTGGGTTGGTAATGAATGTCGTATTGTGTCGACAACGGACCGGATCCCTAAAGACCTCCTCTATGGAGAACTTGTGCAGGGAAAACATCCCACAGGCAGACTACAGCTGCGATTCAAAGACGTGTGCAAGAGATACTTAAAAGCCCTGAACATCGACCAGAACAACTGGGAAGCAACAGCACTCAAACAGTCAGCCTGGAGACAGACTGTGCAGAAAGGTCTCTCCAAGTTCGAAGAGACACTTTTCTCAGCAGCACGAGGCAAAGCGAATGAGAAGAAAGGCTGCAGACCAGGCAGACAGACCAGCGTCAGACTTCATCTGTGCCCTCTGCCATAGGGACTGTCTGTCATTCCCGTGTCGGACTGGCCAGCCACAACCGATGCTGTAACAGAATAAACACCTAGAGGGCAACCCCGTAGTCTGGAGTTTCTTCAACAATCTTGGTACGGACGGTCAAGTCAAGTCAAGTCACGTCAAGTCAAGTCAAGTCGACTCAAGTCAAGTCGAGTCGAGTAAAGACAAGTCACGTCACGTTAAGTCACGTCAAGTCGAGTCGAGTCAAGTCGAGTCAAGTCGAGTCACGTCAAGTCAAAAACACTTTGTTCAGGTCATCAACTATTCTGATTGCAGCGAACGAAAGCGTGTGGCTAGGGTTCAACGACATCGCCCAGGAAGGTCAGTACGTGTGGGTCAGCAGCCAGAAGCCCTTGACCTACGCCCCCTGGACACCCAACGAACCCAACAACGGTGAGGGCAGACAGCAGGACTGTGGCCAGATGCACATTCACGGCAAATGGGACGATAACGACTGCGAGAAAGAAAATAAAATCCGAACTTTCTTCTGTGAAAAAGGTGTGTTGTGTTGTGTTGTGTTTGTGTTGTGTTGTGTTGTGGTGGTGTGGTGGTGGTGTGGTGTGTTGTGTGTGTGTGTGTGTGTGTGTGTGTGTGTGTGTGTGTGTGTGTGTGTGTGTGTGTGTGTGTGTGTGTGTTGTGTTGTGTGTGTGTTGTATTTATTTATTTTATTTATTCTTTTATATCGAGGATAATGTGTGTGTGTGAGTGTGTGTATGTGTACACGTGTGTTTTGTGTGTGTGTGTGTGTGTGTGTGTGTGTGTGTGTGTGTGTGTGTGTGTTGTGTGTGTGTGTGGTGTGTGTGTGTGTGCGTGTGTGTGTTTCAATTTAAGTCTTTCCACTTTCCATTTTAAGAGAGAGGAGAGAGAGAGGAGAGAGAGAGAGAGAGAGAGAGAGAGAGAGAGAGAGAGAGAGAGAGAGAGGAGAAGAGCAGACAGACAGAACAGACAGACAGACAGACAGAGACAGACGACACTCACAGACACAGGACACAGACAGACAGCAGAACCACGTCATATTTCACCTGATTTTTTTTAGCACATTATGACCACTAACATCTACTGTGATATTGTCAAACAGCCAAGAGTACCTAACCTGAAGAGAGGTCAACAGTGCACGGGAAAGGTGAAGGTCAAAGACAGGTCTCTGTCTTTCTCCTGATGACGCAAGGAAGGAAGGCAAGCAGTCAGCATTATTCTGGAGATGTGCAGACGAAGATTGATGATGATGAATATGATGCAAAGCAGCAGATGCTGCTGGTCTGAAGAGTGATGTTGTTTCTTGGCTTCGGTCAGGGTGAAATGTCTTCTCTTCTGTCTCCAGTCCTTTCTGTCTTCTAGGTCTAGATTTCAGTTTGTTCATTCTTTCTGTCTGTCTGTCTGTCTTTGTGTGTGTGTGTGTGTGTGTGTGTGTGTGGTGTGTGTGTGTGTGGTGTGTTGTGTGTGTGTGTGTGTGTGTGTGTGTCTGTATGTCTCTCTCTCGGTCTTTGTGTGCTTCTCTTTCTATCTTTGTGTGTGTGTGTGTGTGTGTGTGTGTGTGTGTGTGTGTGTGTGTGTGTGTGTGTGTGTGTGTGTGTGCTTGTCTGTCTGTCTGTCTATCTGTCTGTCTGTCTGTCTGTCTGTCTGTCTCTCCCCCTCTGTCTGTCTGTCTGTCTGTCTGTCTGTCTGTCTGCCTCTCTCTCTCTCTCTCTCTCTCTCTCTCTCTCTCTCTCTCTCTCTCTTCTCTCTCTCTCTCTCTCTCTCTCTCTCTCTCTCTCTCTCTGTGTTGAGTACAAACCCAGAAAAAAATCTCGTGAACGGGGTAAACCTGTTTCACATTTCGGAAGAGTAGGCCATTGTGTGCTGGCGGGAACGTATGACAAAATTGACAAAACCACATGCACATATGGACTGGGCTGAAAGAAAACACGTAAGCGCTTATTCCATTATGCTCGAAATAAAAGGTTAAAAGAAAGAAAGAATAAAGAATCTCTCACAAGGAGCTGATCAATGTTAAACCGCCATAGGGCCACCAGGCAGTGGGGCCCTGCACTGCTCCTGGGTTGCTTTCCAGTGTTCAGAGCACACGGTGCAAGTTCTAGGCATACACAGCCAGAGTCTAAAAAAACAAACCCCAACCCCCATGACTCTAAATGCCATTCAAAACTGACAAAATAATGAGGAATGCTCCAGGCGAGTGGTTAAGACCGTTTGACCACAATCCCATCCATTCATGAAGTCGGGGATTAGAATCTCGGTGGTATCTGGTGAAAAACGGGCTTGGGATTTTTTACCCTCTCCCAGGTCAACTTCAAGTGCAGACCTGCCATTGCCTTGATTCCTTTCATGTATATATATATATACACACACAAAAGATCAAATGTGCAGGTTAAAGATCCCATGATTTTTGTCCACGTTCAGTGGGTTACAGAAACACGATCATAATTATCTAGCATACATCCCCAAAGTCAGAATGCAGCTACCATCATGGTGGGCAAAAACGGTGGTAGGCCTATACACAAAATCTCACCATTGGTGAGCCTTAAAATCTGTAGCCAGGAACAAAACAAAAAACAACCCCCACCCCACACACACAAAACAAACCTGAAACATTCTAGCCAATAAACAATGCACTATGGCTGCTTGTCTGGATTTTGAACCGGAAAATGCCCATGCAGGTGTTTGCCACATTTACATAAAATAGTGCAGAATTCAAAGAACAGTGTGACTGGTCTCAAGAATCGCGTGCAGCTGTGACTACGATGATGAATTGGTATTGTCAGCTATAGAAAGCACCATTACATGCTCACAGTTGTCGACAGGAGGCAGCGAGGAGAGGGAGGGTGCTATTCTATAGGAAACACCGGAGCCAAATAACTAATAAAATCACACATGTACAGCTGAACTATAAACAGGAGGTAAACTTGACGATTTTTTTCAGATTATTCAGCAGCCTGTACTAGGCTGAAATAAAAGAGGATTGTTCAAGAAAGCTAAAGACAAGTTGATCGGGTGTTTGTCTTTCGTTCACGATAACTTAGTGACACACTGTCTGCACACTACCACATCAGAAATGACGAAGCAATATTCATACTTTTAAAACACACACACGCACGCACCACGCACACACACACGCACGCACGCACGCACGCACGCGCACGCACGCACGCACGCACGCACGCGAGAGAGACAGAAGAGAGAGAAGAGAGAGAGAGAGCGAGAGACAGCAGACAGAGCAGAGAGAGACAGAGACAGAGAGAGAGCATAGACAGAGAGCGGAGACAGAGAGCAAGAAAGACAAGACAGAGAGACAGAAAGGAGAGGATCAGAGAGAGAGAGAAGAACGAGGAGAGAAAAAAAAAGACAGAGAGAGACAAGGTAGAAAAGACAGAGAGACAGAAAGAGAGAGCACAGACAGACAGCAGACAGACAGACAGGCAGACACACGCATACACACAACACACAAACGCGCGCGCGGGGCAAACAACACAAGGTAGAAAAGAGAGACACACAAAGACAGACAGACAGACAGAAACAGACAGACAGAACAGACGACAGACAGAAGAGAGAGAGAGAGAGAAGAGAAGAAGAAGAGAGAAGAGAGAGAGAGAGAGAGAGAGAGAGAGAGAGAGGAAGATAGAAGAGAGAGAGAGACAGAGAGAGAGAGAGAGAGACAGAGACAGAGAGACAGAGAGAAACATACATACACACAAGAAGACAGACAGCCAATGGACAAACTGAAATCTAGACCTAGAAGACAAGAAAGAGACCTGGAGACAGAAGGAGGAGAAGACATTTCACCCTGACCGAAGCCAAGAAACAACATCACTCTTCAGACCAGCAGCATCTGCTTTGCATTTTATTTCTTCATCTTCATCATCTTCTTCTGCACATCTCCACAATAGTACTGACTGCTTGCCCTTCCTTTCTTATGTCATCAGGGAGAGAGATGGGTTAAAATCTTTTATATCGAGGATAATGGAATAAGCATTCATGTGCTTTTTTCTTCATCCAGTCCCCGTGTGTATGCAGTTTTGTAAATCGTGTCATCTGTTCTCACTGGCACACAATGGCCTACTCTTACAAAAAGCGGAACAGGATTTAACGTGTGCGCAAGATGTTCTGCGTGCTGTCCTACACGGGGCCTCGGTTTACAGTCTCATCCGAAAGACCTTTGAGGAGAGTGGAGTCAGCACTGATGTTAACTCCAGGGGAAGAATCCCCTCCAACGGGAATCGAACTCCGGTCATCAAATTGCGAGCCAGTGTTCTGACAACTAGGCTATCCCGAGAGAGAGAGAGAGAGAGAGAGAGAGAGAGAGAGAGAGAGAGGAGAGAGGAGAGAGAGAGAGAGAGAGAGAGAGGAGAGAGAGAGAGAGAGAGAAGAGAGAGAGATGACTCTGACTTTCACCTTGTTCGTGCACTGTTAACCTCTCTTTCTTCTCTCTCTCTGTTTTATCTAATTATTGATTTTATGCTGTATTTATTATTTTTAAAAAGTTTAATTTAATTTTTATTTCTTTTATTTTGTTCATGTTATTTTGTTAGAGAGAGACAGAGAGATAAATAGAGAGAGAGTGTGTGTGTGTGTGGACATAAAGAGAGACAGAGAGAGAGAGAGACAGAGAGAGAGAGAGCGAAACAGAGACAGAGAAAGACTGACAAACAAACAGAAACAAAGACAAGCAGACCGATATACAGATAAGCAGACAGAGAAACAGACAGACAGACAAACACACAGGCAGACAGACAGACAGACAGACAGATGCCATACACCAAAGACTGACCGTGTCATATCCATGTTCTGTCTGATTGGAGGACACGAGACTCGAACGTAGTACTCAAAAATCCCTTTCTCCTTCAATCAGAAACGGTCACATGGTGTCACAAACCCTAGAAAACCTTATCTGTCTGTCTGTCTGTCTGTCTGTCTGTCCTATCTATCTATTTATCTCTGTCTGTCTGTCTGTCTGTCTATCTATCTATTTATCTCTGTCTGTCTGTCTGTCTGTCTATCTATCTATTTATCTCTGTCTGTCTGTCTGTCTGTCTGTCTGTCTGTCTGTCTGTCTGTCTGTCTGTCTGTCTATCTATCTATCTATCTATCTATCTATCTATCTATTTATCTATCTATCTATCTATCTATCTTTGACTGTGGTTGCTTTCATTCCAAACAAAACAGTTTGTTCTTGTCCATCTAGCTGCACAAATATCCAGCTTTTGTAGCGGAGCATTCATTTATTTAATTTGTTTATTCTTTTATATCGAGGATAATGGAATCAGCACTCATGTGCTTTTTTCATCCAGTCCCCGCGTGTATGCAGTTGTGTAAATAATGTCATCTGTTCCCACCGGCACACAATGGCCTACTCTTACGAAAAGCGGAACAGGATTAACGTGTGCGCAAGATGTTCTGCATGCGTTCGCACACGGGGCCTCGGTTTACAGTCTCATCCGAAAGACTTTTGGGGAGAGTGGAGTCAGCACTGGTTAACTCCAGGGGAAATATCCCCTTCAACGGGAATTAAACCCGGGCGTCAAATTGCGAGGGCAATGTTCTGACCACTAGGCTATCCCGTCCCCCAGCAGCAGGCCAGCTATGGCCAATAGCATGGGTGATACATACACACATACGTACGTACGTACGTACGTACGTACGTACGTACGTATGTATACATACATACATACATACATACATACATACATACATACATACATACATACATACATACATACCTACATACATATATACATACATACATACATACCTACATACATACCTACCTACCTACCTACCTACCTACCTACCTACCTACCTACCTACCTACATACATACATACATACATACATACATGTCTATACATACATACATACATACATGCATACATACATACATACATACATACATACATACATACATACATACATACATACAACATACATACATACACACATACATACACACATCCATCCATCCATCCATCCATCCATCCATCCATCCATCCACACATACATGCCCAGCATGCATCCTGCACCTTAGAGACGGATGGGCTCCGACAGGTTCAACCTACCCAAAAGCACAGTGTCTGAAAATTTCAAAGCTAATCGGCAGTGACTGCTAAAAGCGTTGAGAGAGAATTTTTTTTTCTTTGCTTGGCTTTTGTCTTGTTTTTGTTTTTTCTTCTTTTGCTTGCCCCCATCTTCTGTGACATTCCTGTCCTGCTGTTCCCATGCTCCTCGTTCTCGATTCCTGGGTTTCAGCCGTGGCTAAGCCTTGTCATGTCGCCTCCTCAGGGTCAGAAGCTCGCAGGGAGCCCATCAATGTCAGGCTGCCATGGGGCCTCCAACCAGAGGGGCTGGCCCTGCACTACTGCTGGGTTAAGTCCAAGCCTGGTGGTCTCTGTGTCGCGCTCGTGATCTGCTGACCCGGGTTAGAATTACGTTCGAGAGGATTTTTTTTCTCCTGGAGTTAACATCAGTGCCGACTCCACTTCCCTTAAAAGTCCTTCGGATGAGACTATAAGCTGAAGTCGTGTGCGCGAACGCAGGCAGGACATCTTACGCACTGGTCACCCGATTTTTGGAAGAGTAGGCCATTGTGTTCCGGTGGGAATGGATGACAAAATACACATGAACTAAATACACACGGGGACTGGATGTAAAAAAAAAGCACATGAGTGCTTACTCCATTATCCTCGAAATAAAAACAACAACAAACAAACAAAAAAGAAGTTCATTCATATATTATAGAACATTAACTTCTGTGTTGTGAAAATAGTTTTATTCACTGAATCTTATCTTAAGTGTATTTCTTCTTACTCCAACGCTCAGACAGCAACTTTTGTTGTGTGTTATTTGAGCAGAAAAATGCGTCACGTTGCCGTTAAGCGCCTGACAAGTCAGGCCCAGCACATCCGACTTCGGCATTAGAGATTTTTAAAGTCTTTGGAAAAAGGCAGAAGAATAGACCAAGAAGGCAGAAAATAGACAAAAAGGGGGTGACAGACAGGAAGAAAATGAACAAGGCAATAATAAAGACAGGGACAGAAAAGAGGGAATTCTTAGCACAGAATACTCAGAAAGTGGGGATGGTGTTTATACTGACAGGCCCCTGGCATCATTGCCGGGAATCTAAATTGTATTTATTTATTCATTTATTTATCCATTGACAATAATAAATGCCTACCAACAAGTTTATTGACCCCCCCTCCCCCCAACCCCCCCCCCCCCCAAACAAACAACAAATCTGTATGTTGTAAAACAACATCAAACGTGCACACATTTGTTTAATGTCACAATAAGTAAAAAAGATCATTGGGTGTGGGATAGCTCAGTGAACACAGCACTCGCTCTCCCCAAGCTAAGGCTAAGCAGCATCGAGTGTGGTTACCAACTGGATGGGTGACCATTTGCACGCCTTGGCTTCAGTATAGTCCCCCATTTCACCCAGCTGTTAATGGGTACCTGCCATCCTTATGGTGAGAGAAGGTAAAGCAGCCAGGGAGAGGAGATGGGTGCCGCCCTCAATATGCTGGCCCCTGGAGAAGCTGAGGTCTCTGATGCCTCGTTTCTCATTGACAGTAAAGCTTACGGGATCATCTTTGCAAAAAAGCAGCCCTAGTTTTTCCTTTCGACTTTCTTTCGTGTGGAGAATTTACTTCATTCGTGGCAAAAAACATATTTCTCTGTTTAGTAACGGTACACTAACAGAGTTGACTTCTTAAATAGTTGTATTTACTACTACTACTACTACTACTACTACTACTACTACTACTACTACTACTACTACTGCTGCTGCTGCTGCTGCTGCTGTTGCTGCTACTACTACTACTACTACTACTACTACTACTACTACTACTACTACTACTACTACTACTACTACTACTTCTTCTACTACTATTGCTGCTGCTACTACTTACACACACACACATGTTCATGGGAACAGATGACATGATTTACAAAACTGCATACACACGGGGACCGGATGAAAAAAAGCATATGATTGCTTATTCTGTTATCCTCGATATAAAAGAATAAATATATAAAAGAATATATAAAAGAATAAATAATAAAATAATAATTTATTTAGAATAAATAATAAAATAAATATATAAAAGAATAAATAAATAAAACACACACACACACACACACACACACACACACACACACACACACACACACACACACACACACACACACACACATGTATATATATACACACACACATAAAATTGTATTATTGAACTGTGATTTCATGCACTTTCAATAGGATTTTGAGATTGACTTTGCTCCTTTACCCTATGACATTTTTGGACAAACTTTGTC
>CM060344.1:24962865-24965365 GCA_030674155.1 Stramonita haemastoma | reverse complement strand
CATCGCGTTCCTATGTATGTATAGTATGCGTAACTGCGCCCATGTGCCTGGATGCGCGCATGCGTTGGAGCATGCTTACACAAATTAATGCGAGCGCGCACACGCATGTACATGCGTCTTCCTGCTTGCTTAGACATGGACAGGGCTATTGGAAAAAGGGAAGGCAGATGAGAAATATTAAGGAAAACAGGAAGAAAGGAAAAAGCAAAGAATACCATAAAAAAACAACAACAGAAAAGCAGCATAACTTTAATCCGATAAAAAAATTTGATGGTTCTTGTTGATGTTCTTGTAAGAATTTCTATTAGCGAGTGATGCTGAATCACTTTTGTTGTTATTATGGTTGTGTGTATTAATTTAGTGGAGCAAGTGGAGGCTCTGGCTGTATATCAACACAAAAGTTGTCAAAGAATTGTCATGTTCATCGCTGCTTTTTTTTTGGTTTTTTTTTAAAAGAGGAGAAACGGCAATTTAATGACAATGAACGAATACCAAGACAATAGCACAGACAGACAGACAGACAGACAGACAGACAGACAGACAGACAGACAGACAGACACTCTCTCTCTCTCACCATCATCCCCTTCACACACATATACACACACACGAGCGCGCGCGCGCACACACACACACACACACACTTCTGAACAATACAATAAGAAAAGCACCAGTTGAATCAGTACCTGCAAACCTCTAATCAGTAAAATAACAACAACAACAACAACAAGTACAATGTCATGACAACAACAACAACAACAAAAAATATGTATCAACCTTGCGTTTGGAAGCTGGGTTTCCTACAGTAATTGTATCAATACATTTGGTATACAGTCTATATATTTACATTATAATTTCTGTATGCCTTCATTTTCATGTTGGTTTATATCCCCCCCCCCCCCCCTACCACTAAAGCCAAAATCAGGGCTGTCACCTGATACAGTAACATTAACTGGCAAAAAAAAAAAAAATCAAATTGACCATCCTCAAAAATATTTTTTTTTTTAAATTGCATCAAATGACAAAGTCTTTCTATTATCTCATTCTTTATTCTTACTTAATGTCAATAAAAAAAAAACCCACCCCAACCAGAAACATGAATATAAGAAAAAATCGCATCAAATGACAATTTAATCTTAACATTTCATTATTCTTAATGTCAACAAGTAAGAAAGATTAAAAAAAACCACCAAAAACTTGGCTAATATATAAGCAAGTCTGTAAACATTAACGCACACCACGCACGCACGCACGCACACACACACACACACACACACACACACACACACACACACAACACACACACACACACACACACACACACACACACACACACACACACACACACACACACACGCACACACACGTGTAAGAAGAACATATGCTAAAGATTTTTCAGACACGTGCGCATGTATAATGCATGGAAGCCGCGCGCGCGCGCACGCATACACACACACACACACAGAACACAGACACACACACACAAGACACACACAGACAACACACACACACCGTGCGGCTTAAGCCGAATTATTAAAAAAGGAGTATGGTTGAAAGTAGAACAGCAAATTTTGTCATGGTCAGTGATTCAAAACCATTTGAGACTAATCCATTATCGTACCTTATATAATATCAAACAAAGCAAAACATAAAGAGATATATTGTCAAAGCCAAAAACAATCTACTGCAAAAGAAAACGAATGCAAAATAATAATAAGATATAAAAGTATCCTAAACTTGTCAATGTGACACTTATACGTATAGTACAATTGTATTTCAGAAATTCTCATTTTGGAAAAAAAACAACAACTATCTTACTATCACTACTACTGCAGTTCTACTGATAATAAATGAGATATAACTACAGCAAAACTATCAACATACATTATGCAGAGAGAGAGAGAAAGAGAAAGAGAGAGAGAGAGACAGAGAGAGAGAGAGAGAGACAGAGAGAGAGAGAGAGAGAGAGAGACAGAGACAGAGACAGAGACTGAGACAGAGAGAGAGAGTTCAACTTTCCCACATACAAAAAAAATAACGACAATTGAAAGGATAATCATAATTTCACACAATAACAATAATAACCACACCATTGTGCATGAACACGTACTTATTTGGATTAAATTTTTGATGCAAACGAAAAACAAAACAGAAAAACAAACAAAAAAACCCTCAACAAAAACAATATCACAGCTTAAGCACTTGCGTAATACAGATTACTATATCGCGTTTATTTACATCATTTACATACTTTTTCGGCTTATTCATACAGGTCAAAACATTTTCTTCACACCTACACAACAGAGAAGGAATCTAGTATAATTTTGTGTGTGTTTTTATTTTAACGCCAAATGAATTTTTAGAAAGTTGGCAAGTGCGAAAGCAGAGAGAGAGACAGAGAGAGAGAGAGACAGAGACAGAGAAGAGAGAGAGAGACAGAGAGAGACAGAGAGAGAGAGAAGAGACAGAGAGAGAGACAGAGACAGAGGAGACAGAGAAGAGA
>CM060344.1:24942865-24957865 GCA_030674155.1 Stramonita haemastoma | reverse complement strand
TGATGTAGGAAGTCGTGAAAAATTCCCACTGCACCCTCAATCCACCGGGTGCTACGAAAACCCAAACGAGGGATTTTTTAAACGGACAGAAAAAGACGTTAAAATTTCATCCATTCAACCACTAACACCTATGACATTTGTACAGGGTGTGCAGCAAAACTACAAACTATTGTGATAAAATATAGCTAAAATGGTAAGAAGCGGTACAGAATAGTATAATACAGTGTGATAGTGTAAAATATACGTAATGTTGCAGCATAACACAGAACAGCATAACGTAGTGTTGTACGCAGTGGCACAGGGCAATAATGTACACCATGTTACACAACACAATGCTGCACAGTATGAGGTTATGTTGTGCAGGACAGAGTACGGATGTACAGTGCAATAGTGTTCCGCTATATTGAAGCATAATGCAGCACAGCATAGTGCTGTATTGTACAACACAGTACAATTGGACAACAATGTACACCATATTACAATAACATACAGCACAATATAATTATTATAGTGTCAGTCAATACAGATAGGGGTGCAGAACAATAATGTTCTATTCTATTTTTTTTATTTCGAGGATAATGGGATAAACACTCACGTGCTCTTTTTACATCAAGTCCCCGCGTGTATGCAGTTTTGTAAGTTTTGTCATCCGTTCCAAGTGGCACACAATGGTCTACTCTTCCGAAAGGCGGAACGGGTTATCACGTGTGTGCAAGATGTTCTGCGTGTATTCGCACATGGGCCTCGGTTTAAGTCTCATCCGAAGGACTTTTTGGGGAAGTGGAGTCGGCACTGATGTTAACTTCAGAAGAAAAATCCTCTTGAACGAGATTCGAACCCGGGTCAGCAGATCACGAGCGCATCACTCTGACCACCAGGCTATCCCGTCCCCCATGTTTAACATAATTTATTAGTACATTATAACACATCAAAGTATATTATAGTGTTGTACAATACAGAACACAGAAGTACAGAACAACAATGTTCACTATATCACATCACAACATCACACATAGTATAGTGTTGTACAATACAGATTACAGAGGTACAGAACAATAATGGTCACTATGTCACATCATAACATCACAGTACAGTATAGGCAAGGTAAAGGAAACAGACCTATAATGCTAATTATATTGAAACATAACACAAAACGGTAGGATATTATATTGCACACTGGTACAAATACACCACAGTGGTACGGCACAGTGCAATAATATACACCATATTGCAAGACAATATAGCGCAGTATTGTTTATCGTTGCATGGTATAAACCACCAAAAGCGTACAGTGCAATAATGCACACCATATTGCAAGACAATAATAATATATCACAATACATAGCAGAATATTGCTCAGTACAACACAAAACCCAATAATGCAAAAAGATGATAAACAGCACATCACAGAACAACACAGAACAATACCGTAAGCCACAGCACATGGGAATATTGCACAGTATGATTATGATATACAGTATTGTGCAACTTGGCCAATGCGTTCAGCACAGAACACAGTATTGTGTGGTGCAAACATGTAACCAAAAAAAATCCCATCTGTTGTTTGCACAGAGAAATCTGCTTACTTAGTATGAACCCTCTCGAACGGTAGTGTCTGATTTTGTTTTGGTTGATGGTTTAAAAAATAGACAACCCAACTTTTGTTGTTGTTGATGGGGTTTTTTTTTTTTTGTTTGTTTGTTGCTGTTTTTTGGTTTTGGCTCTTTTTTTTTTTTGGGGGGGGGGGGGGCATTTTTGAGGTGGGAAGAAAGGAGGAAGTGATGGCACACTTGACACAACCTGGGGTAAGTTATTTATAGCTGTTTACTGTTTGTCATGCATTAAAAAAACAAAAAAACTTCGATATCAATGGCATTTTGTTTTTATCTATATGACTATGTTAATACACGATCTTTGAATTTATAAACTATCATATGTGATTTTTATATATGTATGTATGTATGTATGTATGTATGTATGTATGTATGTATGTATGTATGTATGTATGTATGTATGTATGTATGCATGTATCTATAATCTCAAACGAAATCATGTTACAAGAAATATGCAAAATAAATAGCTCAGGAGTTGCAACTGTGTCGATTGTATCTTTGAGGTCTTTATTCTTAGACTGACTTGATTTTTGACATTTTGTTGTGGCTAATATTTCATTTTCCAGATTGATCCTGTATGTTTCGCTCTTGTTGCTGATTCATTCTTTTTCTTTGTTTCTTATGTGCTTTTGTGGATGTCTTGTTAGCAATGTTGACGTGTAGCTTCACTTTTTTTCATTTTTTTTTCATTCTAGAACTGTTTTTTTCCACATATGTTCAAAACTGAAATAAGTTTGAACAACAGAAACCGTTATTTAGAGAATAGAGGCGTTCGTAATATGTTTTTTTTTTTTTTTTTAAAGTTCAGAACCTTGCAATTAAGCGCTTTGATTTGTTTTTGCAAGATATAGCGCTATACAAATTCCATGTATTATTATTATTATTATTATTATTATTATTATTATTATTATTATTAATTTCAAAACTTTAAAACATGCGTTGAAAATTGATATGCAAATCAACGGCATGCTGCATGCTAAAACATGTTTAACCGATCATACCAAACACTTCACCCCCTCCCTCTATCCTCTCCTTTCCCCCAAACGCCAAAATCATATTCAACATCCCCTCTTCCCCACTTTAAAGAAAAAGATCATTTTCCCGAAAATATCGTGAATATCACAATTTAATTTGTCTCGATATACTGAAAATAAAATCTATAAAACTATGAATACAAGTAAAATCTTTGACAACTTCTTCAATCGTGAAACAAAATCAGTAACATTATAATGTCAAACAATGATTATCCAAAGCAATATTAGTGACCACTAAAAACAACGATATATTTTAGTCATGCCCCAAAGCGAATTAGTTTCCATGTCTTACGCCTTACAGAATGCTACAGTCTTCATTGCTCATAAGAACTGGCGAGCTTTCAGCAGTAGCACGCTATCATAAGCCCCCAAGAAATCCACACTCAACATAGCAACTCTCTCATCTTCTCTCACCCACTACACACCAAGACTCGAACCCCCACCTGTGTGAGACTACGCCAAAGGCAGAAAAACCCTGGGGCCCTTTTCAGGTGCTGGCTTCTGAAAATAATCACAACAGACGTGACGTGACATTGGACGTCAACTGCCAAGACACGTAGTGCGCAATTTTTTGAAAACAGCATGCTCAGTTCTGGAATAGCATGCACAATGGTCTGGGAAAGTGCGCGCAGTTTTGGCACAGAATACGCAAGTTTTTAGGTAAAAAAAACCGAACAGTTTTTGGTACAAAATGCCCAATTCTCGTATAAACCGGGCTGCTTCGGAATAGGGTGCGCAGTTATTGAATCAAGGGCGCAGTTCTGGTGTAGAGTGCGCAGTTACGCGATGTGGATTACTGGGGACTGGATGTAAAGAAGCACATGAGTGCTTATTCATTATCCTCGAATTAAAAGAATTTGACTTGATGTCGACCGCGCAGTTTTGGTATAGAGATCGCGCAGTTTTGGTATAGAGATCGCGCAGTTTTGGTATAGAGTGGACAGTTTTGGTATAGAGTGTGCTGTTTTGGTATAGAGTGTGCTGTTTTGGTATAGAGTGGACAGTTTTGGTATAGTGTGCTGTTTTGGTATAGAGTGGACAGTTTTGGTATAGAGTGGACAGTTTTGGTATAGAGTGGACAGTTTTGGTATAGAGTGGACAGTTTTGGTATACAGTGTGCTGTTTTGGTATAGAGTGTGCTGTTTTGGTATAGAGTGGGCAGTTTTGGTATAGAGATCGCGCAGTTCTATTATAGAGTGGGCATTTTGGTATAGAGATCGCGCAGTTCTATTATAGAGTGGGCATTTTGGTATAGAGATCGCGCAGTTCTATTATAGAGTGGGCATTTTGGTATAGAGATCGCGCAGTTCTATTATAGAGTGGGCATTTTGGTATAGAGATCGCGCAGTTCTGGTATAGAGTGGGCTGTTTTGGTATAGAGTGGGCAGTTTTGGTATAGAGATCGCGCAGTTCTGGCATAGAGATCGTGCAGTTCTGGTATAGAGATCGCGCAGTTCTGGTATAGAGATCGTGCAGTTCTGGTATAGAGATCGTGCAGTTTGGTATAGAGTGGGCAGTTCTGTTATAGAGTGGGCAGTGTTGGTATAGAGATCGCGCAGTTCTGGTATAGAGTGGGCAGTTCTGGTATAGAGTGGGCAGTTCTGGTATAGAGTGGGCAGTGTTGGTATAGAGATCGCGCAGTTCTGGTATAGAGTGGGCAGTGTTGGTATAGAGATCGCGCAGTTCTGGTATAGAGTGGGCAGTGTTGGTATAGAGATCGCGCAGTTCTGGTAAAAGGTGGGCAGTTCTGGTATAGAGATCGCGCAGTTCTGGTATAGAGATGTATTTTATAGATGACAGACACCTTCCTTCAATAGTTTTTTTTTATCCCTTCAAAAGTTGGGTGTTTTCTCCCTTCAAAAAAAAAAAAAATCCCTTCAAAAGTTGTTTTTTTTATCCTTCAAAAGCTGTTATTTTGATCCCTTCAAAAGTTGTTTTTTTTATCCCTTCAAAACTTATTTTAATCCCTTCAAAAGTTTTTTTTTTATCCCTTCAAAAGCTGTTATTTTGATCCCTTCAAAAGTTTTGTTATCCCTTCAAAACATTTTAATCCCTTCCAAAGTTTTTTTTTATAATCCTTCAAAAGCTGTTACTTCAATCCCTTCAAAAGTTGTCTTTTTTTTAATTCCTTCAAAAGTTTTTTTTTTTTTTTTATTCCTTCAAAAGTTGTTTTTATAATTCCTTCAGAAATTTTTTTAAAAATCCCTTCAAAAGCTGTTATTTCAATCCCTTCAAAAGTTGTTTTTTTATCCCTTCAAAAGTTTTTATTAAATCCCTTCAAAAGCTGTAATTTTCAATCCCTTCAAAAGTTGTTTTGGAATCCCTTCAAAAGTTGTTTTTTTTGAATCCCTTCAAAAGTTTTTTTTTTGAATCCCTTCAAAAGTTTTTTTTTTTTTAATCCCTTCAAAAGCTGTAATTTCAATCCCTTCAAAAGTTGTTTTTTTTATCCCTTCAAAAGTTATTTTAATCCTTCAAAAGTTTTTATTAAATCCCTTCAAAAGCTGTAATTTCAATCCCTTCAAAAGTTGTTTTTGAATCCCTTCAAAAGTTTTTTTTAAAATCCCTTCAAAAGTTTTTTTGAATCCTTCAAAAGTTTATTTATTAAATAGTTATATATATATATAAATTTTTTATTAAATCCCTTCAAAAGTTGTAATTTCAATCCCTTCAAAAGTTGTTTTTGAATCCCTTCAAAAGTTTTATATTATAATATTATATTATATATATATATATATATATATTTTTTATATAAATTCCCTTCAAAAGTTGTAATTTCAATCCCTTCAAAAGTTGTTTTTGAATCCCTTCAAAAGTTTTTTATTTTATAATAATATAAATATTATATTAATTATTATATATATTATATATATATTTTTATTAAATCCCTTCAAAAGTTGTAATTTCAATCCCTTCAAAAGTTGTTTTTGAATCCTTCAAAAGTTGTTCACAGCTTGCACGTTGCCAACTTCATAGCACAAGCTGATTATTTCATTTTTTTATATGGATGAGTTAACCCCAATTTTTAAAAATTATATTTAATAGCAATTTTGACCCCAAAAAATTCATGGGTACTTTTTTTTTTATCACTTGGATGTCATGCATCTATAACGTTGATTAGACCGTGAACCATTAGTTCCATCAAAAAAGTGTCGTGGAGGCACCAGACAGCGATTATTGTTGTCTGTCATATGAGCAAAACTATTTTGCACTAGCTGTCAAAATGATTCACAACAGTTTCCAAAATAGCTTTATAGGCTAAATTCGACTGAATATTAAAAAAAAAACTTAACAGAACAAAACAAAGAAAAAAAACCTAAACACACACACACACACACACACACACACACACACACCACACACGGTGTAGGTATACATTGTAGTAAGGACCACTGACTAGAAAAGACATATATTTTTTATTTTTTATTAATTTTATACCACTTTATGTCACAGCAGATTTCTCTGCATAAAATTCGGGTTGCTCTCCCCGGGGAGAGCCCGTCGCACACAAGTGCAGCGCCTACCCTTACTTTTTTCCCCTCAGGGATGGTGTCTAAACAGGACACCTGTGTACATGCTGGGTTTTTTGTTGTTTTTAATTTTTTTTTGTCATCCACTCCTACCGGCACACGATGGCTTGCTCTTGCAAAAGGCGGAACGGGGTTTTTAACGTGTGCGCAAGATGTTCTGCGTGCACACGGGGCCTCGGTTTATAGTCTCATCCGAATGAGATATATATTTATTTTATATTTATATATATTTATATCAATTGTATATTATTATTATTAATATTTGTTATAATGTTTATTGTTAATATCACACATCAAACCATTTTTTTCCCTCCATGAATCAAAGACACAGGCATTGTTACGTTCCCATAACAAAATCACCACACAAAATGCTATATCATTATATTCTACAAATACACACATGCAGTCAGATTTAAAAAAACAACAAAACAACCAAACAAAATGAGCGTCCCTTCAGTATGGTGATCTTTTATCTCCAAAAGTAACAACCCCAATCTCGTGACCAAAAAACAAAAAGTACCCAAAACGGGACAGGATAGCTCAGTGGTCAGAGCACTCGCTTTCCCCAAGCTAAGGTTAAGCAGCATTGAACATGGTTACCAAAGTGGGATGGGTGGCCGTTTGCGCGCCTTGGCTTCAAGTACAGTCCCCCAGTTCACCCAGCTGGCAATGGGTACCTGCCCTCTTTAGGATCGGAGAAGGTAAAGCAGCGAGGTAGAGGAGATGGGCCCGTGGAGAAGCTGAGGTCTCTGATGCCTCGCTCCCCAACGACCACATAGGTTATGGAACACCTTTAGTTTAACCCTTTTTACCAAAAACGAAGAACAATTGTACACGACTCGATTGTACAAGATGACTGTGACACTATATACACCAATTTCAACATGCCAGCCCAGTATTCTGTACAAAACAATGCAATGCAGTGATGCAATGTGATGCGATGCAATGCGATGTGATGCAATGCAATACAATGTGATGCGATGCAATGCGATGTGATGCAATGCAATACAATGTGACGGATGCAATGCGATGTGATGCAATGCAATACGATGTGACGCGATGCAATGCGATGTGATGCAATGCAATACAATGTGACGCGATGCGATGTGATGCATGCATGTGATGCAATGCGATGTGGTGCAATGCAATGTGGTGCAATGCAATGTGGCATGCAATGCGCTTCAAACAAAACAATGATATAGCAACAATACTTTGTCTCCATGCAAAGTGATTTTGCAAGGCAGCGAAGGGCAGAAAGCGTGTGATAACTCTCTCTCCCTCCTCCCCTCTGACAGCCTCTTGTGGGGGGATGCGGGGGGGGGGGAGGGGGGTTAATATTTTTAGAAGAATGTTAATGGTTTTTGCTCTCAGCTGGGCTGTTTCCTAGGCACCCATGCATAGAATTAAGTGATGCATTAATTTCTAGGCTTGATAAGCCATGTGTTTTACTTTCTGGTATAACTATGAAAAACGCCAATGTTGAAACAATTTTGGATTATTCATCCATCCCATGAGATGAATTTGGCATCAAGACTTTTCAGTTTGGAATGGTAACCTCCACCCCCTCCCCCCCCCGTGGAGATGCCAGGGGCCTGTCAGTACAGATAGTATCCCCACCTTCTGGAAATTCTGTGCTGGCAATTTCCCTCTTTTCTATCCCTCTCTTTGTTTCTTGCCGTGTTCCTTTTCTTCCTGTCGCTTCTTTCTTGTCTTATCTTCTGCCTGCTTGGTCCATTCTCCTGCCCTTTTATTCCAGAAGGACTAGAACCATTCTCTCCCACGCTGAAGTCAGAGGCACGCTGGGCCCGATTTGTCAGGCGCTTGACGGCAGCGCACGCATTTTCGCTCATTTAACAAGACAACGATAGTTGCTGTCTGAGCGTTCGACGACGACGACGACGACGACAACGACGAAGAAGAATGGTAACCTAACTGGGTGTTTCTTACCTACACTCAAATCATCAGCACACAGATAGTCTACGTGATCACATCTGCGCCTTGAGGCATGCATTATACACAAGCATCTGCAGCAAGCAGATGCGGACAGAGTTGAGGCGAAAAGCATGATCCTTCAGAAATAAATAAATAAATAAATAAAAAGTTACCTGGGGGAGGGGTTGCGGTGGGGTGTGGGCCGTGAGTGGAAGCACCGGCGCTGAGGCGAGATTCTGAAACCCAGATATGAACGACTTCGGTGAATTTTCATCAAATTAAATTTTTAATCCAACGTTTTTTTTGTGTTGCTTTTGTTGCCAGTCTCAATTTTTTTTCTTGTTTACAATACATGTACGCATACCTACCTACACGTACACATACACCTATACACCCACCCACACCCACACACTGGTACACAGACAGGCAGGCAGGTGGGCATGCAGACAGGCAAACACAGACTCTCTCTCTCTCTCTCTCTCTCTCTCTCTCTCTCTCTCTCTCTCTCTCTCTCTCTCTCTCTCAACATTTTCGGAGATCCATGATATGCTATATATATGTATGCAGATTATATTTGGTGGCTACTGTCTTAAGTTTTTATTATTGTCGCCCCTAAGAACTGGATTAAAAAAAGATGTAATAAATCCTTTTGGAAATAAACCTCCCATCATATTTCCTCCCTCTTCTCACTCCCCTCCTCTCCTTACCCTCCCCTCCCTCCCCCCAAAAAACCAAACCCACCACACCACCACTCCCAAACCACAACCTCCCCACAACCCAACCCACCACCACCACCCATCCTCACTCACCAAGATAAAACCGTTCACACGTCATCTGCAACACTTCCACGTCATCCACGGCCAAATCCGCCCGCCTGGCCTGGCCTCGCATGGCCACGAAGGCCACCGACAGGCGATTGGCCGCCGGCAACGCCACGCATGCGCTGCGCCACGTGTTATTTCCGTCCACTTCCTGGAACCACGAGAGCTCTTCGGTGTTGCTGTCGTGGTTTTTCACCAGAAGCCCCAGAGTTCCCGTGACCATGAACTTGGAGAAGAAGCTGTAGGCGAAGTAGTAGAAGACCAGGACGTCACTTCCGGAGGAGTTGAAGGGAGACGACTCCAGGGCCACGAAATCCAAGGGGTGGCCATTCTCTCCGTTGGCGAACGCCCAGTGTCCTGAGGGAAGAGAGAATATTTATTTAAGATGGGTGGATGAATTGAGTTGATGAATGAAGAATCACTGAATTAATCCATCGATCAGTTGTATAATACTTTCAGGAACAATGAATGAATGAATCCTTCAACCAATTGTGCACTACTTTCAGGAACATGAAAGAATGAATGAATGAACCCTTAATTGCACTTCTTTCAGGAATATGAATGAATAAATCAACTAATAAATCCATCAATCGATAAAGTACACTACTTTCAGGAACATGAATGAAGTGATGAAAGAATGAATAAATGAATTAATGAATTGTGTACTACGTTCCGGGACATGAATGAATTGATCAATCAATGAATGAACTGCATACAACTTTCAGTCACGTCTGATTTATCTGCATACAATTCAGGCTGCTCTCCCTGGGACAAAAGTGTGTTGCCACAAGAACAGCACCACCCTGTATCTTTATTACTTTTATTTTCCTCTCTGCATGTATAGTATGTGTCTTTGTTTCCCTATGAAAGTGGGTATTTTTCTACACAGAACTGGGACGAATCTCTTGTTGCCATGGGTCGTTTTATCAGCACAGAGTGCAAGTTGCACACGGGACCTCCGTTTATCGTCTCATCTGAAATGCTAACACCCAGACCACCACTCAAGGCACCTCAACCGTAAGGGGAAGAGAAGAAGAAGAAGAAGAAGATTATCACGTATATGTTCCATTGTGAAAAATAAAGGTATAAGCTCTAAGGTTGTTGGATGTTGCTCTCATTACAGACCTTTTATGTACAAGTCCTGGTGAAAAAAAAAAGTAAAATACAAAATCAAATAATTAAAAACAAACAAACAAACAAACAAAACCCTCTCTCACCTGACTGGTTTTGGTAGGTGTGGTCATAAATGGGGCCAGTGCCCACATTGATCGCCTCCCCTGGCCGCTGGTTCTTCTCACGTGACCAGACGTAGGGGGCATAATCGTGGATGGATCCGTTGTGAGAGTAGCCACACATGAAGCGGTTTTCAAAATCGCACTTGGTGGACCTCTGAGAATCTGTTAAAAAAAAAAGAAGAAAGCCTCGCGTACTTAAGGTGAGTGGCTTTTTTTTGTTTTCGTTTGTTTAAACTTAAAGAGCATTTTTTTTATCAACGGATTTAAGGAGTGATACGTTATATCTTTTACGGATATGGCAGGCAGGAGAGGGTTCATAATTTTCCCGTCTGATATTTGAATCTAGTGGAAGGGTGTTTTAACTGAAGAACACACACACACACACACACAGACACGCACGCACGCACGCCACGCACACACACACACTGCGCCGCGACTGTTCAGTTTTCTAGCAGGAAATTAAAAAAAAGACATTAACTTTTCTAGAGACTGCATCTTAACAACAAGAGGATACCTTCCAAGTTTTGTTTTTATATTTAAGGATGCCAGTTACCCATTGACAATCACAGTCCCTAAATCGGAAATCTCCGCTGGGACGTAGATATAATCACAACAACATCACTGACAAAAATGTTATAGGTCAGATTCTACATTTGAACCAATTTTTGTCCCTGCATTGCAGATTTATATTCTCTCTACAAGTCGGATTGCAGCTACTTCCGGTAGGCAAAAAAAAAAAAAGTTTCATACGCAAAATCGGCAAAGCTCGGAGCTCTTGCCAAGTAGCGAAAAAAATTGCTAAGTAGTTACAGTACATACAGCACGCTAATTTTGTGAAGTGTAAAATAATAATACATAATAGTTATCGTGTTAAAATTCTTAACAAATTGCAAGCGCAAGTTGGTTGATTTTTCTCAAAGAACAACAATAATGAAAAATGCATAATCAATTCATTGTGAATATATTTGCATTAAAAAAACACCACACAAACATTTTCAGTTTACAAGGTTTTTCAGTTGGAATGCAAAGAAGAAGAGGAAGAATGCTAAGAAGAAGAATTGCAAAGAAGAAGAATTGCAAAGAAGAAAAATGCAAAAAAAGAAGAAGAATGAAAAACACAAACATTTTCAGTTTACAAGGTTTTTCAATTGGAATACAAAGAAGAAGAGGAAGAATGCTAAGAAGAAGAATTGCAAAGAAGAAAAAAGAAAAAAAAAAGAAGAATGCAAAGAAGAAAAATGGAAAAAAGAACAAGAATGCAAAGAAGAAAACGGCAAAGAAGAGGAAGAATGCAAAGAAGAAAAATGCAAAAAAAGCAAACAAACAAAAAATAATGCCAAGAAGAAAAGTGCCAAGAAGAAGAATGCAAAGAAGAAGGAGGATGCAAAGAAGAATAATTCAAAGAAGATAAAGCAAAGAAAAGGAGGATGCAAAGAAGAATAATTCAAAGAAGATAATTCAAAGAGGAAGAATGCAAAGAAGCAGAAGAATGCAAAGAAGAATAATTCAAAGAGGAAGAATGCAAAGGAGAAGGAGAATGCAAAGAAGAAGAATGCAAAGAAGAAGGAGAATGCAAAGAAGAATAATTCAAAGAAGAAGAATGCAAAGAAGAAGGCGAATGCAAAGAAGAAGAATGCGAAGAAGAAGAATGCAAAGAAGAAGGAGGATGCAAAGAAGAATAATTCAAAGAAATAAAGCAAAGAAGAAGAAGAAGAATGCAAAGAAGAATAATTCAAAGAAGAAGAATGCAAAGAAGAAGGCGAATGCAAAGAAGAATAATTCAAAGAGGAAGAATGCAAAGAAGAAGGCGAATGCAAAGAAGAATAATTCAAAGAAGAAGAAGACTAATTCAAAGAGGAAGAATGCAAAGAAGAAGGCGAATGCAAAGAAGAATAATTCAAAGAGGAAGAATGCAAAGAAGAAGGAGAATGCCAAGAAGAACAATTCAAAGAAGATAAAGCAAAGAAGAAGAAGAATGCAAAGAAAAAGAAGAATGCAAAGAAGAAGGAGAAGAATGCAAAGAAGAAGAATGCAAAGAAGAAGAATGCGAATAAGAAGAATGCAAGCAGAATCAGAATGTAAAGAAAAAAGGAGAATGCAAAGAAGAAGAAGAATCCAAAGCAGATGAAGAATGCAAAGCAGAAGCTGCATGTTGTCAGCAGTCTTACCACAGACAGAAGCCTCGTCACTGCCGTCGGGACAGTCTCTGACAGTGTCGCACGTGCGGTCCATGGGGATGCAAGGGCCCGTTGGGCATTTGAACTCCTCGGCCGTGCAGGCTGTCAACACACACACAGACACACATGTAAACAAAAGCAGGTAGGTAGACACACAAGGACATTATACACTCATAATTATGTATGTATGTATGTATGTATGTATGTATGTATGTATGTATGTATGATGTATGTATGTATGTATGTATGTACGTACGCGCGTGTGTGTGTGTGTGTGTGTGTGTGTGTGTGTGTGTGTGTGTGTGTGTGTGTGTGTGTGTGTGTTGTGTGTGTGTGCACGAGCGTGTAAATACATACCATGCATGCGCACGCACACACACACACACACACACACACACACACCACGCATGCAAACACACATACACACGCATGCATACGCACATGCATGCACACACATACACAGAAGGTGGGGGGGATGCTACATTTCTGACAGAGCCCCCGGCATCCCATGAGGGAGCGTTGCCATCTTGTTGCAATCATCAATCAACCCATCCTAAAGGAGGTCAAGAAAGTGGATCGGTGGTTCTAGTGGTAAGACACCTGCCTAGAAAGCGAAAAGTCCTGGTCGGAAGTGTGCGGTGGTTTGATCCCTGTTTGGGCCCAAACCTCCCCCCCCCCCAATCCATTAAACCAAGAGTGGTGGTCTGGGTGCTAGTCTTTCGGGTGAGATGATAAAAACCGCAGCTCCGTGTGTTACACATAATAATAATAATAATGATAATAATAATGATAATAATAATAATAATAATAATAATAATAATAATAAATGGAATTTATATAGCGCTATATCTTGCAAAACAAATCAAAGCGCTTGCATTTAACCAATTCTTGCGCATGCAGCCAACAACAATTTAGATTTTTAACGAAGCCAATGTACACACACACACACACACACACACACACACACACACACACACACACACACAACACACACACGCGCGCACACACACACACACACACACACACAAAGGTTAAACACTTTGGCAGGGTGGTGGATATTTCGGCTGTTGAGAGCAGGGGCAGAAGATGAAACACATCAGTATTTAGCGCACGTAAAAGAACCCACGGCAACAAGAGAGCAGTCCCTGGCAAAATTCTGTAGTAAAAGCCACTCCCGAGAAAGAAAGAAAACAAATACAGCTGCAGACAGGAAAAGATATTTTAAAAAGATAATGGGTGGCGCTGCTCTTGTGGCGAATCTGCTATCCCCGGGGGGGGGGGGGGGGGGGGGGGGGGGGGAGAAGCCGCACGAATTTCACACAGAGAAATCTACAGCAGAGTTAAGGTGGGTATACAAACACAACACGAAACAATACAATATAAAACAACACAATTCAATAAAACAATACAAAACAACACAATACAGAACAACAACAAAAAACCCACTTTCATAGATAAACAAATAGTTACAGACAGGAAAAAGAAAAAAGAAAAATGGGGTAGGCGCTGCACTTGTGGCAAGCACTGCTCTCCCCGCGGAGAGCAGCCCGAATTTCACGCAGAGAAATCTGCTGTGACATAAAGTGGTATAAAATAAAATTTAAAAAACAATACAATCTAAAACACCACAATACAACACAAAACACCACAATACAAAACAAAACAAATACAAAACACAATACAAAACAAAACACAATACAAAACACCACAAGACAATACACAATACAAAACAACAAAACAATACCATACAAAAAAACAACAACCCCACTCTGATAGGGAAATAAATACAGCTGCAGACAGGAAAAAGAAAAACGAAAAAATGAGTAGGCGAAACGCTCTCCCCGGGGAGGGCAGCCCGAATTTCACGCAGAGAAATCTGCCGTGACATAAAGTGGTATAAAATAAATAAAATAAAACAATACAATATAAAACGACACGTCACAACAACACAATACAAAACAACACAATATAAAACGACACGTCACAACAACACAATACAAAACACCACAATACAAAACACAAGACAAAACAAAACAACACAATACAACACAAAAACAAAGCAACACAAACACAAGACAAAACAACACACTACAAAATACAAGACAAAACACAACACAGTACAAAACATAATTGTGGCAGGGCGGTAATTACATTACTTCCCTTGCGATCGGAACTGCCAATCGCAGCGTCGTGGGTGTAACGTTTGGATCCACACCTGTGAATTGTGCGACGTTCTGTATCGTTGGGGGGTGGTCGAAAACCGTCCACTGCATGCACTTTGCCTATAGCGGTAAAATGTAGTATTTATGCAGCCTCTCTTTAGAGGCCACATTCCCACTGTCTGACCGTGTTGTCGTCGCCGAGAAGTTGTACAGAGTCGCGGCAGATCAAATATCTGCACTCTGTTACATAATTAAAAAAACCCCAAGACAAACCCAAGACAAAACAACACCACAATACAAAACACAACAATACAAAAACACCACAATACAACAATACAAAACACAATACAAAACAACACAATACAAAACAACACAATACAAAACAACACAACACTACAAAACAACACTACAATACAAAACACAATACAAAACAACAAAACAAAAACCAAGACAAAACATAATACAATACAAACACAAGCCAAAACAACACAACAAAACA
>CM060344.1:24932865-24935365 GCA_030674155.1 Stramonita haemastoma | reverse complement strand
ATATTATTATTATCACCGTCGTTATTATTATCACACAGCGGAAGGCATGTGCTCCAGCCACCTGAACAAGCCACATCTGCATCAGATGCAACAGAGACTGCCACTCCCGCATCGGACTGCACTGACCAGCCACAGCCGGCGTTGTCGCTGAACAAATGACCTGTCTTTGGCGCGAATTCCATAGTCGACACCGACTGACGGAGGCCTACTGCATTATCACTGTCGTCTGTTTATGTTTTTTTTTTATGAGGGTGGAAAGGTGCGGGAGGGGGGGGAGGGAAGGTGGGTTGTGGGGGTGGGGGTGGGGGGTGGGGGTGGGGGTGGCGGTGTCGTTATTTTTCGTTATGTGTGGTTTAGTATGATGTAATGTGGTGTGGTGTGGTGTGGTGTGGTGTTGTATTGTATTGTATTGTGTGTGTGTGTGTGTGTGTGTGTGTGTGTGTGTGTGTGCGTGTGTGTGTGTGTGTGTGTGTGTGGTGTGGTGTGGTGTGGTGTGGTGTGGTGTGGTGTGGTGTGGTGTGGTGTGGTGTGGTGCGTGCGCGCGTGTGTTGTTGTGTTGTGTCGTGTCGTTGTGTGTAGTGTGTATGGTGTGGTGTGGTGTGGTGTAGTGTGGTATGGTGTGGTAGTGTGGTGTGGTTTGGTGTGGTGTGGTGTGGTGTGGTGTGTGTGTGTGTGTGTGCTCAGACACATATTTAGCTTTCTATTTTATTTTTAAAATAAAGCTACTTAATGAATGTGTTGCTTGTGCTTTAATGATTTAAATGTACACGCTTTGATTTGTTTTCACAGATTTACGGCGATACAAATTCTGTACAGCATGCAGTAGCAATAACATCCTCCTCCTCCTCATCATTTTTTAAAAATATTCTTTCATTTCGAGGATAATGGAATAAGCACTCATGTGCTTTTTTTCCCCATCCAGTCCCTGTCCGTATGTAGTTGCGTAAATATTGCCATCTACTCCCACCGGCACACAATGGCCTACTCTTACGAAAAGCGGAACAGGATTTTTGAACGTGTGCGCAAGATGTTCTGCGTGCGTTCGCACACGGGGCCTCGGTTTCTAGTCTCATCCGAAGGAATTATATCTCATCATCATCATCATCCATCATCATCATCATCCCATCACCACCACCACCACCACCACCACCACATCATCGCCACCACCACCACCACCACCATCATCATCACCACCACCACCCCACCACCACACCACACACCACACCACCATCATCATCACCTACCACCACCCCACCCAACCGCAACCACCACCACCATCACCCCCAGCACCACACCCACACCACCACCACACATCCACCCCACCACCACCACCCCACCACCACACCACCACCACACACATCATCACTCACCACCATCATCTTAAACACAACCAACCAACGCAACCCAACCCCAATTCAACCCCCCCCCCCACACACACACACACAAAAACATCACTCACCTGGTAGCGCAAGTGCCGGCAAGAGCAGCATGTCATCACGGACGACCCGTTGTCGTAAGCCGAGAACGATGTCAGTTTCCGCGTCCAGTCGAATTGACCCAGCAGCCACACGTCCGGCCCTTCAAACTGCTGCTTGTGCCACACCGTGGTCCAGTTGCCCGCTTGGCTCAGGCGGTGCACCGACACCGCCATCCCTTGGCGCACCCAGCCGCGCATGTGGTACCGGAAGCGGAAGCAGTGCGGTGACGTCAGGTCGATGCGCGGCGTGTGCAGGTTCTTCCCGCGAAAGGCCCCGAGTTGGTAGACGCCTGGAAGGTGGAGGGGGAGAGAGTTTGAGAGTGGTGGTGTTGTGGGTGGGTGGGTGGTTGTGTTGGTGGTAGGGGTGGTGGGTGGTGGTTGTGGTGGTGAGGGTGGTGGTGATGGGAGATAATTGGTGGTTGTGTTGGATGAAGGTGGTTGTGGTGGTGTTGAGTGGTGTTGGGTGTTGGGTGGTGGACACACATGAAATCTGTATCACACATACAGACACACACACTCCCCCTCTCTCTGTCTCTCGCACGCACACGCACACCCCCCCCCCCCCCAACTACCCACCACCACCTACCCAGCCTCAACTCCTACCCCCCCCCCCCGGAAAAAAACTCGACAACAAACAAAAAAACCCTAAACCACCACATCCCCTTACCCCTACATCCTTCCTTCTCCCCCCCTCCCCTCCCTTCCTCTCCCGCAAAATAATTATCAACAGAGCACCTCACCTGGTCTTGATTCAGCTCAAATTAACAATACCTCCCCCCCCCCCACACACACCATTTCTTCCCCCTCATTTAATCAACAAATTAAAAGCATAGTCTACCACCTATAGAGAGAAGAGATTTAAACCAAACAAACTCCTGACAAACACTATAGCTGAGTGGTTAAGACCGTTCGACTTCAATCCCATGGGTCAATGAAGTCATGGGTTCGAATCTCGGCGGCGTCTGGTAAATTAAGTTTTTAAATTTTTTTTTTATTATGATTATTTTTTTTTTACAATCTCCT
>CM060344.1:24917865-24922865 GCA_030674155.1 Stramonita haemastoma | reverse complement strand
CCTCCTCCCCACCCAACCCCCGCCACACACACACACACCACCCCACCCCACCCCCCTTCCACCAGCCACCCCCCCTCCCCACAAAACGAACCCAACTTACTCCACGCAATGAGCGGCACACCACCACCACCACCACCCACAACATCCCTCCCCCTCCCCTTACACACCCTCCCCATCCCCCCACACCACCCAAACACCCTCCCCCTCCCCCCCCACCCCTCCACCAGCCACCCACCCTCCCCACAAACGAACCCAATTTACTCCACGCAATGAGCTGAGCGGCACACCACCACCACCACCCACACCATCCCTCCCCCCCCCTCACACACCCTCCCCACCCCCCCACACCACCACCGAAACGCCCTCCCCTCCCCTCCCTGCCACCCCCTCCTTCCCCCGAAACACCCACCCACCCACAAACCAAACTTACTACTCCACACAATGAGCAGCACACCAACCACACCATCCCTCCCCCCTCCTCCCCTCCTATCCTCCCTCCCACACTACCCAAAACACCCCCTACCCTCCCTCCCACCCACCCCCCGCCACACACACACACACACACACACACACACACACACACACACACACACACACACACACACACACACACACCTTCCACAGGCCACCCACCCTCCCACAAACGAACCCAACTAACTACAGGCAATGAGCGGCACACCACCACCACCACCCACACCATCCCCCCCACACCACCCAAACACCCTCCCTCCCCCCACCAGCCACCCCCCCTCCCCACAAAACGAACCCAACTAACTTACTCCACGCAATGGGCGGCGGTGAGGATGAAGGAGGGGTGGATGAGGGAGCCTCCACAGAAGTGTTTGCCGAACTCCTGAATGGAGGCCATCCAGGGGATCTGCCCTCGCCGGGCCGGCTTCCCGCCAATCACCGCGTCCGCCATGTCGTGGGCCGCGCTGCACTCTGTTCAGGTCAAGGTCAAGGTCAAGAATCACAAGGTCAAGGTCAAAACACTTTAAAGAGTACTACTACTTACTTACCGCTACTGCTGCTGCTGCTGTTGTTGCTGCTACTTTTGTTACTACTACTACTAACTACTACTACTACTACTACTACTACTACTACTACTACTGATGATAATGATGATGATGATGATGATGATGATGATGATGATGATAATAAAGTAAAATAAATGATAATAATAACAATAATTATGATGATGATAAATGAATAATGAATGATATGATATGATGATGAGTGATGATGATATGATAATGATAATGATGATAATAATAATAATAATAATAATAATAATAATAATAATAATAATAATAATAATAATATAGTAGTAGTAGTAGTAGTAGTAGTAGTAGTAGTAGTAGTAGTAGTAGTAGTAGTGATAATAATATATTGAATTTATACAGCGCTGAATCTTTAAAGTGAACATTTAAAGCACTTGCCCAAAAAAAAAGGAGAAAAAAATGCCCCCCCCCAAAAAAAAAAAAAAAAATCCAATTGTAGTCCGTTTTATGCAAACCTGTAATGTACACCCACAAACAGTGACATACCTAATGTTAAGTTTTTAACATCAAGAACTGCAACAAGACACAAAGCAACCAAAACGAACAAAAAAGAAGGAAAACAAAACTTTACCACTAAAAAAAAAAACTCCCATATTTTAAACAAAATACCGACTCTCATGTACCACTTACACCCCTCTCCCCCCCCCCTCCTTTAAAAAAACAACAACACAACATATAAAATAAAAGTCATAATAACAAAACATTACTTCTGCCCCCCTCCACCTAATTAAAAAGGCATAATTATAATACTGACAGGCACATTGATAATTATTGATAAGAGTTCGTCATCGTCGTCGTCATCATCATCACGTCGTCGTCGTCTCATCGTCGTCGTCGTCGTCGTCGTCGCGACGATCTCTCTCACATCCACATCATCATCATCATCATCATCATCATACAATCTTTTTTTTCTTTTCTTTTTAATGTCTAATGTTCACTACTATTGTGTCGAATAACTATGTTGTATTGTATACCACTGTAGGTCACGGCAGATTTCTCACGTCAAATTCGGGCTGCTTTCCACCGGGGAGAGCACGTCGCCACAAGAGCAGCGCCACCCATTTTTTTCCCTGTCTGCGCAACTAACTGCATTTTGTTTCCCTATCAGAGTGGCTTTTTTTTTTTTTATAAACACGATTTTTCCAGGAACACTACTCTCTTGTTGCCGTGAGTTCTTTTACGTGCGCTAAATATGTGTAACACACGAGACCTTGGTTTTTTTATCCTTTCATCCGACAGACTAGCACCCAGACCATCACTCATGGTCAGATGGATGGGAGGAACCGTTTCTAGCGCAAACGGGGATCAAACCACCGCACACTCTCAACCCGGACTTTTCGCTTTCTAGACAGGTGCGTGTGGGCCCCCAAGAGCCTTTGCTCTCCACCATAAAGAGGAGAAAGCTGATGTGGTTTGGTCACACCACAAGACACAACACCCTAGCAAAAACCATCCTGCAAGGAACAGTCGAGGGCAAGAGAAGAAGAGGCCGCCAAAAGAAATCATGGGTTGACAACATCAAAGACTGGACCGCCCAACCCCTACAACACCTCCTACTAGCCACACAGGATCGTGAAGCATTTTCCGGAAAAAGATCTCTGTTGCGTCTTCTCTCATGTCCCCCCTACGTCCTTTGGGACATGGGACTGAGTGAGTGAGTGTGAGACAGGTGCGTTACCTCTAGACCACCGATCCACTAGTGACTCAGACAATCCAACATTTATCAATTATAATAAACTGTTGTTCAAAGGAGACGGGAGTACGCAGGGTCCTGGGAAAAGACTATGGAAACCTTCCCACAAGGATTGATATATAGAAAAAGGTAAAGGTGCCCCATAACCTGTGTGGTCGGGTCGTAGGGGAGCGAGGCGTCAGAGACCTCAGCTTCTCTAGGGACAAGCATATTTGAAGGTGGCGCCCATCTCCTCTCCCTTGCTGCTTTACCTTCCCTGACCCCAAAGAGGCAGGTACCCATTTATAGCTGGGTGAACTGGGAGACTGTACTGAAGCCAAGGCACGTAAACGGTGATTTATCCATCCACATACACTTTCCCGTCTGATATAACTTATAAGCGGAAGAACGTTAAACTGAAGCACACACACACACACACACACACACACACACACACACACACACACACACACACACACACACACAACACACACACACCACACCACCACACACACAGCACAACACACACAGCGACACAGTCAGTCAGTGCAGATCAGTCAGTCAGTCATCAGCAGTCATCAGCAGGGACAGACAGACAGACAGACAGACAGACACAGACAGACAGACAGAAAACAGACATACTGACCGGAAGGAAAGCACTCCAAAGTAACCACAGTACCGTTGCCGCCACACTTGTAGCTGAAAAAAAGATTATTTTTTTTTTTTTTTTTTTTAGACAGAGAAATTTTAAATTTAAAACCAACCCCAGTGTTGTGTGTGTGTGTGTGTGTGTGTGTGTGTGTGTGTGTGTGTGTGTGTGTGTGTGTGTGTGTGTGTGTGGTGCGCGCGCGGGGTGTGTGTGTATGTATGTATGTGTTGTGTTGTGGGCGTGCGTGCGTTTGTGTATGTATGTGTGCGTGCGTGTGTAGTGTACATGTGATGTATGTGTGTATGTGTGGTATGTGTGTGTATTGTGTGTGTTGTATGTATGTTATATTGTATGTATGTAGTATTATGTATGATGTAGTGTATGTATGTATGTATGTATGTATGTATGTATGTATGTATGTATGTATGTATGTATGTATGTATAGTATGTATGTATGTAGTGATGCGTGCGTGCGTGCGTGCGTGCGTGCGTGCGTGCGTGCGTGCGTGCATGCATGCATGCATGCATGCATGCATGTAGTATGTAGTAGTATGTTGTATGTATGTATGTGTATGTATGTATGTGTATATGTGTATGTTATGTGTATGTTGTGTGTGCGTGCGTGCGTGCGTGATGTGGTGCATGTGCTGATGTGTATGTATGTATGTATGTATGTATGTATGTATGTAATGTATGTATGTATGTATAATATGTATCTAATTATGCTTGTGTGTGCATGCATGCATGCGAGCGTGCGAGCGTAGTGTATGTCTACCCGTTTCCTTACTTCCTCGTGTGTAAGTAAGTAAGTAAGTAAGTAAGTCAGTAAGTAAGTCAGTCAAGTCAGTCAAGTCAGTCAGTCAGTCAGTCAGTCAGTCAGTCAGTCAGTCAGTCAGTCAGTCAGTCAGTCAGTCTTCAATTCTAACGTCTTTCCACTTTAAGTGATACCAGACGATCCTAAGATAGGAGACTGGATAAGTTAGTGTGTGTCTTCATTTTAACGTCTATCCACTAAAAAGTGATTTTAGACAAGTGATTGGGGAAAAAAAAGGTCGATGTGTTTTGTGGGGACTGGTGAAAAAAAAAAGAAAAAAAAGAAGGTCTAACCATCAGAAACTGCTTGAACTATACTACAAAAAGATAACAAATAGAAGCAAGTGAACTTGAGGAAGATAAATGCTACAAATAGATATAATATATATTGTGTTATGTATGTGTTAGTATATGATGATTTGTTGTGTGATGTATTGATAGTGTGTATGCGTGTGGTGTGTGTGGTGTGATGTGTGTGACTGTGTGTGTGTGATGTGTGTGATGTGTGATGTGTGGTGACTTGTGTGACTGTGTGTGTGTGTGTGTTGTGTGATTGTGTGTGTGACTGTGTGTGTGTGTTTATGTGTGTTCTTACAGGCAATAACTATCATCGATAAAATAACATGTTATTAGAACAAGTTAGTGTGTTTACTGGAGTATGCATGCAGCACTTACGTGGTGCTCCCAAAGCCCAGAATGGTCTGAATGGGTCCGGAGGGCGACATCTGATACAGCTTATACTCGTAGCCGTAGTCGTCGTAGTCGTACACCTGGTGTCGCCACGTGACAGCGCCACTGTTGTGTC
>CM060344.1:24900365-24905365 GCA_030674155.1 Stramonita haemastoma | reverse complement strand
GAAAGAAAGAAAGAAAGAACGACAGAAAGAAAAAGAAAGAGAGAGAGAGAGAGAGAGAGAGAGAGAGAGAGAGAGAGAGAGAGAGAGAGAGAGAGAGAGAGAGACAGAGAGAGACAGAGAGAGACAGAGAGACAGACAAACAGACAGACAGACAGAGACAGACAGAGACAGAGAGACAGAGACAGAGACACAGAGAGAAGGGGGGAGGGGCATGAAAGATAGGTCACAAACTCACACTGACAAAACCCATTCTTATTCTTCTTCATCATCGAACACTCAGAGAGCAACTATCGTCTGTCATGATTATGAGTGAAATTGGTTGCGCTGCCGTTAAGTGCCTTGACAAGTCAGGCCCCCGCGCATCCGACTTCGGCGTGGGAGAGAATTGTTCTCTTTTGAAGTCTTTCTGGAAAAAGGAAATGTGAATGGACCAAGAAGGCAGAAAACAGACAAGGGGGTGACATGGAAAAAAACAGGGACGAGGCAGAAACAAAGAGAGGGGTAGTAGTAGGCACCCATCAGTCTCGGAAGACTATGGAGTTGCGCTCTAGTCTTTTAGAGCGCAAAGCCTGGGTAGGTAAGTATGGAGGGCAAGCTGTTCCAAAGAGAGGGGTAAAATAAAAGAAAGGGAATTCCTAGCAACGAATTTCCAGAAGATGGGGATGCAATTAAAACTGTACACTGACAGTCCCCCCTGCATCCCCAGAGCAAAGAAGAGATGCACTAGATGCATCAAACTCACATTGAGAAACATACTGCAAAGAAAGAACCCCCTCCCTCTCACCCTCATCCCCCCCCCCAAAAGAAATAAATACGAGTTTCACAACAAAATGACACAAACGAAAGTCAAAAGAGAGAAACAAAGAAAATCATGAGACACAAGTCACATTGCCAAAAACACACTGAAAAAGAAACACATAAGAAAGAAACTAAGACATAAAAACAAACTGACCCCAAATATAATTGTTTTAAAAAAGTTTAAGACATTAATATCATGTGGCCACAAATTTTGGAAGAGTTATGATACATCTGTGTGATTATGCACAAGAAACCCAACAAAACCCCGTGTGTATAAAACGTAAAGGTGTTTCCATAACCTATGCGGTCGTTGGGGAGCGAGGCATCAGATAGCTTCTGCAGAGGCCAGCATGTTGAGGGCGGCGCCCATCTCCTCTCCCTCACTGCTTTACCTTCTCTGACTCTACAAAGGGCAGACGCCCATTGACAGCCGGGTGAACTAATAGAACTGAACTGAAACCAAGGCACACAAACGGTCACCCATCCACTTGGTAACCACCACGCTCACTGCTGCTCAGCTGGGGGTAAAAACGAGTGCTCTGACCAATGAGCCATCCCCGTCCTCTGTCGCACAGATATTAGAAAGAAAGAAAGAAAGAAAAACAACAACCACCGCGTTTTCTCTGTATTTTCACTCTCCTTCACTTTAACAACCCAGCATGCACACAGGTGTTGTGTTTAGACACCATCCCTGAGGGGGAAAAAAAAGAAGAAAAAAAGGGTAGGCGCTGCACTTGTGGCGACACGCTCTCCCGGTGGGAGAGAGAGAGAGAGAGAGAGAGAGAGAGAGAGAGAGAGAGAGAGAGAGAGAGAGAGAGAGAGAGAAGAGAGAGAGAGAGAGAGAGAAGAGAGAGAGAGAGAGAGAGAGAGCAGCCCCAATTTTCATGCAGAGAAATCTGCTGCTGTGACATAAAGTGGTATAAAATAAAATAAAATAAAACCACTGCACCACACGACCCCTTCCTTCCTTATACCTTGACACACGGAGCGGCAAGGGTAGAGGTAGACCCCGTTATCGCAGGAGGGAAAGAGCATCTCGCAGGTGTAGAACAGGGCGCTGGCCGCACAGCCCGTAGACACCACAGGCTGCAGGTACTCGTAGTAATACAGCAGCGTCGTTTCCTGGTCATGTGCACCCCACGTGCTGGGCAGACTTCCGTTCTCGTGACCAAAATGGCTGCAGGTAGCGATGGAGATAGGGACGCATTGGTCTGATAAGAGAATGGAATGACAAGATTTGATAAAAAAAAAAAATTATCATAAAAGAAGAATGAGAGAGAGAAGATGAGATAAGAAATGAGAGAGAAGCAATGAATGAATAATAAAAGAAAAATGAGAGAGAATAAAGGAAAGAAATAAGGAAAGGACTTTTAAGAAAGATAGAAGAAGGAAAGGAAGGAAGGAGGAATTATAAGGAAAGAAAAAAACGAAAGAAAGAAACAACAACAACAAAAAAGAAAGAAAGAAAGATTGATGAAAGAAACAACAAAAAAAGAAAGAAAAAGAAAGAAAGAAGAATGAATGAATAGAATGAATGAATGAATGTGCATGAAAGAAGTTATAAAAAAATAAAAGAATGGAAAGATAAAAGAAAGAAAGAATGATAGAAGTTACAGGGAAGTGAAGACAAAGAAAGAAGGAAAGAAAGAATAAAAAACGACACACTAGAAGAAAGAAGGAAGCTTTAAGGAAAGAAAGACAAAGAAAAGAAAAAGAATTTAACAAAGACAAGGAGAGATAAGGATGAAGGACAGGGGGGAGGGAGGGAGGGAGGGAGGGAGAGAGGAGAGGAGAGAGAGAGAGAGAGAGAGAGAGAGAGAGAGAGAGAGAGAGAGAGAGAGGAGAGAGAGAGAGAGAGAGAGGAGACGAGACAGAAGAGAGAGACAGACAGAGACAGAGAGACGACGACAAAAGAGAAGAGAAGAGACGAGAAGTATAAAACACTGAACACTGAAATGATTTAATGTACATTGGCCATGGACCACAGTACATTTCATGGGTTTGGGATGTAATAAAGGGTTCATTCATATAACTGGCAAAGCAAAATGCACAAAAAGTTTGATTCATAGCTGATCAAAGAAGCAAAACACACGTTATTCTAAATCATGATTATGACTCTAGTATCAAGCTTAACCAAATCACAAAAATATGATGTTTCGGGAAAATTGTGGAAATCATGCACATCAATTACGTATCGAATCATAACCGTTTTTCAATATACATCTTGAATTAGCATTGTCTTCCTTTTATTAATAGAGTGAAAAATATATCTTGACAAACTGTGCCTGTACTCATCATTTGTTGCTTTGAACAGATCGAGATATATAGAGAGAGACAGAGAGAGAGACAGAAGACAGACAGAGACAGCGAGACAGAGACAGCGGACGAGACAGAGACAGAGAGAGCGAGAGAGAGAGAGGGGGGGGGGGCAACCCCCCCAAAAAAGACCAAACAACAAACAACCCCTCCCCCCCTAAATGACCACCCCCCCCCCCCCCCCCACACACACACACCCCGCACAAGATCTAACGACCACAAACTCAGTCCCCCCTCCCTATACTCACGCTGCAAGCCCTGGGTGGTGGTGATGACAGGGAGGGTGGTGGTGGTGGTGGTGAGGAGGGGGGTGGTGGGGGAGGAGGGGAGGGAGGGGGGAGGGAGGCAGAGGGCGGGGTCGTTCTGAAACATCCGGCAGTCCAGATTCAAGATGTCGCCTTTGCCGTAGCAACTCTTGTCCACATCTGCAGCAGAGGATCCCAGGTGGGGTGTCACACGTGTATAAAAAAAAGGTAAAAGGTAAAAGGTAAAGGTGTCCCATAAGTTATGTGGTCACAGGGGAAGCGAGGAGGCATCAGAGATCTCAGCTTCTCTAGGGGCCAGCATGTTGAGGGCGGGGCGCCCATCTCCTCTCCCTTTGCTGGTTTACCTTCCCTGACCCTCAAGAGGGCAGGTGCCCATTTACAGCTGGGTGAATTGGGGGGGGGGGGGGACTGTACTGAATACAAGGGCGCAAACGGTCACCCATCCAACTGGTAACCACGCTCGATGCTGCTTAACCTTGGCTAGGGGAAAGCCAGTGCTCTGACCACTGAGCTATCTTGCCCCTTACACGTGTATATTATGTACATGTATATATGGACACTGGCATACACAAACTCATCTTATATTACAAATAGTGAAAAGGCGTTAAATATTATAAAAAACAACAACAACAACGAACGAACACGAACATAGAGAGACTGAAGTAAGAAAAATAGGTTCCTCTCAGCTCTCTCCCCTCCTCTCTCTCTCATCTCTCCTCTCCTCTCTCTCCTCTCTCTCTCTCCTCTCTCTTCTCTCTCTTCTCTCTCCCTCCCAATCCTCCTCCCTCACCCCCCTCGCTTCTCTTTCTCCTCCATCAACCAACAAACTCAAACTCACCCTCACAAAAGCTTTTACAGGGCAAAGTCACATTATCCAGCATCTCTCCTCATTCACTTCTTCCCTCCCCTCTCCTCACCATTCTCCTTCTCTCTCTCTCCTCCCCTCACCCCCCCCCACCCCCATTCACTCTTTCTCCTCAACCAACCAAACTAAAAAAAAAAAAACTCACCCTCACAAAAGCTTTTACAGGGCAAAGTCACATTATCCAACGTCTCCCTCTCCTCCTCCATTCACTCTCCCACTCCCCCCCCCCCTCTCTCTCCTCTCTTCCACCCAACTCTCTTCCTCTCTCTCCCCGCCCTCCCCCACCCCCCCCCCCCCAAACTCTCTCTTTCTCTCTCCCTCAACAAACCAAAAACCCCATAACTCACCCTCACAAAAGCTTTTACAGGCAAAGTCACATTGTCCAACGCCTCGTCGCATTTAGGAAAGAAGGCGGAGCACATGAAATACTCCACGTGGGGGTGGCACTGAGAGCGGATGGCCGGCATGGCCCATTTCTCAAACACTTCCACGTTCGCCGTAAGGTTTTCGGCGAACCAGGTAGGAAACGCCGTCACCTCGAAACCGAGGCTGCGGCAACGCTCAAACGTTTGTGGCGAACAGAAACCTTAGGAGGGAAAAAAACCCAAAAAGAGATAGTAGAGATAGGTGAATTGTATTGCTAGTTTAAGTTAAGCAGTTGTTGCTGTTGTGGTGGTGGTGGTTGCCGCGGTTTGTTGTCTTGACTGTGTCTTTCTGTTTGTCTGTCTGAAAATCTGTCTGTTTGTCTGGTCTGT
>CM060344.1:24887865-24890365 GCA_030674155.1 Stramonita haemastoma | reverse complement strand
CTCTCTCTCTCTCTCTCTCTCTCTCTCTCTCTCTCTCTCTCCCTCCCCCCCCCCCCTCCTCCTGTTTTCAACCAAAAAGTTCTTACCAGTCAAAAACCACCTGTGCATTTTTAAATCATTATTTTTTAGTTCTTTAAGTTTCACGACAGCAGGGGAGAGAGAGAGGGGGGTGGGGGGGTTGGGGGTGGGGATGCGCTATATATATATATATACCTTCATAAGTGATGATGGCAGCAATTATGTACACCTGCATGACGTAGTAAGCATGATCACGTCACTACAGTGGTTCGACGGAAGAAGACACGCATCTCTGCTGGCAACACTGTTGTTGTTGTTGTTGTTGTTGTTGTTGTTGTCTTAAATTTGACGTCTGTTCACTCTCAGTGAAATTAGACGATTGCAACACTGTAAGCTACATCTGGTTAGAAAAAACAACAACAACAAACCTTTCACCAACGGAAGATTCTACAAAGTTGTGGTCTCAAGTTTCAATATATATATAGAAGGTTTTGACGTTTTGTTTTGGGTGTAATGTTTACGTCACTTTGTGATACACTTTGAAGGGTCAAGGCTTTGTATACTTCGTCACTTTTCCACGAGGTTCACGTTTTATTTTTGTGGGTCAATGATCGCACTTTTCTTTTTTCTTTTTTTTCTTTTTTCTTCACTTTGTGATACACTTTGAAGCGTCAACGCATTGTAGATTTCGTCAATTTTTTTTGAGGAAGGTTCGCGTTTTATTTTTGTGGGTGAATTTTTGTTTCTTCACTTGCACTTTTGTTGTTGTTGTTGTTGTGAATGTTACTTTGTGACACACTTTAAAAAGTCACAGCTTCGTAGGTTTCGTCATTTTTTTTTTTACTATTAAGTTCATGTTTTATTTTTGTGGGTGAATGTTTTGAAGCTGTTTTTTCCCCCTCCACTCATATACGGAATTCCTTGCACTTTTTGTTTTTACGTCATTTTGTGACACATTTTGAAACATCACAGCTTTGTAGACATCATCACTTTTTCCTAAGGCTCACATATTTTTTCTGGTGAGTTTTTTTCTCTCACTACAAAATGAAGTTCATGCACTTATTCCCCGGCAAATACACTTTGACACGTCACGGCTTTGTACACTTCGTCACTTTTTCCATAAGATTCATGTTTTATTTTTGCGAGCGAAGTTTTTTTTTTTTTTTTTAACTTACAAAACTAATGTAGTTGTTGCACTTTTTTTGTTGTTGTGAATCGAATCTCACTTTGTGATACACTTTAAAAAGTCACAGTTTTCTACACTTCGTTACTTTTTTTCACGAGGGTCACACGTTTTATTCTTTAGATTGAAATTTTGTTACATGCCATGAAATTTGTGCACTTTTTTTCCTCTTTCCGTCATTTTGTGATTCTATTTGAAACGTCAGTTTCGTATACTTCGTCCCTTTCTGATGTGGCCAAGGGTGAATTTTTTTTTCCACTTGCCAATAAAGTTTGTACACTTTTTACATTTTTTAAAGATTTTACGTCACTTTCTTACACACTTTGAAGCGTCACAGTTTCGGAGACGTCGTCATTTTTTTCATGGGAGTCACGTTACATATCTGAGAGTAACATTTCCTCCACTTGTCGATAAAGTCGTCACACGTTTTTTAACGTCATTATGTGATACACTTTGAAGCGTCACAGGCTCCTAGACTTCGTCACCTTTTGTATAAGATAATACTTCTTTTTATGTGGTTGACATTTTTTTTTTCTTTTCTTTTTTTTTTAACTTGTGACGAAACCTCCTACAGTTGTTCGGTTAGCAAACACGTACGGGTTTCTATTTGTCCAACATACACAAACTTGGTGGGTTTTTCAAAATGTTGTTTTGTTTTGTTTTGTTTCGTTTGATCGTGTCGTATTCTGCCTCCCTCCACGGAGTCGCCCCCCTCCCCCCCCCCCCCCCCCCTACCCACCCTCCCTCTTCCCTCCATTCCCCAAATCTTTCGTCTCGTCTTACAACAAGGAAATTTAAAGTGGCTAAGTCAACGGTGTATGTTTTTGCAACCTACGTATAGCTGAAGCCAAACACGCGTGCATGCCCGCACATTTGCGCACTCGCAGGTGGAGCGCGCGCGCGCGCGAGCGCACGCACGCACACACACACTCACACACGCGCGCGCGCATTTTGAATTTATGTTCGTGGGTGGTTTGGGCGGGATGTGTCAAATACCTCATATTTATTCCAACTATTTTTTCTTTCACTTGCAAATAATCCTCTTCTTCTTCTTCGTCTGTCTGTCTGTCTGTCTGTCTGTCTGTCTGTCTGTCTGTCTGTCTGTCTGTCTGTCTCACACAAACACACTCCACACGTCTCAACTCTCTCTCTCTCTCCTCTCTCTCTCTCTCTCTCTCTCTCTCTCTCTCTCTCTCTCTCTGTGTCTGACCACTCACACACACACACACACACACACACACACACACACACACACACACACACACACACAACCACTTACACACACACACACACTTACAC
>CM060344.1:24877865-24880365 GCA_030674155.1 Stramonita haemastoma | reverse complement strand
TGTGTGTGTGTGTGTGTGTGTGTGTGTGTGTGTGTTTCTTTTGATTTTTTGCGAGGGGTTGGAGTTGGGGACTGAAAGGAGGTAAAGGGGGAGAGGAAGAAAAGGAAGGAAGGGTGGTGGTGGTGGTGGTGGTGGTGGTGGGGTTGTCACAAAAGATAGGTACGAAAGAATGCAGACCTGCACATTCCTGGAATAACTTTTGACTCTTTGCGGTAAGGTCATGGTCTGGTTGTCTTGCGTAAAAGGAGTTCGTTCTGGGTGTGTGTGTGTGTGTGTGTGGTGTGTGTGGTGTGTTGTGTGTGTGTGTGTGTGTGTGTGTGTGTGTGTGTGTGGGTGTGTGTGTGGTGTGGGTGTGGTGTGTGTGTGTGTGTGTGTGTGTGGTGTGTGTTGTTGTGTGTGTGTGTCTCTGTGTGTGTGTGTGTGTGTGTGTGGTGTGTGTGTTGTGTGTTGTGGTGTGTAGTGTGCGTGCGTGCGTGCGTGGTGTGTGGTGGTGTGTGCGTGTGTGAGACAGAGAGAGACAGAGAGAGACAGAGAGACATACAGAGGACACACCACACACACACAACACACAAACACACACCACACACACCACACACACACACAGAGATGAACAGATAACAATAATTACAAAACTGCATACACACGGGGACCAGATGAAAAAAAGCACATGATTGCTTATTCTGTTATCCTCGATATAAAAGAATAAATAAATAAATAAAAAATTATTTTAAAAAAAAACACACACACATACATACATCAGTGCCGACTCCACTTTCTCCAAAAGTCCTTCGGATGAGACTATAAAGCGAGGCCCCGTGTGCGAACACACGCAGAACATCTTGCGCACACGTTAAATCTTGTTCCGCTTGTCATAAGAGTAGACCATTGTGTGTCGGTGTGAACAGATGACAAGATTGACAAATAGTGCATACACACAGAGACTGGATGTAAAAAGCACATGAGTGATTATTCCATTATCCTCAATATAAAAGAATAAATAAATAAATAAATAAAAAAAAATACACACACACGCACAAACACGGACACGCACACACAAGCACACATGTACGCACACGAAACACACACACACACACGCGTGCGCGCAAGCAAGCACGTAGACACACTTCCAACCCCCAACACACACACACACACACACACACCACACACACACACACACCACACACACACACACACACACACACACACACACACACACTCTCTCTCTCTCTCTCTTCTCTCTCTGTCTCTCTCTCTCTCTCTGTCTCCGTCTCTCTCTCTTTCTATCTGTCTCTCTCTCCCTCTCCCTCCTCCGTCCGTCTCCCTCCCACATAAAACCTCCCTTTCATCTCTATAGATTTTAATCAATCAACATAACTTGCAAAGCGAAATCAATGTCTTTTAATTGCAGGCTGGAATATTTTGAATTCTTTCATTTTCTCTGGCACAAAAAATTCGATCGCTATATTTGTCAAAGGAGAAGAATTTTAATGTTGTTCATATCTTTACTCTATACCTATACAATTTTTTTTCTTAGTTGTGCCACTTTAAAAGCTTGTGACGACTTTGATAACAGAGATAACGCGAGCGAAATGAAAAAAACACAAGCTCAAAAGAAAAAAAAAAAAGTCTAAAAAAAAGAAAGAAGAGTAGGTCTGGTTGGCTTTCTTTTTGTGGGAGTGTTTGTGAGGGAGCGTGTGTGTGTGCGTGTGAGCGTGTGTGTGTGTGTGTGTGTGTGTGTGTGTGTGTGTGTGTGTGTGTGTGTGTGTGTGTGTGTGTGTGTGTGTGTGTCTGTGCGTGCGTGAGTGCGTGCGTGCGTGCGTGTGTGTGTGTTTGTGTGTTTATTTTATTTATTTATTTATTTTTTATATTGAGGTTAATGGAATAAGCACTCGTGTGCTTTTTTTACATCCAGTCCCCGTGTGTATGCAGTTTTGTCAATCTTGTCATCTGTTCCCACTGGCACACGATGGCCTACTCTTACGAAAAGCGGAACAGGATTTAACGTGTGCGCAAGATGTTCTGCGTGCGTTCGCACAAGGGGCCTCGGTTTATAGTCTCGTCCTGTGTGTGTGTGTGTGTGTGTGTGTGTGTGTGTGTGTGTGTGTGTGGTGTGTGGTGTGTGTGTGTGTGTGTGTTGTGGGTGTTCTCTGTCTGTCTCTCCGTCCGTCCGTCCGTCCGTCCGTCCCCCCCCCCCCCCTCTCTCTCTCTCTCTCTCTCTCTCTCTCTCTCTCTCTCTCTCTCTCTCTCTCTCTCTCTCTCTCTCTCTCTCTCTCTTCCCTCTCTCCCTCTGTGTGTGACCATCTCTCCGGATGAGCCTATAAACCGAGGCCACACCGCTGAACATCTTGCGCACACGTTAAAACTTGTTCCGCTTGTCGAAAGAGTAGGCCACTGTGTGTCGGTGGGAACAGATGACAAAACTGACAGAACCGAATATACACGGGGACGGGATGTAAAAACACATTGGTCCCTATTCCATCATCTTCGATATGGTGGTGTC
>CM060344.1:24850539-24853039 GCA_030674155.1 Stramonita haemastoma | reverse complement strand
TGTCTCTCTCTGTGAGTATGTGTGTGTGTGTATGCCCGCGCTCCCCCTTCCCCCTTTTTCTCTCTCCTTCCTCCCTCTATTCTTCTCTGTCATCCTCTATTCATCCCATCATTTAAGTCATTCCCGAAGACATCGGGGGGGGGGGGGGGGGGGGGGCACATACTGCACTGTAAAACCTCACCATAGCTGAGTAAACCTCGGAGCTCTAGCCGAGGAACGAAAAAGTAAAAAACACCAAACAAAGCCCACAACATAATTATCACCATACATACCCCTTGAATGTTATCTGATACTAATCCCTCATTTCCGGAGATTTTTAAGTAGCAGTATCTGAAAATTCCCTGGAGAGGGCTCGGCAATGTTGATATAATATCAATCACAAAGGCTGGGTTTTTTGTTGTTTTTTTTTAAATGTGGAGAGGTTGTTATGAAGCGAGGGTATTGCTCATGTCAATTGGCGAGCACTTGACCTAGCAATAACCATGTGTGGCACGGATAGGACAGAGCACAATGTTGTGTAAAAGGGGGCACAGATTAAGGGTCTAAGTCAATGGGGCTTGGATTATAGCGTGGGTGTTAGTGTGTGTGTGTGTGTGTGTGTGTGTGTGTGTGTGTGTGTGTGTGTGTGTGTGTGGTGTGTGTATGAGTGGGTGGGTGTGTTGTGGCGTGTGTATGTGATGAGTGTGTGTGTGTGTGTGTGTGTGTGTGTGTGTGTGGTGTGTGTGTGTGTGTGTGAGTGGGTGTGTGTGTGTGTGGCGTGTGTGTGTTGTGGCGTGTGTGTGTGGTTGTGTGTGTGTGTGTGCGCGGTGTGCGTGTGTGTGTGTGTACGCACTCGAGCGTGCGCGTGCGTGCGTGCATGTGTTTATCTAGATTCTCTCTCTCTCTCTCTCTCTCTCTCTCTCTCTCTCTCTCTCTCTCCTCTCTCTCCTCTCTCTCTCTCCTCTCTCTCTCTCTCTCCACACACACACTAAAATAGATATATATATATATATATATAATTATACATATATACATACATATATACATATATATACATATATATACATATATATACACACAAATATATATATATAATTATACATACATGCATATATACATATATATACACACACACACACACACACACACACACACACATATCATATATATATATATATATATATATATATATATATATATATAATATATATATATATATATTATATATATATACATAGAGTGCGGGTATCTTTCGATACATATAAGGCCAGATCAGTGCACACTCAACGTGTAATACTTAAAACCTTAACAATGCATGGCGCTTACGCCAGGAGCGGCGGAGAGAGAGAGAGAGAGAGAGAGAGAGAGAGAGAGAGGAGAGAGAGAGAGAGAGAGAGAGAGAGAGAGAGAGAGCAGAAGACAGACAGAGAGAGACAGAGAAAGACAGAGAGAGACAGAGACAGACAGAGACAGGACAGAGACAGAGAGACAGAGAGACGAAGAGAGACAGAGACAGAGACAGAGAGAGACAGAAGAGACAGAGAGAGAGAGAAGAGACAGAGACAGAGAGACAGAGAGACAGAGAACAGAGACAGAGACAGACAGAGACAGACAGACAGAGACAGACAGACAGACGGAGACAGAGAGACACAACAGACACATAGACAGACATAGAGTGAGACAGAGAGAGAGAGAGACAGCAGAGAGCGAGAGAGACAGAGCGAGAGAGACAGCGACAGAGAGCAAGAGAGAGACAGAGACAAAAGACAAAGAGACAGAGAGCAAGAGAGATAGATACAGATAGACAGAGAAAGAAGAGGAGAGGGGGAAGAGGAAGGAAAAACAATTATTTTGTTGACTCATGATGGCAATCGTGTCTACTGTACCGATGAAAGAGACACACACACACACACACACACACACACACACACACACACACACACACACACACACACACACACACACACACACACACACACACTCACACAATTCACACACACACACAAACTCACACACACACAACAAACATACACACACATACCCCCCCCCCCCCCACACACACACACTCTCTCTCTCTTTCTAACTCTGTCTGTCTGTCTCTGTCTCTCTCTCCTCTCTCCCCACTCTATGTCTCCTCCCCCCCCCCCCCCTCCTCTCTCTCTCTCTAATGATCCCTGGCTTCGCATTCTTCGTGTTACTTTGTGCAGTGGCTGTCAGACCGTGGGTGACTGATTTTGGGGCTTTTTTCGGTTTTGTTTTTGTGAGTGGGGGTGTTTCGGAGTTTGTTTGTTTGGTTTCTCTCTCTCCGTCGTTGTTGTTGTTGTCGATCTGTCTGAACAAGGCTTGAGTCATATGCCTAGCTAGCGGAAGTGATTAGGATTGGGTATAGTTTAAGGTCTAGTTCTGTTGAGCTTCTGCTTGTTGTTTTTGTAAAAGATTTGGTTTTCGGGGAAAGGGAGAAGAGAGAGAGAGAGAGAGAGAGAGAGAGAGAGAGAGAGAGAGAGAGAGAGAGAGAGAGAGA
>CM060344.1:24841929-24850439 GCA_030674155.1 Stramonita haemastoma | reverse complement strand
CTTTGTCTGTCTGTCTGTCTGTCTGTCTGTCTTCCTGTCTGTCTGTCTGTCTGTCTGTCTTTCCTTTCTCTGTCTGTTTATGTCACTGTATCTCTCTGTCAGTCTTTGTCTGTCTGTCTGTCTGTCTTCCTGCCTGCCTGTCTGTCTGTCTGTCTGTCTGTCTGTCTTTCCCATCTCTGTCTGTTTATGTCACTGTATCTCTCTGTCAGTCTTTGTCTGTCTGTCTGTCTGTCTGTCTGTCTTCCTGCCTGCCTACCTGCCTGCCTGCCTGCCTGCCTGCCTGCCTGCCTGTCTGTCTGTCTGTCTGTCATCTGTATGTGGCCATAAATCTTTTTCATCTATTAGTCTTGTTAAGATATGATGGGTAATTACTGGAAGCCCCCTATGTTTCTTTGTTTGCCTGCCTGCCTGTCTGTTTGTTTGTCTATCTGTCTGTCTGTTTCTCTCTCTCTCTCTCTCTCTCTCTCTCTCTCTCTCTCTTCTCTCTCTCTCTCTCTCTCTCTCTCTCTCCTCTCTCCTCATCTTCTGTAATCACAGTCTCCTCTGTCTCTCTCTTTCTTGGTCTTTGTCTGTCCCTCTGTCTGACTGTCTCTCCTCTGTTTGTCTGTTTGTCTTTGCCTCTCTCTCTCTCCTCTCTTCTTTCTCTCTCTCTCTCTCATCTCTCTCCTCTCTCCTCTTCTCTCTCTCCTCTCTCTCTCTCTCTCTCTCTCTCTCCACACCTCTCTCTGTCTGTCTGTCTGTCTGTCTGTCTGTCTGTCTGTCTGTCTGTCTCTGCCTCTCTCTCTCTCTCTCTGTCTCTCTCTCTCTGTGACAATTCATTTAATCCTGTGGCCTTTGCAAGGTATTGAGGGCAGCATCATGGTAACCTACTTTGCAAATGCGACACTCACAGCAGGGGGAGGGGAGGGGAGGGGAGGGACACCTAGTTCTCATAGAGTCACACTCCTAATGTGGCAGCAACGAACGGAGTATATACGGTTCAAATCTCCGCGTGAGGTGACCATTCAAGGGGGGTATTGGGTTTAAACAATTTTATCAGTTCAGAAACAACGTAGCACTAATACATGAAATAAGTACAACAAGCAATGCTTATTATATAGGAACTCTAACATCCAACATATATATATATATATATATATATATATATATAATATATATATATATAATAATATATATATAATATATATTAATCATATATATATATATATATATATATATATATATATATATATATATATGCATATATATATATATATATATGCATATATATATATATATATATATATATATGCATGCAAAAATAGGCTGCAGCTGAACAAAATCGCATCAAATAATGAACGATAAGACAAGATAACTAAGTATTTAAAGATTGTGAAAATATCAGAAAAAAATAAAAAACGCTACCATATGGGTAGATGCATCACGGCAATGCAAGGCGACGCCATCGCAAGACAGATTGGACATGCTTACACCAGAAAATAATCGTACCAGATCTGTATATAATTATTTTCCCCCAAGAGTTAACACTGACCGCACAGCTCACTGCAATGGTCAGAGAACTCGCTTTTCACCAAGCAGGGCTGAGTGTTGATCTTTCGCTGATGGACCACCGTTCGTACACCTTTGTTTCAGGTGTTATTGTTGTTGTTGCTGTGCGTTCCCCAGCATAACACTCTGGGGTGGTCACCCAGAATGTCCACTCTGACTCACTCATCCCACCTGGGAATCGCTGTGAGATTGACATTGCACACTGAATGTTTCAGTACAGTCTCCCAGTTCACCCAGCTGTAAAATGGATACCTGCACTCTTTAGGGTCAGGGAAGGTACAGCAGTGAGGGAGAGGAGATTGGCGCCGCCCTCAATATGCTGGCCCCTAGAGAAGCTGAGGTCTCTGATGACTCGCTCCTCAACGACCGCGTAGGCTATGAGAACATACACCTTGACACTGATACTGACTCTCCACTCTCCCGAAAGTTCTTCGGATCAGACTATAAACAGAGGTCATGTGTGCGAACATAATTATTATGCAGAATATTTTGTGCACATGTGAACACCTTATCACTTTGTGTCGATGAGCAGGCCAGCTATGACCCTTGGGATGAATGATATGAACGTACTCGGCATGCATTCAGCTATCTAAAGAGGGATGGGCTCCGCCAGGTTCAAAATGCTCATGGCATACTGCCTGGAAAATTTAGTGCAGTGTTTGCAATGAATTTGTTTTTATAAAGAGTTGAACTTAAAGTCAGGTGTCACACGTATACACACACACACACAACCGCACGCGCACATGCACACACACAACATAAACACCACAACACACACACACACACACACACACACACACACACACACACACACACACACACACACACACACACACACACACACACACACACACACGCTACACACACACACACACACCTCCCTCTCTCTCACTCTCTTACTCACTCACTCACTCCATTGCACACCATCCCTTTCTTCCATGTTCCCCACTCTCCCCCCCCCCCTAATCACCATAATATCATCACTGACCATCAATTAACGACCTTGACCACCCGTGCACTGTCCAAGTGGACAGTCAATTAACAGCTATCAGGCTGAAAGAGGTTATAATAGCACCGTCCCCCCCCCCCCCCCCCCCCCCCCCTGCCTCATCCCCACTTCCATCCAGTTCATCTTTCCTTCAGAGCCAGTGGTGCAAGGAGACGGGACATAACCCAGATTCTTCATCATCTCTCCGACATAGAGTCAGATAATATACGGTAATATAATATACGATACAAGCAGACAAGCAAAGACACAACACCCAAGTGTCTGGCAGACCAAATTGTCAGTTTATTTAAACCTTCAGGCTAAAAGATTGGCCAGCTGAAAATATATAATTATATTATACGATAATATCATGTACGATGATATTAATATACTCAGCATGTGCAACCTGTATTCAGTGCATGGTAAAGGATCTACGGCAACAAAAAGAGTATGTTGTCACCAGCAAAATTCATGATACCAAAGTTAACCTCTTAAACAAATCCACCCCCTCCCTAACCAACTAAATAAAATGAACAAAACTAAAATAAAAGACAACTCTTGTAGAGAAGCAAAATCATGCTTAAAATCAAAGCAAAAACAACAAACAACAACAAAAAAAAACCCCAACCAACCCAAATAAAACAAAACAACAACCAAAAAATAAAAGAAAACTGAAAAAAAGCCTTTCCTGTAAGGCAACACAGTCGCAAACAGGAATACAAAATTGAAACAAACAGAAGGTTGAAAGAAACCATGTATGCAATCATACCCAAAGAATCGTCAAAAATGAAGGGAGGGATTATGGGAATCTTTAAACAAGAAAAGTGATTATGTTTCCTATGGTAACGCACGCTATAGCTTTCCATGGTAACGCACGCTATAAGCTGTCAGCTTCTCTCTCTCTTGAGCATCTATTTGAACGTGTATACTACATGTTTACCTATTCAACCAGACTGAGTCATTTTTTTTCTTTTTTTTTTAAAGCAACAACAGACATTACTATTGAAGCAGAAGTTATTTATGGATCTTCCCCGAAGTTGAAATGTGCGTACTTTCGTGTGTGGGCAAAAAAACAGTCGCATGCCGAGGAAAGACAAGAAAATTGTAGGTCTATTGAGCGTGTTACATGGTCCTTTTCTGTTTCATTTTTTGCTTGTTTCTCTGAAACACACCCACACACACACACACACACACACACACACACACACAAACACACACACACACAACTGTTTTCTTTCTTTAATGATTGTATTTTCTTTTATTCTGTTTGTTTTTCATTTTTACTTTTTAGTTTTTGACAGACTTAAATCTGAACAACTCTTACCAACAATTTTCTTCTTTTTTAACATAAAAATTCAACCAGGGCCTAGGGTGTTCTTGTGCTTCCAACACACAAATTACGAGTGACAAGCACAAAGCCCTGCTGGTGACGTAATTTCTAAAAAAAATAAGAGGGAAAATCTCCACGCAACGACAAAGAAAGGAATAGTCTAACCTTCATTAAGTGAAGGTACTGGTCTTCATGGCAGATTGGCAGAGAATGTGTGTGTGTGTGTGTGTGTGTGTGTGTGTGTGGTGTGTGTGTGTGTGTGTGTGTTGTGTGTGTGTGTGTGTGTGTGTGTGGTGTGCGTACGTGTGTGTGTATGTGGGTGTGCATGTGCGCGCGCACGCGTGCGTGCGTGCGTGTGTGTCTGTGTTCGTGCGCGTGTGTGTATAATGTGTCTGTCTGTGTACGTGTGCGCGCGCTCACACGCGCGTTTAATTATGCGCGTGGGGGGGGGGGGGAGGGGGGGGCGTGTGAGTAAGAAGGGGAAGGCAGGACGGAGGGAGGGGGAGGGAGGGGCGAGCCAGCCTGTTCTAATCCTATTACCTTGGACTTGTCAATACTACACTGACCTCTCTGCCCGCAGCTAGGCCTTTGGGGACTGCTGATTAGAGGTCACTCTGAGCAGGTGAGCAGATGAGGAGTGATGGAGGAGAGGAGGGTGAGGAGAGATGATGGAGGAGGAGGAGAGGAGGAGGAGGAGAAGGAGGGGGACAGGATGGGTAGTAGGGAGGAATAGAATTAAAAGAGAGCAGGACATGGGGGTGAGGTGAGGAGTCCAAGAGGGGGCAGGGTGTGTGTGTGTGTGTGTGTGTGTGTGTGTGTGGTGTGTGTGTGTGTGTGTGTGTGTGTGTGTTGTGTGGTGTTGTGTGTATGTGTGTGTATGTGTGTATGTGTGTGTGTATGTGCTGTGTGTGTGTGGGGGGGGTGTGTATGGTGTGTATGTGTGTGTGTATGTGTGTTTTGTATTTGTGTGATGTGTGTGTGTGGTGTGTGTGTGTGTGTGTGTGTGTGTGTGTGGTGTGTGTGTGTGTGTAGGGGACGGAAGGGGGAGAAAGGTTGTGGATCGGAGGAGGAGAATGAGGATGATGATGATGATACATCGCGGGCAACAAGCGGCCATGACTCATATCTAGTGTGTGGTGGTGGTGGTGGTGGTGGTAGTGGGGTGGTGGTGGTGGGGGAGTGTGTGGTGGTAGTGGTAATGATGATTGTGAGATGTGATGGGTAATGAGCGATAGGATGAGATGGTGAGGGTAATGATGATGGTGATAATGACGATGGATGATGGTGGGGTATGTGTAAGTGATGATGGTAGTGGTAGTGGAAGCTGTGATTGTGATAATGATGAGGGTAATGATGATGGTGGTGGTGGTGGTGGCGACGAACAATGATGATGGTGGAGGTGGTGGTGATTACGATGATGATGGTAAGGGCAATGATAATGGTAGGTAGTGGGGTGGAAATAATAATTAGGTTGAAGAAAAGAAGGAGGTAAGGTTAAAAACAAATAGACCGATCTGCAAATTACCATTTTGTGTGTGTTGTTTGGAATTCCCGTTAAGGACACCGATCTCCGTTAGAGACACTGTATCTCGTTAACGACCCGATTCTCTTTGTGATAGGCTAGTGCTAGTGTGTCTTGGACGGATAGCTCAGTGGTCAGAGCACTCGCTTTTCCGCAAGCCAATATTAAAGCAGCATAGAGCGTGGTTACCACTTGGATGGGTGACCGTTTGCGCGCCTTGGCTTCAGTAAAGTCCTTCAGTCCACCCAGACTGTCAATGGGTACCTGCCCTCGTTAGGGTCAGGGAAGGTAAAGCAGCAAGGGAGCCGCCCTCAAATGCTGGCCCCTAGAGAAGCTGAGGTCTCTGACGCCTTCGCTCCCCTACGACAACATAGGTTATGGAACACTAAGCCTAGATGTCTGCACTAGCCACCGTGGTTGCAGTGAAAGGCACCACACATTTAAGTATAGGCAGATTATGTCCACAGTACAGACGATGTCATCTGATCTGTCATACTCATGGTGTCATGAGGGTCACTACTACTAGTGCCTATGATGATTGAAAGAGGGGGGGGGGATGGAGGAGGAGGCGGGAGGCAGAAGAGAAAAAGAGTGAGAGAGAGGGGTGAGGACAGAGAGAGAGAGAGAGGGGGGGGAGAGAGGTGGGGGCAATAAAAGAGGATTGAAACGCCTGGGAGTGGAAGGGGGGGGGGGGGGGGGTGAAGGGGTCAAGTCTGATCTTCCTGATCAAATTAACGATTACTTCGGCTATAAGCAGCTACTCTCTGTCTTTGTGTCTGTTGTTGTGTGTCCTGTCTCTGTGTCTCTGCCTATACCTGCCTGTCTATTTGTAATTTGGAATCTCTGAAATAATGTGCGTTTTGTTTTGTTGCTGTTGTTGTTGCTGTTGTTGTTATTTATGTCCCTCTTCTTGTTGTTGTTGTTGTTGTTTTTTTTTCTTTTCTTCTGTTTCTTGTTCGCTTCTTTCTTTTCTTTCTTCTTCTTCTTCTCACTTTTTCTTTTCTCTTGTTTCTTCTTCGTTTCTTTCTTCTTCTTCTTCTTCTTCTTCTTCTTCGTTTCTTCTGCTTCTTCTACGACACAGTAAGACACATCCTAATCCAACCGCACCCAGTTCAATACAATGTACCCCACTACGCTACAACACAGACAAAACACAATCCAATATGATAGAAAACACCGCATTGTACTGCACTACACTACAGGGCAACTCCCCCAAGCCCCGCCGGCCCCCACCCAACAAAAAGGCAAATACTCTACAAAACAGAGGTACAATACAAGAACCTAAAAAACCCTCTCTTCAACCCCCCCCTCCTCCCCCCCCCCCCCCCCCTTGTACTCCAACATCCCATAATATCAAAAAGTGACTACCCGTTTGCGCCACACTCTTCATCACCTCTCTCTCTCTCTCTCTCTCTCTCCTCTCCTCTCTCTCTCTCTCTCTCCTTCCCCCTCTCTCTCTCTCTCTCCCCCATTCTCCTCTCCCCCCCCCCCCCCCTCCCTCCTCCTCTCTCTCTCTCCTCTCTCTCTCTCCATCCTCCCCCCTCTCTCTCTCTCTTCATCTCCCATTTCCTCTGCTACGCCCCCCGCCTTCCCCACTCCCATCCCCTCCCCTTCGCCTCTCTCTCTCCATCCTCCCTCCCTCTCTCAACTAGTCATCTCCAACACCCCTGATATACGCTCACTCCGGAGTGGACGGGTTAACGATAAACAGCCGGTAAACATATTCCTCACTTGGCTAACAATGCTGAAGGAAGCTTGTGGCCATAAGTTCAGCTTATAATAATTATCTGTCCGCTTTCAGATAAAGACACGTGAAGAGAAACACTGAAAACAACCACGCTACACTCCAAGATTATATATAGAATGTATTGTTATTAACCAAATAAAGGCTACACCATATAGTATATAATAGATATATATATATCATTTCCTCTATCCCGTAGTCTATTTAGACCGTAGGGGGGCCACGGAAGACCTCGCAACCAGCTCTCTCCATTTCCCTCTGTCCTCGACCTTTCTCAGGGTGTCACTCAGCCTGAGGCCTGTCCACTCTCGGACGTTGTCCTCCCATCTCTTTCTCTGCCTGCCTCTCTTTCTCCCGCCTTGCACGGTTCCTTGCAGAATCGTCTTGGCAAGCCCTGTTGATCTTGCGACGTACCCATACCACTTCACTTTGCGTTTTTTGACTGTGATCAGATCTTCAAAGGGCCCGATAATATATATATATATATATATATATATATATATATATATATATATATATATATATATATATAAATAATGTATTATTAACCCAAACCTAGGCTACACTCCAGTGTCATGAATTGTTAATGAGGAAAGGGGTCTCCCGTAGTTGTTGGGGAATAGTTTAGTCTCCGTGTGTTTGGGGAAAAAGAATTAAGATTGGCAAAAACAAACAAAGTGGTTGGCTGGCTGACTGACTCTGCTGGCGCTGGTTGGTTGGTTGATTGGTGGTGGCTGGTTGCAGGTCTGTTTGATTTGAGGTAGAAGAAAGGGGAATGCACAGAGGTGCCAGATATTTATAACTGGACACACTGTTGGAATGCGACTTCCTTAATGGTGGCACAACACACACAACAAACACAACAACACAACACACAACACCACACACACAACGTCACATAAGCAACACTCTTGGTGTGTGTGTGTGTGTGTGAGTGTGTGGTGTGTCGTGCGTGTGTGTGTGTGTGTGGTGTCAATCATCAATCGTGTGTGTGGCGCGCGCGGGCTGTGCGTGCGTACGTGATGTGTGTGCGCGGTGGTGTGCGACGTGCGTGGTGTGTGTGTGCATGCGTACGTGCGTGTGTGTGTGTGTGTGTCATGTGTAGGTGTGTGTGTGTCGGGTGTGTGCAACACTACCACAGTGCACACGCCTACGCCACTCCCACACACTTAACCACCCCAATGGCCAAACGTGACTGCCTATGCAGACTCACAATACAATAAATGCAAGGCAAGGCAAGACAGAAGCGGGCAAACCAAGACAAACAATAGCCAAGGAGGGGGTAAAAACGGGAACAGACAGCAAGAAGAAGAAGAGACTGTGTTTATGATGAATCGGACAAAGAAAATGACCAAAGACAAAGGCACAGGCAGACATA
>CM060344.1:24799787-24807287 GCA_030674155.1 Stramonita haemastoma | reverse complement strand
AACAACAACAACAAAAAACTGCATAAGTTGTAGTAAGCTAAAAAAGCCAGTACTTTTATTCCATTTCTTTGCAGTGTGGTTTAGTTCATCTCGTGTTTTACAAGGAAGCAGTACAAGGATGAAGCAAGACGAAGAGGCAGACACAGAGAAAACGATGGGAAGACAACAACATCAGAGAGTGGACTGGCCCTGATAATTATAATTATAGGAGGAATGACTTGCTACTGAAAGATGAAAACGGTGAAAAGTGGAGGAAGCTGGTTTGAAAAATCTTCAGTGGTACCCCCAACGGTCGTCTAGACTACAGGATAAGTGAGGTGAGGAGTATCTAGGCCTGTAGATTTTTGCCTTGGTCGTGCTACATAGAATAAGAGTTTTTAAAATATAAAGAGGCAACATTTTGCATAAAATGAACCTATACCTACCTCATCAAGTCCCCCTCATATCATTCCCTCTTCCTCCACCGCTGTATAGTCCATCTCCCTCCTCTAATCTCTCCTCCTCCCCCCCCACCCCCCCACTTCAGCCAGCAATTGAAGACTAATGTCTGGGATAGAACTGCACATGCACCTGGAAGTGTTTTTCTCCTCGAGGAGAGAGAGAGAGAGAGAGAGAGAGAGAGAGAGAGAGGAGAGAGAGAGAGGAGAGAGAGAGAGAGAAGAGGAGAGAGAGAGAGAGAGAGAGAGAGAGAGACAGACAGACAGACAGAGACAGAAGAGAGAGAGATGCAGAGAGAGAGAGTGAGGAGAGAGGAGAGAGAGGAGAGGAGGGAGGGGGGAAGAGGGGCGGGCGGAAGGAAACGGGTCATTGTCTTCCCCATCTGATAGCTGCCGAGTGTGTGTGTGTGTGGTGTGTGTGTGTGTGTTGTGTGTGTGTGTGTGTGTGTGTGTGTTGTGTGTGTGTGTGTGTGTGTGTGTGTGTGTGTAGTGTGTGTGTGTGTGTGTGTGTGTGTGTGTGTGTGTGTGTGTGTGTGTGTGTGTGTGTGTGTGTGTGTGTGTGTGTGTGTGTGTGTGTGTGTGTGTGGTGTGTGTGTGTGTGTGTGTGCGTGTGTGTCTGTGTGTGTGTGTGGTGTGGGGTGGTGTGTGTGTGTGCGGGCGCGTGTGCGTGTGCTGTGGTCGTGTTGTGGCTGTCTGCGAATTCTGTCTGTCTGGGCGTCAGTTCTCTGCCTTATGATTCTTCCTCTGAGTCTGCATAGCAAAACAGTAGTATCACTTACAAAAAAAAAAAAAACCCAATAAAAAAACAAAACCCCAAACCAAAACTGAACCCAAAAACCCAATCTAAAAACTCATGGAGTATGAGACCGACAGTCTCGAGGTAACGCATCTTTTTCATTTTATTCTTGTATATCGAGGATAATAGAATAAGCAATCGTGTACTTTTTTTTTTACATCCAGTCCCCGTGTGTAAGTAGCTTTGTAAATCTTGTTATCTGTTCCCACCGGCACACAATGGTCTACTCTTCCGAAAAGTGGAAGAGTGTGCATCTACCTATTAAGCAAGAAATAATTATGCTGTGGTTCAACCCCCATTTCAGCCCCAATCTTTTCTCCCATCCACTAGACCTTAATTAAGCAGTGGCCTGCACTGGCCGAGACTGTTGTCCCACAGAGAACAGGACAAGGAGGAAGCCGAAGAGACAGAATGAGACGATAAACCGAGGTCTGTGTCCCGAATGCAATAAATTATGCATTCGTAAAAGAACCCACCACAAGCACAAGAGAGTTAGTTGTCTCTGGCAAGAATTCTGTACGCAAAAACGCCACTCTGATAGGGAAAGATTCAAGATTCAAGATTTAATTCTTTTCACCCCTTTTTGGGGCATGGAGGATAACAAACAAGTTCAACAGGAGAAAAGAAACCTTACAGCAATGCATCCAAAAAGTATTATCAATATCAACAAGAACTGAAAAGCAAGAATTCATCGCAAAAACAATCAACAAACAATATTAAAGACTCAGGACAAAGACTCAGAAACAAATACACATGCAGACAGGAAAAAGAAGAAAAACAAAAGTAGGTGGCGCAGCTCATGTGGTGACGCACTCTCTCACAGCCAGAATTTCTCGCGGAGAGTAAAATAATGTTAATCTACCGTGGCTAACTTAACGAAGTATTTAATACAACACAATGCAATACAACGCAATACAATACAATACGTTGCAATGCACTACAATACAATACGATACGATACGATACGATATGATACGATACAATACGATACGATACGATACAACACAACACAATACAATACAATACAATACAATACAACACAATATAATATCATTATAGGCATCCTTCAGTCTCGGAAGACTATGAAGTCGCACCCAGGTGCTAATTCTTGTTTGTGCAGTGTCGGTTGTGGCTGGCCAGTCCGACACGGGAATGCCAGTCCCTATGGCAGAGGGCATGGCACAGATGAAGTCTGACGCTGGTCTGTCTGCCTGGTCTGCAGCCTTTCTTCTCATTCTCTTTGCCTCGTGCTGCTGAGCAAGTGTCTCTTCTTCGAACGTGGAGAGACCTTTCTGCACAGTCTGTGTCCAGGCTGACTGTTCGAGAGCTGTTGCTTCCCAGTTGTTCTGGTCGATGTTCAGGGCTTTTAAGTCTCTCTTGCACACGTCTTTGATTTGCAGCTAGCTGTGGTCTGCCTGTGGGACGTTATCCCTGCACAAGTTCTCTCTATAGAGGAGGTCTTTAGGGATCCGTGATCTTAGAGTGGTATACGATACAACAGATCACAACACAACATAACACAGCACAGCACAGCACAGCACAGCACAACTCAGCACAGCACAGCATAGCACAACAAAGCACAACACAACACAGCATAGCACAACAAAGCACAACACAACACAGCACAACACAGCACAACACAGCACAGCACAGCACAACACAGCACAACACAACACAGCACAACACAGTACAACACAGTACAACTCAGCACAACACAGCACAACACAGCACAGTACAACGCAGCACATCTAAAACGGCGCAAACTCAAGAGAAACAACATTACGTTTTATTTTGAAAGAAGCATCCATCCCATTCTTCTTGAGCGTTCGTCTCTGGCCCGTGGTATTGATAGGTTGTGAGAGGCAGAGAGATTATATGAGCACTCCAGTCTAACGTTTTGGGGGTGCAGTGCTATAGACCTTAATAGACTCATCAGTCTCTTTAGAGGGCCGTGTTCGTAAAATGGCAAGTTGAGTGCCACTTTCAAAACAGCACAGGTGAGGTTGAGAGAGGCGGGGGGGGGGGGGGGGGGGGGGTGGGGGGGGGAGAGGGGAGAGGGGAGGGAGCGGGGGGGGGTTTAAAAGGAAGGGAGGGAGATGGGGGGTAGAGGGGAAGAAGAGAGGAGAGAGAGAGGGAGGAGAGGAGAGAGAGAGAGAGAGAGAGAGAGAGAGAGAGAGAGAGAGAGAGAGAGAGAGAGAGGAGAGAGAGAGAGAGGAGGAGAGAGAGAGAGAGAGAGAACTGAACACTGAACACTGAAATGGTTTTAATTGCACATCGGCCTTGGGCCACAATACAATGCACAGAGGATTTTGGAAAGCATCACGATATAACGCATTGCATAACACACAGTAATCAACATTCGATACATATTTATGCATTTATAGCATACTGAACAGATGTAAGGTGCTGATTAGATAAGTTTGCTGAGTTTTCACTTCTCTAGTATTATTGGAATCAAGATTACGGGTAACTACAAGAACATGGTGAAAAATGTTCCATATTTTGTGGTTACTTCTATGAAAATGAAAGATTTTGTTTTCGTCCTGTGGTAGCCTACTACTCTCACATCTCAACACTTATGTAACTTTTCTTCCTTCTGATGAGAGAGAGAGAGAGAGAGAGAGAGAGAGAGAGAGAGAGAGAGAGAGAGAGAGAGAGAGAGAGAGAGAGAGAGAGAGAGAGAGAGAGGAGAGAGAGAGAGAGAGAGAGACAGACAGACAGACAGGACAGACAGACAGAGACAGACAGACAGACAGACAGACAGACAGACAGACAGACAGAGATAGTGACAGAGACAGAGAGAGCGAGACAGACAGATAGAGAGACACAGGTAGACAGACAAATGGAGGCAGACAGCGAGAAGAAGCAAACAGGCAGTCAGACAGAGTGACAGATATACAACTTTTCTAGAGATTTTTCTTTTTAAGACCCAACCCCATAATCCTGAAGAGATGTGAATATGATGAAAGAAAATAGTATAATCCAGAGTGAGAGAGAGATAGAGAGACAGACAGACAGACAGACAGACAGACAGACAGACAGACAGACAGACAGACAGACAGATTTCCATTTTTTTCTCAATAAGTGATCCACGTCTCACTTTATTCGAAATATTCTTGTTCTCCACTTTAAGCGTTCTTGGCGTTTTAATTTCTTCCTTCAAAAACATTTAGGAAAATATGTGTGTACACAAACACACACGTGTGCGTGTGTTTGTGTTTGTGTGTGTGTGCGCGCGCGTGTGTATGTGCGCGTGTGTGGAGGGGTGAAGTGTGTGTGTGTGTGTGTGTGTGGCGAGAGAGAGAGAGAGAGAGAGAGATGAGAGAGAGAGAGAGAGAGAGAGAGAGAGAGAGAGAGAGAGAGAGAGAGAAAAGAGAGAGAGAGAGAGAGAGAGAGAGGAGAGAGAGAGAGAGAGAGACAGACAGACAGACAGACAGACAGGACAGACAGAGAGAGAGGAATGAATGAATGAATGAATGAATGAATGAATGAATGAATGAATGAATAATCTTTATTTTTCAAGGATTACAGAGAAAGCATTACATACTAGATAGATAGATAGATAGATAGATAGATAGATAGATAGAGAGAGAGAGAGAGAGAGAGAGTAGAGAGAGAGGAGAGAGGAGAGAGAGAGAGAGAGAGAGGAGAGAGAGAGGAGAGACAGACAGACAGACAGACAGACAGACAGACAGACAGACAGACAGACAGACAGACAGACAGAAAGCTTGCGTGTTGGCATTATGTATGACAGCATCATGTGCATACGTGCGTGTGCAGATGTGTGTGCTCATGCCCGCTTGCGCGCGCGTGTGTATGGTGTGTGTGTCTAGCTGTCTGTCTGTCTATCTGTTTTTCTGTCTGTCTATTGCATATTGCATTCTTATTGCATGATAATCAATGGTAATGAAGACGATGTAGTGATGCTGTGTCTTTCTTTCTCTGTGTTTCTGTCTGCCTCTCTGTCTCTCTTTGTCTTTGTCTGTCTGTCTGTCTGTCTGTCTGTCTGTCTGTCTCTCTCTCTCTCTCTCACACACACACACACATACATACACATACACATACACACATACATACACACATGTATACACACATACACAGCTTTTAAAAATAAACTTTCTGCAGAAAACGTCCAAACTCCCTTCATATCAGTAACAACATCAGCAGCAATAATAGCAACTACAACAGAACCAGCAACAAAGACAGAACCAGCATTAACAACAGCAGCAACAACAACAGCAGCAAGAATAAGAACAACAGCAACAACAATAGCAGCAAGAGTAAGAACAACAGCAACAACAACAGCAGCAAGAGTAACAACAACAGCAACAACAACAGCAGCAGCAGCAACAACAACGGAACCAGCAGCAACAATAGCAACAAAACCAACAGCAACAACAAAACCAACAGCAACAACAAAAACAACAGCTACAACAACAGCAACAAGAACATCAACAGCAGCAGCAGCAGCAGCAGTGGCAATTTGTCTTCAAACTATTCAGACAAGGTAATGAATAGTGACAACTAGGCTAGCACATACAGATGCCCTAAAGAGGCCACACTCCACGTATAGCTTTCGGGTCAAGATGTATGTTTTATAATGGTGCTATTATTCGAAACAGTGTGGAGTTAGTTTTAAAACAAAATTTAGATTTGAGAAAAAAAATGTGTGATTTCTAGTTTTACTTCGAGGGGAGAGAGAGGGTGGGGTGGGGAATAAGACTTTTCTCCCGCACGCGCCCGTATGCACACACACACACACACACACACACACACACACACACACACACACACACACACACACACACACACACACGCGCGCGCGCGCGCTCACGCACACACAACACACACACAACACACACAACACACACACACACACACACACACACACACACACACACACAACACACAAACACTGACACTACACTACATCACGGAACGCTACGCTGCATTACCCTACACTACACTACACTACACTACACTACACTACACTACACTACACTACACTACACTACCTTACCATACCCTACCTTACCCTACACTACAGTAACACTCCACTCCACTCCACTCCACTCCACTCCACTTTGTGTGTCTTTTCCCATATCCTCTATAGAAGCTCAGGTCTCTGATGCCTAGCTCCACTATGACCACATAGCCTAGGTTAAAGGACACCTTCACCTTTACCTATGCAGTTGTTGGGCAGCAAGGCATCAGAGACCTCAGCTTTTCTAGGGGCCAGCATGTTGAGCGCGGCGCCCGTCTCCTCTCCTCTCCCTCGCTGCTTTACCTTCCCTGATCTTAAAGATGGCAGGTACCCATTTACAGCTGGGTGAACTGGGGGACTGTACTGAAGCCAAGGCGAACGGACAGTCACCCATCCACTTGGTAAATACACTCGATGCTGCCTAACCTTAGCTTGGGAAGAGGAGTGCTCTGACCACTGAGCTATCCCGACACACTAGCCTACACTTCACAAAAAAAAACAACTACATAGGCCTAACACCGCCTCTAGGGCCTATGCTAGGCTAACTGTGGATGATGTCCAGTCCCTCAATAACTCAAAGTCAACGATCTGTCCAGTTCAGTTGGTTGGACCAAAGATCGCCTATGCTTTAAAGCTGGAAATGACTTATTCTTAGTAGGCCTAGGCCTATCTGTTGGACACAGTCTAACAATCCCCCCCTCCACCTCACACTCCCCTCCCCACTCCCGCCCCCTGCTCCCCCTCCCCCCAATCACTCTCACTTTTCCTTCCTGCCTTCTGTTCATTGGGATGATGAATGCCCAGTAGGCCCAGGCTAGTATTATATAGAGCGATCGCTGAATGAGACCCTCTCTTTCAGCGGGGACACCTAACACTGAAAGTATTCACGCATTCCAGACATGCTTTATCAGTTTCGGCTTTCAGTCAGTTACACACACACACGCACGCACGCACACACACACACACACACACACACACGCGCGCGCGCGCGCGCGCGCGCACATACACACACACGTACGCACGCATGTACATATACGCGCGTGAGGGGGGGCAGAGAGAGAGAGAGAGAGAGAGAGGGGAGAGAGAGAGAGTGAGAGAGAGAGAGAGAGAGAGAGAGAGAGAGAGAGAGAGACAGACAGACAGACAGACAGACAGACAGACAGACAGACAGACAGACAGACAGACAGACAGACAGAGACAGAGAGAGAGACAGAGAGAGAGACAGAGAGAGAGACACAGAGAGAGACAGAGACAGAGACAGAGAGACAGAGACAGAGAGGACA
>CM060344.1:24768505-24794092 GCA_030674155.1 Stramonita haemastoma | reverse complement strand
TTCCAAGTTCAACTTGCCCACAACAAAACTGCATGAAAAATGTGCAGAACACCAGTGACTCCTCAACAAGTCTGTGGAGACTGCACATAGTACCTTGATTTTTGTTCCTTCCCAAAAAAACTTAGCATCCAAACCACCACTGTGGATCAATAATCTAACGGTAACGCACCGTGAAAAGTGGTGGGTACCATTCCTGTTTAAACCCAGACTCCTCCCTGCCCCTCACTCCCATCCACTAGACGAGTGGTGGTCTGGGTTCAAGTCTTTTGGATGAGGCAATAAAGTAAGGTCTCGTGTTCACCACACATATAGCACACATTAGAGAATCCATGGCAACAAGAGAGTAGGCCCAGGCAAAATTCTGTAGAAAAAAGCCACTCACACAGGGAAACAAATACTGACAGGAAAAAAGTGAGACAAAAAAAACCCCAAAGGGTGGTGCTGCTCCTATTGCAGCACGTTCTTCCCGGGGGAGAGGAGCCTGAATTTCACACAGAGAAATTTGCCGTGAATGAAAGTTGTATAAAACACACTCATGGTCTGGTGGATCGTGAACAATCTAGCCCCAGAAAGGATTGGAACATGGGATTTCTCACTTTTTACCTAGAAGTGGTACCACTAGACTACTGATCCCTCAAACCAAAAATGTGAGGTATTTGAGATACACCTTAAAACTTCACAAACTCATTTCTCAAACTAAGTTGAAAAGTAAGTAACCAATTCAACAACGAGTCAAGAAACAGATCTACTGAATTGAGCTATTTACAATGCATTTTCAAACTTCACAAATTCATTTCTAAAACTCAATCACACTACTTGCACCGACCCATTCTTGTGTAATCAAGGAAAAAAAAAAAAGGTCTAGAAAACTTGACAATCATTTTTCAATACAAAATACAATCATTTTGAAGAATATGGCAAAAGTGAATAACTCATTAATATTTGGAAGAGGAATAAGCATGCACATCTTTCACATATATATATATATATATATATATATATATATACAGAACATTTTATTTTCAAATCACAAGTCAGTGATGTACATCTTTTTAAGATGATTAAATACACTTGAGCAATTCAAATCCGAACAATATTACAATCTATCCCCACACAAAGAATTTTCCAGAAGGATTCTGTGGTTGCTGTCACCAACAAGGAAGTAATTTTTTCTACAACACAGTCCATCTTCAGAGTTGAAATCTAAACACAAAATCAGCGCAGGCAGAGATGCTTCTTTCATGTCGCCATCTCCACGGTTTCAGGATTTACTTCCTTTCACACCTCCTGGGGCAGGCAGGGAGGACTACAAACAGTTTGAACTGAAGAACAAACTCAACAACAATTCCTCAAAAAATGTCGAGAATTTCAATGTGAAAAGCAAAAGATCTGCATTGAAATAACAATATCAAGTAAATGAAAGCATGTGATAGTACAATGTAATGAACATTTTTTCTAACAGTTCTGGCGACAAATAAATGTTAAAAAAAAAAAAAAGCTTTATCTGTCCTGATTTCACTGCAAAACCTAGGTCTAAGCAATACCAGCAAGTTAGTTGGAATTTGACAATGACAGAAGGTGTCTCCTTAGCCATGGGTGATGGTGGGAGCTCCACTGGTGGTCATGAAAGATTGCCAGGCCTCATGATCTCTGCTCCTGTGATGCTTCATGTCTTGGAGCATCCCTCAGTTTTCTGGCTTGTGATTTGCTTGTATTGTGTTGTGTTGTATTGTATTGTATACCATTTTAAGTCACGATAGATCTCTCTCTATCCTCAATATAAAAAAAACAACAACAGATAGATAGATAGATCTCTGTGCTTGAAAGCTCACAGAAATAACTAATACGTCGGTACGTTTGGATTAAGTCTCTTCCAGTCATTTATGGTACTGTATGTGAGCAATCACTTTTCTGTCATCAATTATTTATTCATATATTGAACAGAAATTAAACATGAATTAAACATGACATTCGTCCAAATATTTTCAGATTTCAGAGTCAGTCCAAACTTGGTTCACGTAACTATTGCTTTAGGCGTAAAAAAAACAGGAAAGAAAAGAAAAAGCTATACAGCACAGGCAAAGCGAATGCGCAGAGGTAAATGAAGTTTTTATCCAAGTCGGGTCTTCAGGGAATGAATATGGCACGCAAAATGGGTAGACAGATGGATACCAAAGTTAAGTGTTGGTACCATTTTTTTTCTCTATACACCAGTACCAGTTTTCTTTTTCATCAGTTCCAGGTTTTGCTTTGATATAAGAACACAGTCAGGCTACAGGAGGAAAAATTCATTTCCTCACCTCCACTTGCCAGAATTTCTTCTTTTTTTTTTTAAGTAGTAAAGCACAATCTTCACTGCAGATTATAAATTAAAAAAAAAAAAAAAAAAATATATATATATATATATATATATAAAGAACTTTTGCGTTTTTCAAACATAAACCATCTTTAAAGGGATAGGGGCAGTATTAATTTCATCCAGCAAGTACAGCGTGCAAAAATTTGAAGTGCGTGTGGCGGAGGTTAATGATATATGGCACCAATGCTTTGGCTTGTAAACTTTTCCTCTTCTGACTGGCTCAACTTTCCTCATTTTTCCAGTACCAACTTTCCTCATTTTTCCCACTACCAACTTTCCTCATTTTTCCAGTACCAACTTTCCTCATTTTTCCCACTACCAACTTTCCTCATTTTTCCCACTACCAACTTTCCTCATTTTCCCAGTACCAACTTTCCTCATTTTCCCAGTACCAACTTTCCTCATTTTCCCAGTACCAACTTTCCTCATTTTTCCCACTACCAACTTTCCTCATTTTCCCACTACCAACTTTCCTCATTTTCCCACTACCAACTTTCCTCATTTTTCCCAGAACCAGCTTTCTTCCCAGCACCACATTTTTTTAAAGAATAAGATTGGTCACACACATAACAAAGGTTGGGGATTTTTAGATTCTTTTCCCCACATACATTCACATAGCTTTGCAGTTCAGTTTCATCTTCTTCTCCCTCCTTTTTTTTAAGTGAACGCCATCAACATGATGAAGATGATTTTAGGATCTACTAAAAAATTTTCATTATCATTGTTATTAATTATTAGTAACTAGTACAAGAAGTATTGACAACTGCTGCAGTTAAAATTGAGAAAACAAACAAACAAACAGAATTATTCATTACAGGGTTTGATTTATGCTAAAAACGATAATTGTAGTTAACGAAGAAATAAAAAAAAATTATTCTACGAATCTGATTCACACTTACAGGATAACTGGTGTTAAAAAGAGCCATGGATAACATAAACAGAGCCTAGAAAAACCATGACACAGGTACTGGAACTAAAATAAGACTGGCAAAAGCAACAAAAAAAAGACATTAAAAAAAAAAAAGTTAAGTAAGGGACTGAACGTTTATTTCCCAGACTAATTTTACAATAGTAGCAGGTGTCCCTCAGTCTTGGAAGACTATGGAGTTGTGCTCTAGGTGTTCCTTCTGGTACAGCACTGAGTATGACTGGCCAGACTGACAGGGAATGACAGTCTCTATGGCAGAGGGCACAAATGAAGTCTGACGCTGGTCTGTCTGCCTGGGCAATAGACTAAGATAACTATGTTGGTGATAGTTTCAAGCCAGATTTTCAACACCAGCAACAAATATTTAAAATCAAAATAAAATGATCAAAGAACTGTTGATATATATATATATTTTTTAAAGCTGCATAAATGTTGTAATCTGGAGCACACATATCAAATTTGCTATTAAAAATTTTTTCCAAAACCAAAAAACCCCACAAAAAATCATCCCTGAATCTTATTCGTGAAGAATGGTTACGGTCATGCGTAAAAAGTAGTACTGATAATCAAAAGCACAATCAATTTATAAACAGTAGTATTTTTGGGCGTTCCCCAGCTTAACACCCTGGGGGTCCCCCACAAACACACTTCCATAGCTTTTGGCCTAGGCCAATAACAGTAATAATCATTGTCATGTTCACTTGGTTATATTACACACTTTCTTTGGCCGCTTCCAGTCCGTTTTCTATGGCAATTTGTCATGGAAAACTAACACACAAATCATTTCTGCTGCAAGTCTGCAATAATTCTCAAACACTTTAAATTTTGAAACAGAAACTAAAACAAGGAAACAATTTTGCATATGTGTGTGTGTGTGTGTGTGAATAAAAAGAGAGAGGGGGAGGGAGAGAGAGAGGGGGGGGGAGAGAGAAAGAGAGAGAGAGATGGCAAGAGAGTGAATGTATGTGTGTGTTATGTATATGTGGTAAGTTGGGTGGTGTGTGTGTGTGTGTGTGTGAGTGTGCATGTCCATACATGCATGTATACATGCATTCTGCCCTTTGCGTATCTCCTCACATATGAACACAAGGTGTACTTTCTGCCCATGTCAACGAATATGCATATATCCACACTACACATTGAGCATCAATGCACATGCACATATGCAAATCACCTTCACTTATCTCATAGTCTTGTATGTAGACCGTGAAACCAGCTTCCTCCACTCCAATGAGTGTCGGTGCACACACACACACACACACACACACACACACACACACACACACACACACACACACACACACACACACACACACATCACCTTCACCTATTCCATACTCTTGTAGACCGCCAAAAAGCACGCACACACACACACACACGCAAATCACCTGCACCACCACCAACCCCCCCACATAAAAAACTGCTGCAAGTGGTATATGCGACACAACACACCGCTGCAAGTGTCCCCCATGACAAGAAAAACACTATCGCTACTACCCAGTACCAACAACATTAATGGGAGTTGGCCGCCCCGTTTAGCGACGACGATGGTGACGATGATGGCGGCGACAAATTCTTCGCTGCCTCCAGAGACTGGGCCAGGTAGCGCATGAAGCGAAACACGTCGTGGAAGGAACAGTAAAGAGGAGCTGGAGCAATGCGTATCACGTGAGGTTCCCTTTTGTCGCACTGAAAACATGGCATGACATTATAAACAAAACCCCACATGGCATAACATTAAAACCCAAAACCCACATGGCGTAACATTAAAACCCAAAACCCCACATGGCGTAACATTAAAACCAAAAACCCACATGGCGTAACATTAAAACCGAAAACCCACACGGCGTAACATTAAAACCAAAAACCCACATGGCGTAACATTAAAACCAAAAACCCACATGGCGTAACATTAAAACCAAAAACCCACATGGCGTAACATTAAAAACAAAAACCCACATGGCGTAACATTAAAAACAAAAACCCACATTGTGTAACATTAAAACCAAAAACCCACATGGCGTAACATTAAAAACCAAAAACCCACATGACGTAACATTTAAAACAAAAAACCCACATGGCGTAACATTAAAACCAAAAACCCACATGGCGTAACATTCAGGTTTTTGATTTGATCATGATCCCCCCACCCCCACCCCCCTCCTGCGAAGATGCCAGGAGCCGAATAGTTGCATCCCCACCTTCTGTACATTCTGCGTGAAGAATTCTACTCTTTTTTTTCCTCTTTTTTGTTGTTTCTGCTTTATTCTTTTTCTTCCTGTCGCCTCCTTCTTGGCTGTTTTCTGCCTTCTTGGTCCATTCTCCTGCCTTTCTTCATCCCCAGAAAGAGTTAAAAAAAATGACAATTTTCTCGCATTGCCAAAGTCGGATGTGCTGGGCCTGATTTGTCAGGTGCTTAACAGCAGTGTAACGCATTTTCGCTCATATGACAGACAACAGTAGTTGTTTTCTGAGTGTTTGATGATAAAGAACTTGATAATATAATGATAATATCAATAATAATGATCATGATAATGATAAGAAAAGGAAGGTGGTAGGATGGGTTAGATGTTCACCTGCCTAACAAGTAAACTGTCAGGTTCTGGGTTTGTACACTAAAGAAATCTGGTACTCACTTTCTTGATCTGAAAAATTTCACATCAAACAAATCAAACGATTAAAAAGGAAAATTTAGACTTAACACGTTCAGCTCTGCAACAAAGAAAATTCAGGTTTCAACCAAACTGAACAAATTAACCCCAAAAGAAAGACCACCACTAGCCCTCTCTCCTTGCTAAAATTCTGGTTCTCAAACAATGAAGCTGACGACAAAATAAATTAAAAAAAACAACAACCCACAAACAGCATGAACACAAAGTATCACGTTAACACACCATCCCCTGAAATCAGAATGCAGCTACCTTACTGACGTGTAAAAATGGTCGTATAATCCAAACCTCACCATTGGGGGAACCACAGAGCTCTGGCTAAGGAACGAAAAAAAAAAAAAAAAAAAAGCCCCTACCCCACGCAACCCGAGCAGTCTCACCACGACGCCTCGCTTGGACAACTCGTCAAACACGTCGTGGATGTCGATGTTGAACGACAGGGACAGCTGAGCGCCCCGCTGTTTGGGGTCGGAGGGGGTCACGATGTCCACGTAGACGTGGCTGGTGTCCCCGTCAGCTGTCACGGCGCCCGGGGGTCTCTTGTAGGCTCGGCTGATCAGCAGTTCCAGATAGCCCGTCAGCAGACGGCTTTTGGCCGTGAGGTCCTTCATGCTGGTTTTCTTGAACAGCTGCCGTTCATATAGTTAAGTCAGGTCAGGTCAGGTCAGGTCAGGTGAAAATCAAGTGAAGTGAGGTGAAGTCAAGTCAAGTGAAGTGAAATCAAGTGATGTGAAGTGAAATCAAGTGAAGTGAAATCAAATGAAGTGAAGTGAAATCAAGTGATGTGAAGTGAAATCAAGTGAAGTGAAATCAAATGAAGTGAAGTGAAGTGAAATCAAGTGAAGTGATGTGAAATCAAGTGAAGTGAAATCAAGTGATGTGAAGTGAAATCAAGTGATGTGAAGTGAAATCAAGTGATGTGAAGTGAAATCAAGTGATGTGAAGTGAAATCAAATGAAGTGAAGTGAAATCAAGTGAAGTGAAGTGAAATGAAGTGAAGTGAAATCAAGTGAAGTGAAATAAAATGAAGTGAAGTGAAATCAAGTGAAGTGAAGTGAAATGAAGTGAAATCAAGTGAAGTGAAGTGAAATCAAGTGATGTGAAGTGAAATCAAGTGATGTGAAGTGAAATCAAGTGAAGTGAAGTGAAATCAAATGAAGTGAAGTGAAATCAAGTGAAGTGAAATCAAATAAAGTGAAGTGAAATCAAGTGAAGTGAAATGAAATCAAGTGAAGTGAAATCAAATGAAGTGAAGTGAAATGAAGTGAAATGAAGTGAAATGAAGTGAAGTGAAATGAAGTGAAGTGAAATGAAGTGAAATGAAGTGAAGTGAAATGAAGTGAAGTGAAATGAAGTGAAGTGAAATGAAGTGAAGTGAAATGATGTGAAATCAAGTGATGTGAAATCAAATGAAGTGAAGTGAAATCAAATGATGTGAAGTGAAATCAAGTGAAGTGAAATCAAGTGATGTGAAGTGAAATCAAGTGAAGTGAAGTGAAGTCAAATGAAGTGAAATCAAGTGAAGTGAAATCAAGTGAAGTGAAATCAAGTGAAGTGAAATCAAGTGAAGTGAAATCAAGTCAAATCAGACCAGAACAAGTCAAATCAGACCAGAACAAGTCAAATCAGACCAGAACAAGTCAAATCAGGCCAGAACAAGTCAAATCAGACCAGAACAAGTCAAATCAGACCAGAACAAGTCAAATCAGACCAGAACAAGTCAAATCAGACCAGAACAAGTCAAATCAGACCAAAACAAGTCAAATCAGACCAAAACAAGTCAAATCAGACCAAAACAAGTCAAATCAGACCAGAACAAGTCAAATCAGACCAAGTCAAATAAAAATAACTTTCGTCATTCCACGAAGGGCAATTACAATACTGACAGGCATATTTATTGTTGAGAATGATTATAAAAAAAAAATACATGGAGAAAAAATATGATGGGTAGTCGTTTAAACATCCCAATATAACTTCAAAAGCAATATTATCCCCATGGGGATGCTGGGGGGCCTGTCAGTATAAACAGCATTCTGTGCTAGAAATACCCTCTTTTCTATCACCCTCTCTGTTTCTGCCTTGTTCCTTTTCTTCCTGTCACCTCCTTCTTGTCTATTTTCTGCCTTCTTGGTTCATTCTCTTGCCCTTTTTTTCCTGAAAGACTCAAAAGATAACAATTCTCTCCCACGCCAAAGTCATATGTGCTGGGCCTGACTTGTCAGGCGCTTAACGGCAGTGTGCCACATTTTCGCTCATATGACAGACAACAATAGTTGCTGTCCAAGCAATTGATGATGAAGAAGAAGAAACCAAAGCTACATACACACATGTGCACACACACACACACACACACATATGGTAATGTCACTGCGGTAAAGTCCTTCAGAAGAGACTATAAGCCAAGGCCCCATGCGCGAACGCATGCAGATCCTCTTGCGCACATGTTAAATCCTGTTCCACTTTTCATAAGAGTAGGCCATTGTGTGCCAGTGGGAACAGATGACAAGATTTACAAAACTGCATACACACAGGGACTGGATGTAAAAAAAGCACACGAGTGCCTATTCCATTATCCTTGAAATAAAAGAATAAATAAAAGAATAAATAAATAAAATAAATAAAGCAATGTAAAACAAGACAGTTTTATGCCGACAAATATGTTGCGACAAGTTTTGGTATACAATCCAAAACAATACAATACAATATAATACAATCCAATCCAATCTGTTCTAACGATATTTTTACAATATTTTTGTTCTGACCGTATCCTGACAAGGTACGACACAAGGACGGTGGTCCCCACCTCAGGTGGGCGACTCACTCAGTCTGGCTCCACGACTGAGCTAATACTGTCGTTAGTAGGGGGCTTAGTAGGTGGTGTCCTGCGTATGTTAGCTCAGAACAGGAACCACTGAACACCAGCAAAGTGACTCAGCAGCAGTGCAGGGCCCCTCTGGCTGGTGGCCCCACGGCGGCCTAATATTGATGTGTTCCCTGTGGACTGCCAATCCTGGGGTTGAGACACAATGAATCTGGGTATGGCTGTGGCGGGGAAATTGGAATGAGCGGCAAGGGAACAACAGCACAGGGGCGTCATAGAAGATGAAGCAGCAAAAAAAAAAAAAAAAAAGGTAGGACACAAGGACACTGACCTGCATGCTGGCCAGTATGGGCACAGCCAGGAATCCTGGAGGGTTCGTTACACGGTAGCCATAGGCGCCTGGTGAAAGATCCATTTCTGTCGGGACATAACACATAAAGAATGTAAAATCCACAGGCACCTGCAGTAAGGTCCGTTTATGCTGCAAGGACACATTAGATACAAACTTTGATACACTGGTGCCTGGAATAAGATGCATTCTGGATCGTGATTTCTTTGTATTCGCAGGCACCTGAAGCAAAATTCATTTCTGCCAGAATGGGACATGAAAACAATTTTAGCTTGATCATTTTCATCACCAAAAAAACCAACAACAATAAAAACCAAGGAATCCCCAACCAAACCACACCCACTTCATGTATGGTAACAACAATAACAACATTAACAACAACAACCACAATGCTGATTAAACAAGCAAAAACAAAGAAGGAAGGTGGCAGGACGGTTAAGACATTCACCTGCCTAACCAGTAAACCACGAGTTCTGGGTTTGGTTCCCAACCTTGCCCTTTCTTCCCAATTTGATGAGAAAACTGAACTGAATGTCCGAGTCCTTCAGATGAGACTATACATAAACCCAGGCCCTAGGTGCGGATGTATGCAGAACATCTTGCGCACATGTTAAAAACTCATTCCGCCTTGGGTAAGAGTAGGTAGGCTGTTTCCTGCCAGTAGGCACCAATGACAAAATCTTTTTTAAAACATGCATGCTCACAGGTGTCATGCTTAGACACCACCCCCGAAGTTGAAATGTGGCTACCTAAATGGTGGAGGGGAAAAAAAATGGTCGCCTACGCAAAAGTCTGACCATTGGTGAACTTCGGAGCTCTAGCCGAGTTGAAAAAAAGAACCATCACCCAAAACTGAGACACAGAGAAAACTCTATCACCACCAAGAACAAAATCGCCAGTGTTAACTCACCCCCTACCATCCACTGCGATAACAGTGGTCTCACGGACGACACTTGCCTACAAACCACCGCCATCGCAGAATTTGACCTTCCGACTTTTATCATATGGGTCAACGACGTCAACTTTTGTATGAAAATCCGGCAGCTGGCTTTCAACTTTGACCTTCCACTTCCACGTCGACAATAATCTCTATACATTTCATGTACTTGTTGCTGAGAATCTTTCCAGTTATGAAATTTTTTTTTTTTTAACTACTGAAGACATACCGCCAGTATACAGAGATACGCATAGTAACACTTGGCCGGTAGGGAGTGAGTTAAAGAAAACAAACAAACAAACAAAAAGAAACTAACAAACGAAAAAGCAAAGCAACTGACTGTTGTCCATGGTGAATCTGGTGGCCATGTCGTGACCCCACCAGCCCAGCAGTTTGGGAAAGTCATTGTGGCGATGTCGCTCGTGGATAAAAAATCCCCCCATAGATCCTGCACCACTGTTCAAATACTGTACACACACACACACAAACGATAATGATGATAACGATAATAATAATGATGATGGTAATTATGAAAATAATAATAATGATGATACTGATCAAAATTGTTGTTGCAATGTCCCTTGTGAATTAAAGAAAAAAAATCCCCCCATAGATCTTGCACCACTGTTCAGATACTTCACACACACACACACACACACACACACACACACACACATAACGATAATACGGATAATGATGAGTGAGTGAGCTGTGGGCTCAATGGGAAGACTGAGACCACACAGTCGAGCTTCATCCACTTTACAGATGCGAGTTTCAAGACTTGCTTCAATTTCCTGACCAACACTGCAGGTGTCTGTAGCTCTCGGGGCCGGTTGATACCAGTATACATCATGATAAGAAGCGTAGAGTACAGCCCTGTCACGCAGTCTCAAAGCAGATGCACTTCCATTGCAGCGTTGTTACGTCATCCTCAACTTCATCGATCATCATGCAATAAAACTGTCTCTGATTCGTGTAGCTCACAGAAGATGAGGCAGCAAGAAAAAAAAAAAAAGAAAGAAAAGAAAAAAGAAAAAAAAAGAAAAAAAAAAGGGGAGCACCTTGTAGGTACACCAGCAGGCGAAGTCGACGTTCCAGTCGTGCAGAAACAGTTCCACGTTACCCACAGCATGCGCCAGATCCCACCCCACGTAACAGCCCTGTAACAACAAGAACAACAACATAACCAGGTAGGGATAGAATATATATTGTATGATAGTTTGTAAAAATATCAAAACAAAGTTTCACAATGACGTTAATCAAAATTGATGTCATACCATCACGTCATCGCAATAAACACCCCCTGGGGAAGGCGAAAGCCGAAATATTGGGGAACCATATATGCTGGTCGTTTTACTTTCGCCATGTGTTTTCATATATATATAGTTGACTTGATAAAAACCCACAGTTCTGCTGGACACCACTCCCTCCAGGCACACAGTTGAGGTAAAATAGTAAAAATAACCCACACACACACACAATTTTATGTCATGTTTAGATATCATACAAAGACCATATAACAATTAAAAAAAAAAAAAATTTTAAATAACCAAAAAAAAATTCACGAAAATGTAAAAGCAATCTCAATACCAAAAAAAAAAAATCATGCAAAAATTATTTTAAAAAAAACGACAAAACAGGTGAACACCAACAAATTATGTAACATAAAGATCACATAGAATAATCAAAACAAAAATCATGTGTACAAAAACCCTGCCTTTTTCTGTGCGGCTGCGGTGATGCTCGCCATGTCGAAGAACTGGCCCGTGTAATACTGCAGGCCTGCAAAACACACCACCGCGATGCTCTCCCCTTCCTCTTCAATTCTCTGCAGAATGTCCTCCGTGCGTAAGGTGTGCTCTCCCTTGACAGAACAATGGCGACTTTGTTACAAAACAAAGGACAAGCATCTCTGCTCCCCAAACAAGTGAAAATTGAAATAAACCAAAACCATGAAAAACAATAAGCCTAGACAGCCTCTCATCATGAAGCCTTCGGATGAGACTTTAAACCGAGGCCCCGTGTGCGAACGCATGCAGAACATCTTGCGCACAAGTTAAATCCTGTTCCGCTTTTCGTAAGAGTAGGCCATCGTGTGCCGGTGGGAACAGATGACAATATTTACAAAAACTGCATGCACACGGGGACCGGATGAAAAAAAGCACATGATTGCTTATTCTGTTATCCTCGATATAAAAGAATAAATAAATAAATAAAGCCTTTTAGACAATTCGTTAAAATGGCTAATTTTTGTGTTTTGTTGATTTAATAATAATAATAATAATACATGGAACTTATATAGCGCCATATCTTGGAAAAACAAATCAAAAGCGCTTGCATTCGACCTATACATCACACAAGCAATCAATAACAATCTATGGTCCTAGCAAATTCGAACGTACTCACACACGCAAGCGCACACACACGCACACACACACACACACACACACACACACACACACAATTACACAAGTATGCCATATAAACCCACATTTTGGGCTCAAAAGTGTATAAAAGTTGGGTTAGGCATCCCTCCCTCCCCCCAAAAAAACAAAACAAAAAACAAACCAACAACAAACCAACAAACACAAAAAAAAAAACAACAAAAAAAAGAACCACCTCAAAAACTCAAAACAAAGGAAAACTATTTCAAAATGTACATACATGTAAACACTGCAAGGTTTTTCTATCCATTCAGGAAGCAAGGAATTCATAGTTTGAATCCTGTTTGCAACTAAATCCTAGCAACAATTTCCACATCACAGAAAAAAGCCAAGGTCTTAAAATGCAAAAGATGAGAGGATGTTTCCTAATACAAATAATACAAGCTATATCTGAACTCATGCTGCTGGTGGCACATACCCACCCACATTAACATATGTGTGTGCTCGCATGCACAAAAACACACATGCATACCCTGACAAATGTAATGATGCACGCCCACCCACACATCACACATACATACACACTCTCTACCACTCTGTTATTGATACAGGCAGACAGACACTATAGTATATGCACACACACACACACACACACACACACACACACACACACACACACACACACACACACACACACACAACACACACACATTCTTATACACACCATACACACACCTAGAGGTGCCCAAACACACACACACACTCTCTCTTTCCAATACAGACACACACAAAACAATGGACACACACACCCAAACATACACATTCTCTCTCTCTCTCTCTCTCTCTCTCTCTCATCACACACACACACACACACACACACACACACCACACACACACACACACACACACACACACACACACACACACACACACACACACTTTTTTCTCTCTCACCCACAAAAACACCTCTCTCTCTCTCTCTCTCTCTCTCTCTCTCTCTCTCTCTCTCTCTCTCTCTCTCTCTCTCTCTCTCTCTCTCTCTCTCTCTCTCTCTCTCTCTCTCTCACACACACACACACACATTCACCCACCAATCCACGCAACCACTACTCCCACAACTTTTCTCACTAAACTCACCTCTCTAGGGTCCACACAGACAAGACTGGTAGCAGGATCGTACCCATGCAGACGAATCTGACTCTCAAAGGCATACTGCAATCAAATCAAATCAAATCAAATCAAATCCCACCGATGAATGCCATAGCTGAGTGGTTAAGACCATTCCCCTTTAATCCCATGGGTCCATGGAATCGTGGGTTCAATCGAATCTTGGGTGTTAGTGTCTGGTGAATCAAGGGTGGGGATATTTACCATCTCCCACGTCAACTTCAGGAGCAGACCTGCCCAGTGCCTTAATTCACTTTGTTGTATACACGCATGCAGAAGATCAAAAACATGCCCGTTAAAGATCCAATAATTCATGTCGGTGTTTGGTGGGTTACAGAAACGCGTACATATCTAGCATGCACCCCTGAAGCCAGAATGCAGCTGCCTTCACTGTGGGCAAAAACAGTCACACACACACAAAATCTAACCATTGGTGAACCTTGGAACTGTAGAATCTCACGAGACAGGTGAACCTCTGTGTGTGTGTGTGTGTGTGTGTGTGTGTGTGTGTGTGTGTGTGTGTGTGTGTGTGTGTGTGTGTGTGTGTGTGTGTGTGTGTGTAAGTGTGTGTGTGTGTGTGTGTGTGTGTGTGTGTGTGTGTGTGTGTGTGTGTGTGTGTGTGTAAGTGTGTGTGTAAGTGTGTAAGTGTGTAAGTGTGTGTGTGTGTGTGTGTGTGTGTGTGTGTGTGTGTGTGTGTGTGTGTGTGTGTGTGTGTGTGTGTATGTGTAGGTATCATACTTATCTAACCTCATCTAAATATATTTCAATCTTTCTCTGTCACTCCCCCACCCCCCTCTCTCTCTATGTCTGTGTCTGTCTGTCTGTCTGTCTGTCTGTCTGTCTGTCTGTTCGTCTGTCTCTTGTCTCTGTCTCTCTCTCCTTTGACTCACATGGTCAGATGGGAAAGCCTTGGATTCACACAGGATTTTATGTCGTTGTGGGGTGGGTCGATAAAATGATATCTGCAAAAATAACACAAGAATTTCAAAATATTATACAATAACAGACGAAACAAACAAACAAACAAAAAAAAACACACACAAAAAAAATTGCTGGAAAAAAAAGAACAAAAATTATCCCTTCAAAAGATCGACATGCATGCCAGAATGACCATATTCTCTCTCCTTCACGTGCGTGCGCCCACACACACACAACAAAACAACAAACTCCTACTCCAACCCCCCCCCCCCCATTGACTAATATTCACAAGCTGTAAACAAGTCCTTATCACCACCACCACCACCCTTTCCCTGCAACAACAAATCCCCCCGCCACCCCCCCCCCCCCCAATACAAACTCAAACAAAAAACCCCAAACAAACAACATAAAAAAAAATACCTGAACAACTCACCTGTCTCACCTGTCAGCATCAACGAGTTCAGCGTTGGCCACCCCCCCCCCCCCCCCCCACCCAATGATAATGACACTCAACAACAACAGCACCCACCCACAAACAAACAAACTCCCTCGCCCCCCCCCCCCCCTCCCCTCCCCCAACCACACACACAAACCATCCCCTCCCCCCCCCTCCCCAAAACAAATAAGACACAGTGCTCAAATCCAGCATAACTCAAAGACAAAGTCAAAGTGCAGTCAGTTCCTGCTATATTTAGAGCACCAGCTGGGCTGGAATGGGATGGAAGATATAGTAGCTAAGACTAGCTGAAAGTTGGGGGGGGGGGGGGGGGGGGGGGGATATATTGACAGCTGTGGAGAGAAACAATATCAAAAAAAAATTCACCACCAATAACAACAACAACAAAAAGAAAACCAACCAGACAGAGTAGACCGATACTTACAAGCTGTAAATGTAGGTTGATAGTCAGTCCGTTCATCACGGCAATCTCACCCTCTTTCGCTCCTGTGACATAACACAATCAGTAATATTCTTGATAGTAATAATGATGATGATGATGATAATAATGATGATGATGATGATAATGATGATGATGATAATAATGATGATGATGATGATAATAATGATGATGATGATAATAATGATGATGATGATAATAATAATAACAATAATAATATATGGAATTTCTCGAGCGCTGAATCTTTGCAAACAAATCAAAGCATTTGGCACTCAAATCATTCACACACATGCAACCTAACACAACAACCATCAACAGATTTCAAATTTACACAGACACACACACACACACACACACACACACACACACACGACCATCTACACTAACTGAGGTTATATGTCACTTTTCATTGCATGATAAGTTATCGTTCAGAGTTGTCCATAAGAAAACACTGTTTTGAAAAACTCCAATTTAAAAAAAAAAAAAAGACCTTAAAAAAAAAAAAGCAAAAAAACCCCCACTCTCCCTACACACAACTTGTGCACAAAATAAGCTTTAAGTTAGTTTGTTGCTATGCTGTTGATTATTGTTGTTCATATATATCAAAGTAACATGCTCTATTTAATAAAACATATTTAAATCAACTCGTGGTCTGAAATGACCCAGCAAAAGTGCCAGGCCCCCCTCTGGCTGGTGGCCCCACGGCGGCCTAATATTGATGGGCTCCCTGTGGACTCCCGATCCTGAGGATGAGACACAACAAATCTGGGAATGGCTGTGGCAGAAAGATTGAAATGAGCGGCATGGAAACAGCAAAATGACGTGATGAAGGACTTACCCACGAGAGTGGCCATGTCCTTGTCTACACACTCGTCACAGTACGCCCACGGCAGTTCTCCATTCAGGTGGCCCTGCACCCCTCTGCAACAGGGATTATTTAAAATTTATTTATTTTACACCACTTTATGTCCGTAGATTTATCTGCGTCAAATTTGGGCTGCTCTCCTCCGGGGGGAGAGCACGTCACCACAAGTGCAGCACCTACTCATTTTTTTTCTTCTTTTTCCTGCATGCAACTGTATTCGCTTCCCTATCAGAGTGGCTTTTTTCTACAGCATTTTGCCAGGGACAACCCCCTTGTTGTCGTTTTTTTTTAATTTATTTTTTACGTGCGCTAAATAATGATGTGTAACACACAGGACCTCAGTTTATCGTCTCATCCGAAAAGACTAGCACCCAGACCACCACTCATGGTCTCATGGGTAGGGGAAAAGTTTTGAGCCCAAACGGGATTCGAACCACCGCACACTCCGACCTGGGCTTTTCGCTTTCTAGGCAGGGGCGTTACCCCATGACCCCCAATTCACCACCGGGATTGCAGAACACTGTCAACCAGCATGTCCATCATGAACCCCTCCCCTACCTTCACCATCCCCCCCCCCCCCCCCCCATGATGGTGCAACACTCACCAAAACTGCTTTTTCTTTTTTTGTGTGTGTTCCTTCTGTTCCTTGGCTAGAGCTTTGAGGGCCACCAATGGTGAGATTTTGCATATATGTGTGACCGTTTTTGCCCACCATAATGGTCGCTGCATTCAGATTTCAGGGATGTATCCTGGGTGTGTTTGTGTTTCTGTAACCCACTGAACGCTGACATGAATTCACCTTCACCTGTCCTGTAGTCCCATGGACTGGGGGAGGGGGGGGGGGGGGGGGGGGGGCATCACTGAAGATTTTGCAACCTTCTTCAGTGGTGACACGAATTACGGGATCTTTAATGTGGATATTTGATCTTCTGCATGCGTATGAAAGGAGTTAAAGCACTGGCACGTCTGCACTTGAATTTGACCTGGGAGATTATAAAAATCTCCACCCTTAATTCCCCAGACGCCGCCAAGATTCAAACCCACGACTTCATGGGCCCATGGGATTGAAGTTCAATGGTTTTAACCACTTAGTTATAGCACCCGTCAAATGCATTACCAAACCATACCCAGTTAAAATCTTTATATCATGCAGAGCAATTCATACCAAATATGGCACAAAGAGGAAGAATAACTCTAACAAAATTGTTTTCCTTGATTTTGGTCGCTGGCAAACGATGGATATCTAAAAAAAAAAAAAAAAAATCTTCCATAAATATTTTTATAAAGTAAAACATTCTGAACATTTGTTTAATATCAGAACGTTACTGACATAAACATATAAATTTCGATCCATAAATGTATACTTTATAGGCATTTTGATAACAATAAATGGTTTTTAAAAAAAACACACAAACAAACAAACAAACAAACAAGCAAAACTATAAAAAAAAAAAACCAGTTGATATAAATAAAATAAAACCCAAATCTGAAAATTCAGAGATAAAAACAAAAACAGAAAATAACGACACCAAAATCTGCAAGATAGATACTGTTTATTCATAATGACACCTAAAACTCTGCAAAAAAACTGTTCATATATTCACAACAACACCAAGACACTATTTATCTATTCAGAGAAAAAAACGGATGAACATACACACACACAGGAAAAAAACAACACAACTCACAGTTTGGCCCATTTGTCAATCTGTCCATCCATGATTTTCTGTGTGCTTCGCGGACACAGACCCAGAGAGTTGCCACAGAAATACACACACTCCTCCTCCCCATCCACCAAACTCAAATCCGCTGGAAAGAAAATAAAAATATCGGTTGATGTATTGCTTCCGACCCCCCCCCCCCCCTCCAACCCCCCAAACCTTTTCTCAATGAGTATACTCTTTTAAAAAAAAAAATTGAACATCTCTTCATACAAAGACCAAACTGCGAAATCAGATGAATCTGCAAGTTCCTGTGCTGTGTTTATAAATAGTTTTTGCTTCAGCACTGAACCTACGTTTAAATGTAAAACCAACAGACAACACAAATGCATGCATATTTGCAAGACAGCTCTACCAGGAGCTGAAAACTCGAGTAAGGTCAGGCCAAAAGCATGATCAAATAATCCTCAAATGTTGTCTTTAAAGTTTTTTTTACAGGGATTATAGGAATACATGCATACTCACATGCTCACCATGGAATTTTGAGAGTGCTGAATTTTGTAAAGCAAACTAATTACCCACACTTCCTTCACACACACAGAGTGACACACGCACAGTGACACACACACAGTGACACACACACAGTGACACACACACACACACACACAAACCACACACACACAACCACACATTCTCCAACCACCACCCCCACCACCTTCCCTCCCCCACCAACACCCCCAACAACTTGTGAAAAGACGTGAAATGAACGTGAACATCCCCACAAACTCACTCGTCACCAGGTCTTTCATCTTGGGGTAGAAGAACTCTTTCCTGAAGGGCCTCAGAGGATCCTGCTGGTCCATGAGCTTGGCGAAGCCTTCCTCCTCCACCTCCATCCCTCTCTCTTTGGCCGTGGACAGCAGCATCTCTGCTGGAGGCTGATGCTGCAGGCTCTCTCTCTGCGCTGCGCTGCGGGAATTCATGTTGTCGTCTTGCGACGCTTTCAGTCGTTTTGGTGCGGGTTCGTTAGGGCGTGCTGCTTTTGTCGACATGTGGCAGGGCTGGTCTTTTATGATGAGAAAGAATAGAGGAAAAGTGGTGATGGGGGTGGGTGGGTGTATATGTGGGGGTGGAGGGGTGGGGCTGGGGGTGGAGTAGGTGGGTGATGTGATGTTGGGGGGTGGGTAGGGAAAGTATGGGGAGGGAGGTAGGGGATGTGTGTGTGTGTGTGTGTGTGTGTGTGTGTGTGTGTGTGTGTGTGTGTGTGTGTGTGTGTGTGTGTGTGTGTGTATCTTATTTTATTCTTTTATATCGAGGATAATCATCATAATGGAATAAGCACTCATGTGCTTTTTTACATCTAGTCCTCCTGTGTATGCAGTTTTGTAAATCTTATCTGTTCCCACCGACACACAATGGCCTATAGGAATATAGTTCATGTATCTCACCAGCACCATCTAATATATTGAATCTATATTCCTGTGCAGCAAATGTTAAAGTCGATAATCATCTCATCATAAAGGTTGTTTCTGTATATCTTCCTAAAGGACCAAATGAGGAAAATACTGAATGGATTCATACATTGCAAGATTCAAATAAAAAGTGGCTAGTTGTAGGTGACTTTAATGCACATTCTCCTTTCTGGGATAAGGGTTGCACGTCAATAACTAGCAATAGATTTGTTGAAAATATAGTAGATTCTTGCCTTTACTTATTAAATAATGGTAGTGTAACAAGAATCCCAGATATTGCAAGTCATAGGGCAAGCGCCATTGACTTGTCTTTCATTTCTCCTGTGCTTGTTTCAAATTGTAAATGGGAAACACACACCAACACTTTAGGGAGTGATCATTTACCAATTATGATTACCCTTAATGACCACTCCTGTCGTTTTAGTAACGTTAAAGATGCTATCCCAAAATATAATTATGGTCTTGCAGACTGGAATAAATTTAATGCTTTTCTAGCAGCAGTAAATACAGAAAGTATTACAGATGATGACGTTGATATTTTTTACAAAAAGTTTACAGATAAAATTTTAGAAGCTGCTGATGCGTCAATTCCAAAATTTTCATCTTTGAAATCCAACAAACACTCAGGTAATATATGGTGGAATGATTCTTGCCAGAAAGCTGTAAATGAGAAAAAAGAAAAATATAAAAACTATGTTAAAGAGCGTAATGAACATAATCATCTCTTAATGAAAAGAGCAAACTCTGCATGCAACAGTATTATAGCACAAGCTAAGCGTAGTTTTTGGAGTAGTTTTTGTACAAAAAATGTTTTCAACTATACAGATCTAAAAAAGGTGTGGAAAAAATTCAATGACATGAAAAATGGGGTTTGTTTACAGAATTGTCCAATCAAAATAGAGGAAAAAGAAGTTCTTTCTGATTCAGAAAAAGCTGAATTTTTCGTGAATATGTTTTCTGATTCTATGAGTACTGAAAACCTTTCAGCTAAATCTAAAGCTTTTAGAGAATCTGAGGTACAGAAAGATGAATATTTAGATCCAGAATGCGATAATGCACACTATGTGAATGCCCCTATTACGTTGCAAGAAGTAAGAGATGCAATCTTTTCTCTGCCCCCAAAAAAGACATCAGTGGGTAAAGATTCCATATCGAATGAACTACTAAGGCATCTGCCTAATAACTGGTTAATCTTGTTGTCAGACCTTTTTCAACACTGCTGGATAACTGGAATTATACCTCAATCATGGAAACATTCTATTTTGATACCAGTATTAAAGCAAGGAAAAAACAAGAGTGATAAAAATAACTATAGACCAATTGCACTAACTTCTCATACAGGAAAGTTGATGGAAAAAATTATCTTAAACAGACTGACACATTTTTGTGACAAAAATAAAATTATACCTATAAATCAGGCAGGTTTCCGTAAGGGTAGATCTACAGTTGATCATTTGGTAAAACTAACAACTCATGTAAAACATCAGTTTGCTCGCAGGAAGAATGTACTAGCCACTTTTTTTGACGTACATAAAGCATATGATCATGTGTGGCATGAGAGATTGCTATATAAACTGAAATCTATTGGCCTTTCTGGCAGTATTTACTTCTATATTAAAAGTTTTTTGTCAGAAAGAATCATTCAAGCTAAAGTTGGAAATTGTTATTCTACTCCAAGATCACCACACATGGGTATCCCACAAGGTTCAGTAATATCACCCTATCTATTCAATATTTTATTGTATGATCTTCCTAGACTTTTATCAAGCAGTGCTGTTCTTGTACAATATGCTGACGACATATGCATGTGGATGGATGTTACAATGAAAAAGAAAACACCCAAAAGACAGTTGAAGTTCTATCAAAATGTATATCAAAAAGAAATTGACAAACTCAGTAGTTATCTTTTTGAAAATGGTCTCTCACTTTCACCTGAAAAAACCAACCTTGTCCTTTTTAACAACGGTGTTGACCCACAAGATTTACCAAATTTTCGAATTAATGGAGAAGATCTAGAATACAAACAAGCAGTGAAATTTTTAGGAGTATACCTTACTTCTAAGTTAATGTGGAATCAACATATTGAATACTTGGCAACTAAAGCTAAAAAAGTTCTTAACTTCTTAAAAGTTACCAGTAAACAACCATGGGGGCAAGACACTTCTGTATTAAAGCATCTATCCTTGTCCCTTGTGCGCTCAAGACTGTCCTATGGACAAGAAGTCTTTTTCAGTGCTCCAAATTACTTGCTTAAGAAAATCCAGAGTCTTGATTGTAAAGCTTTTCGACTTGCTTTAGGTGTGCCACCTCATGCCTCATCTATAGGCACATATAAAGAAGTAGGGGTTCTGCCTTTAAATGAATATCGACAACTTGCTGTGGCAAAATATGTTCTAAGAAGTACAACAAATGATAGCAATGTTGAAAAAGAAGTCCAGATAAAGTCTGACTTTCACTTTCCGAAAAGAGCAAGAACTATTAGCTCACTTACCACAATTAGCACGTATACCTCTACCCTTTTTAAACATTCAGAACTTAATCTAAATGAAGTAGCTAAATCAGAGGTAAAGTCAGCTCCCTGTCCACCTTGGGAACTGCTTAAAGCTCATTTTGACATTAATTATTCTTCTGTAAGAAAAGTTGACAATGTTAACATTCTTACATCATTAGTAAAGGAACATATTCAAACCACTTACCCTGATCATCTCAAAATCTATACCGATGGGTCTGTTCTAAATACTAATGAGACAGGAGCAGCTTTCATTATCCCATCATTGAAAGTAGAACGATCTTTCAACCTGGGAAAAAATAAATCTATATTTACAGCTGAGCTAACTGCCATTTTGTTGGCATTATATCATGTACTTGACTTCCCTAAAAACATATTCAACATCCTTATGTGTGTCGATTCTAAATCGGTTTTGCATGCTTTAAACAATTCTACTTCTAAAGTAAGAAAAGACCTCATCACTGAAATCAGGCATCTGGTACACTTTTTGATTTTAAGAGGTAGCACTATTACTTTCTGTTGGGTTCCCTCACATACTGGTATCTATTTTAATGAAAAAGTTGACTGCCTTGCAAAGTTTGGAGCCAGGTGTAAAAATAATTCTTGTGAAATAAATGTTGCCTTATCTCTGCATGAGGGATATAACTTGCTACAAAACGCTTGCTGGAAGCATTTCAGAAAGAAGATAAATGAGTCTGGCTATTGTCCATATAATAACCACACAAGCAATGTGATAGATTTTCAAAATGCTTTAGTATGTAAAAGTTTCTGGTTGGTATAATCAGAGAAATGTGTCATCCCTCATTTATAGATTTAAACTAAACGCATTCAGGACAAAATACGTGAAAGATGTAAACTGTATTTGTGGTGAGAAGATTACAAATAGTCATGTCATTTTTAATTGTGAACATTTAAAAACATTTTTACCTGCTGTACCTAGTTTGTCACTGGATCAGATTTTGTCTGAACCTTCTTTGCTGTTGGACATTGTGTTAGAGTTGAAAAGAAGTCCAATAATCCAGTTTTTGTAGTGTTAGGATTAGTTTCTTATTTCAGCATTGTTAAATGACATTTTTCAGTTTATTTTGAACTCTTTCAGGTTTTTGTTTTGCTTTGTTTTGTTTTTTGTTTGTTTGTTTGCTTGTTTGTTTGTCTAAAATCACGAAATGTGAATAGACGTTAAACTGAAGATACATACATACACAATGGCCTACTCTTAAGAAAAGCGGAACAGGATTTAACATGCGCAAGATGTTCTGCGTGTGTTTGCACACGGGGGTTTGGTTTATAGTCTCATCCGAAGGACTCTGTGTGTGGTGTGTGTGTGTGTGTGTGTGTGTGTGTGTGTGTGTGTGTGTGTGTGTGTGTGTGTGTGTGTGTGTGTGTGTGTGCATGCATGCATGTAGGTGTGTGCATGTATGTGCGTGTATGTGTGCGAATGTGTGTACTGTTCCTGGACTTGAGCTCCAAGCTTCAGAGACGATGAGATTTTGCTTACATGGCCATTTTTACCCCCATTAGGGCAGCCCATATTCCCACTTAGGGGAATTTATATATAATACACACACACACACACACACACACACACACACACACACACACACACACACACACACACACACACACACACACACGCACACAGAGCAAATGTTAGTGTATGCATAGATAAGTAATGCCTCTATGTATTTACCACCAGGGACAGCGGGGTGAGGGGGGAGGGGGGTAGGAGGGGAGGGGAATGAGTGTTAAGCAGAATGCATTAATGAACAAGAACTCCTTTCCAGTTTCCACTGATATTATCAACACCTGCTGTTGATACCATTTTTAATATCTCTATTTTTTCTTTCTTAAAATCAAGATTTTTTTTAAAAAGCAGGATTTTAATCATTAACCCATTGTCAGGTCAAAATGACAAGACTGTTACAGATCTATCTATGTATCTATGTATCTATCTATGTATCTATTTATGTATCTATCTATGTATCTCTCTCTCTCTCTCTCTGTGTCTGTCTGTCTGTCTATATATATACACATATACATACACACACACACACACACACACACACACACACACACACACACACACACACACACACACACACACACACACGCATGTGACGGAACTGGATTCAAATGACCTGTTCAATTAAACCAACATCAAACACACACACACACACTAAAGTATTTTAGAAACCTAAACCCAAAATACATTATAATTGTAACCGAGATGCAAGATGACAATGCCATATCTTTGCTCGGCCATGATTACTACCCGTCTTTTATCACACGAGGGAGAGGGGTAAGGGGGGAGTGGGGTAGGGGGGAGTGGGGTAGGGGAGAGGGGAGATAGCCTAGTGGTTACAGCGCTCAACTCGTGATCTGATGAAAACAGGTTTGAGCCACCACCCCGTAGGCCTGTTCAGGAGGATTTTTTCCCCCGTGGAATTCACCTCAGTACTGACGCCACTTCCCCAAAAGTTCTTCGGATGAGACTTTAAAACTGAAGTTCTGTGTACGAATGCACGCAGAACATCTTTATACAGGTGTTAGAATCCATGCCACCTTTCAAAAGAGTAGGCCATCATATGCTGGCAGGAATGGATGGCAAAGATGCTACGATGCATGCACAGTAGTGTCGCGATTAGACACCATCCCTGAAGCTGAAAGACAGCTACCTACATGGTGGGCAAACAGCGCAACATATGCACACAAAATCTCACCGTTGGGGAACCTCAAAATCCTCGAAGATCTAGCTGAGGAACAGGCAACTATCCCCATCCCCCCCTGCATTCACTCAAATAACAACAAAAATTGGAAAATCTGTGTAAACTGACAACAACAAAAAAGCAAACCACGACTCCACAGGGGCAACAGTGTGAGATCACAACAGCAAATCAGAATGAAAGATAATACAATTTTCATGTTCCCATACATTCCATCTATAATCATAACAGAGACACAAGGTGACAATTTCAGCTTTTTCCAGGATTCATGCAGGTCTGAAAGAAGGAAAGGTGGCAGAATGGTTTAGACATCCCACCTGCCTAACAAGTAAACTAGGGGGTTCTGGGTTCGATTCCCAGCCTTGCCCTTTCTTCCCCGTTTGACTAGGAAAATTGAACAGAATGTCAAGTCTTTCGGAGGAGACTCTAAAACCAGTCACATCCATGCGCACACAGACTTGTGCACGTCAAAAGAACCCATGACAGGTGAAAGTCGAAAAGAGTATGGAGGTACCTCTCGCCTGTCCTGGCAAAACGGGTAGGGTCAGTTCTCAACAGTATCACCAAAATCAGAATGCAACAACCTTAGTTAATGGTGGGTTAACCAAAAACGAAAGTTGCACATACAAAAATCTCACTATTGGTGAGCCTCAGAGCTCTAGCCAAGGGGAACCATACCCTCCCCCCCCCCCCCCCCCCAAAAAAAAAAAAAGAAACGAAAAAAAACCAAACCCCAAAAACCAAAACAAAACAAGGTTGCGCATTTTATCACTGTAAACACACACTGCCTTCACAAAGCACTATGATGATATCCCATCCATTCTGGTTAATGACAGAAAAAGCTGTTGCCTTCCCTACCTGCGCTTTAAGATTGTCTGTAAAAATATAAATATTCCCCAAGGCCTACACTACAAAGTTGCTATGCTTTG
>CM060344.1:24758334-24763405 GCA_030674155.1 Stramonita haemastoma | reverse complement strand
TACCTGTTTCTGTTACTTTGAACTTCTAGATAATCTTCCCTAAACTGGGTGCAATAGTCTGTCGTCTGCTTTCGCCACGCAGGGGACATCACTCACCCATTGGTCTTAGGGCGGGGAGGGGGGCGTCTTGCTAAAGATAGGACTTGCTAAGCCTACCGGGAAACAAATGAATGTCGCACACTAAAATAAGTTCTCTGCCATTAGATACCTTTTTCTAAATCTGAATCTCACATATTTTCCTGTCTTTCTCTTTCCTAGATTGTCATCGATCTTCTATGATTGAATTTGTTTTGTCGGCAGTTGGGAACACTCCCGCCATAACGCCGTTCGTCAGTAGTTTCGGTTTGGCTCGATATATACATAAAATAATCCCAGCGGAGCTTTCCGATTTTAGGACTGTACCATCAACTACCCATCCCTTGTGTTCGTCAGTATCATAAGACTTTTTTTTATCTGCTGCTCAAAAGTGTGACCTCCGCTTCGCACAGTTCTTATTGTCACGGACGTTTGTGGTACGTCACGAACGTGTACAAATCGTGCGGCCCTGTCCCTGATCCACTTTAGCCTATTGCATACTACATATGGATGCACACCACACACCACTTACCTGATTAACGACATCATAATCGTCATGCCTCCTATCCCAAGACTATGAACGTACGAATAAGTATACTCCTCCCTTCCCATAACTGCACTTTTTTTTTCTTTTTTTTTTTTAACGTCCACACACTCCGGTTAGGCCTAGGCCTATGCTTACCTGTCCCTGATGTCATAAAATGTTATCAATGAGGGGCGTAAATCAAACCTGCCTAATAATACCTTTGAGATTATCGTGTCTTTCTTCTTTGGGTTTGTTGTTGTTGTTTTTTAAAGAAAATCTGATGCAATAAACTAGTTGTGTAGCGCATATAGATCTATGTCCTCAAAGTTGCTGGGTAGGGGAAAGGGCAAGTTTCTGTTTCGACAGGAAGATATTCACAACAGATCTCGGTGGTATTTATAGGCCCAGAGAGCGAAAACTTTAGGAAGACGAGGTTATGTTTGGTTTTGCAAAGTTGTCCAAAAAATTTGTCATTTAGGCCTACTGCAGTGTTACTTCTGCGCGAAATAATCTAATGATATCGTAAGGATAATATGCCTGGACGAGCTGGATATGTGTCCAGCTTAGCCTACAGCCCCAATCGACAAGTGCACTTGGCTAGGCTACACAGCACCCAGCTTGTAGACAACTGTTAGCGTAGTATATCAATAATTACGCACTCGAATTTGAACAAAACACACTACCACCCTTTCATCCTCATTTAAAACACTTCTTACCTGCATACCATTTACTTGTCAAGGGTTACGTATCACAAGAATCATAATAATCCGCTGTGCTCTCTTCACACAGCCTACTCAGGGAAGCGAAACGCCTATTTCTGAGAAACATTCAGAAACTTCCTGTTGGGATCAGTCGAATCTATTTTTAGATAAAACCCGTATGTCCCACAATATACAAGCCCCCCACCCCCACCCTCTCTCTCTCTCTCTCTCTCTCTCTCTCTCTCTCTCTCTCTCTCTCTCTCTCAAAATCAAAATCAAAATCAAAATCAAAATTATTTTATTGTGACTTCTGATTTTCCTCTTCTGAATGAGTGCATTTTTCTTACCTTATTATATGTAGTGTACTGTCGCATTTCTCTTACCTTATTATAATTATGTAGCGTACTTATTTCTTGTATGTTGTTTGGTACTGCGTATAGTTTTATTGTTTAGTATCTTTTTATCTTGATGTTATCCCTGAAAAGGGCAGGGACTGGATGTAAAAAAGCACATGAGTGCTTATCTATTATCCTCGAATAAAAGAATTTGCCTTGCCTTGCCTTGCCTCTCTCTCTCAGGCTTTTCGTAAGAGTAGGCCATCGTGTGCCGGTGGGAACAGATGACATTTACAAAACTGCATACACACGGGGACTGGACGTAAAAAAGCACAAGAGTGCTTATTCCATTATCCTCGATAAAAAAAGAATAAATCAAATTTTAATCAAATCAAAATCTCTCTCTCTCATGTTTGCCTAAAATCAATAGTTGTGATAAGGCTACTTATGATAAGTCCCCCTTCTGAAGACAAGGGTCGGATGAAAAAAAGAAAAGAAAAAAAAGAAAAAAAGGATGCTCATGAAAAGGCTACTCATATGTACGTAACCTTAGTAGGGACTAAAGATTACCAATCAATCAATCTCTCTGGGAGTGGGATGGGAGAGCGGGAGGGAAGTGAGCTGTGATTTCTTCACGAGCCTTTTCTCTCCACCCGCCACCCCCCCTAAAAAGTGATTATTTGCTTATATGAGTTTTTTCCTATTCTCCTCAGCATCAGGTCACTTTGCCGCCACATCACCACAACAAAACAGTGTTCTACACTAACCAAAGCTAAACGTGTACCCCACCCACTCGACCAAGAGTGGTGGTCTGGATGATAGTCTCTCAAGAAAGAGACGACCGTCTTCTTCTCCGTTATCACCGAAGGCTCAGACAGCATTGTAATGGTGTCTGTCTTATGAGCGAAAATGCCTTGTCGCTTCCGTTAACCGCCTGATAAGTCAGGCCCAGCGCATCCGATTTTAGTTCGGGAGAGAATTGTTATCTTTTTAAGTCCTTCTGGGAAAAAAGAAGAGGCAGGAGAATGGACCAAGAAGACAGAAAATATATGAATTAGCCTATGTGTTTTTTCAGGGTCGTGATTGTCATTCGTTGGATGATTACAGTATTTTTTTTTTATTACCTTGCATTGCAGGTTCTATTCACTCATAAAGCACATACATCTTCATCAATACAAAACGTTCATTGATCGTCCAATATCACTTAAAGTGGAAGATGTTAAAGCGAAAACAAACAACAAAATGTTCAATGCCAATACAGTGTGTAGCCTTCTGACATTATGATTGTGTTACACATATCAATATTTCAATTATCTTGCAAGGGATTTTTTTTTGGGGGAAAAAAAACGGTGTAGAGTTACATTTATCTTGAGTATCTTCATTAATACTAGATTAGAGGTAAACAGAATAGCAATAACGACAAAAGTCAAGTTTAACACAGAAAAAAGTATTTTTTTTAAAAAAGTATTGTTACAAAATGAAGCAAAGCCTCAAAACAAAAAACAAAAAAAGATATAAAAGATGTACAGTATTTTTTTTTGACTTCAGTTAGCAAGAAGGAAGTAACAGGTAGAAAAGAAATAAAGCAGAACCAAAGAGAGAGAGGTAGAAAAGAGGGAATTCCTAGCACAGAATTTCCAGGAGGTGGGGATGCTATTTGTACTGACAGGCCCCCCAGCAATCCCCACAGGAGGCAACCATAGTCGTCTGTTATATAATTATGAGCGAAAATACGTTGCGCTGCCGTTAAGCACCTGACAAATCAGACCTAGCGCATCCGACTTCAGCGTGGGAGAGCATTGCTTATCTTTTAAGTCTTACTGGGGGGGAAAAAAAAAAAAAGGGGGGGCTGGAGAATGGACCAAGAAGAAGGCAGAAAATAGACAAGAAGGGGGCGACGGAAAGAAAAGGAACAAGGCAGAAAACAAATAAGAGGGATAGAAAAGAGGGAGTTCCTAACCCAGAGTGTCCAGAAGGTGGGGATGCTATCATTCATACTGACAGGTCCCCCGGCATCTCCACAGGGGTTCTGGATTTCATTTGGGGGGGGGGGGGGAACTCCATCTTCAACAGATGAATTGTCAGAGATTATGGAAAGAGAGTATTCTTAACGCTGCCTGGGGAGGGAAGAGGGGTAGCCTAGTGGTTAGAGCATTGCATTCGTGATCTGACAGCCCAGGAATCAAGCCACCGTGAAAGCACCTGCTTCAGGGAGTTTTACCCTGGAGATAACATCAGTGCTGACTCCACTCCCCCCCAGATGTACTTTGGATGAGACTAGACTGTAAACCGAGGCCCCGTGTGCGAACGGACACAGAACATCTTGCCCATACGTTAAAAACCTGTTTCGCCGTTAGGAAGAGTAGGCCATTGCGTGCTGGCAGGAACATTATAACAACAACAACAACAACAACAAACGCATGCACGTGGTGTTTTGTTTAGACACCATCCACGAAGCGGGAATTACTGGTAGATAAAAGCTGCCACATACGCAGAATCTTACCAGTGGTGAACCTCGAAACTTTAACCAAGGTTTACCAATAAATTATAAATGGCGAGATGTTGCGGAAACTGTTTTTGCTCGCCATGAAGGTAGCCACATTCCGACTTCGGGGACGTGTGCTGGGTATGTTTCCGTAACTGACCGAATGCTGACGTGGACTACGGGATCGTTAACATGCATATTTGACCTTCTACCTATACACGAAGGGAATTTAGGCACTAGCATGTCTGCACTTGAAGTTGACCTGGGTGATCGTGGGTTTGAAGTCTAAGGGTCTTAATCACTCATCAGTCAGTCATCTGTGCACTTTTCAAAGAAGGGAAAGAACTGCCTCTTCCATGCTGACCTTACTTTTGGCTATGTTATATCCCTTGATTCACACAGGACATTTTGAACAGCGTTTTAAACAATGAAAATAATTATATGATCATATAATTCTATCACTTGTCTGTATACTGATCTCTGCATGTTTCCTTGTTGGGTGGGATGCTTCGTACCTGGTCTTCTGCTTGCGTGTAGACTAACTCTACTACCCGCACCCAACACATTCCGATTTTCTTCTTTCTTCCGTTAGTTATATTAGAGTCCCAGGGGAGGTTTCTGACTTAGGGATGGCTATCAACCAACCAACCAGCTCTACCAAGCAGCTCTTTAGGCATTCCGACTTCAAAGCTACTCTTTTTTTTTTTTTTTTTTTTTTTACGCACATAGTATGTTCTGGGTATGTTCGTCCCGTTGAAAGCGGAATCTTTATTTTTGCTTTGTTTTTGTTTTTCTTCCATTACAGCTCTGAGGTTCACCAATGGTGAAATTTTGCGTATGCGACTGTATTTTGCTCACCATGAAGGGGTATGTACTCCAATTTCGAGAATAATGTCTAAATACAACACCTGCGCGCATGCCGAGTTGGGGTGGTGTGTGTGTGTGTGTG
>CM060344.1:24750834-24753334 GCA_030674155.1 Stramonita haemastoma | reverse complement strand
CAAAAACGTTCTACTGCAAACCTTGATTTTGAATATTCCATGTCCCAATCTGAAATGCTGACTTCATTTTAGTGTGTGTGTGTGTGTGTGTGTGTGTGTGTGTGTGTGTGTGTGTGTGTGTGTGTGTGTGTGTGTGTGTGTGTGTGTTAAAGTGCAGTGATGGCCTGCTATGCTGAAACACAGACTGGCTGTCCCCCTGTACTTCACATCTTGTTGGTGATGATGCGGACCTGCCCCTCATACCTAACTCTGTTGTTCCCTCAGGGATTTTTGTCACTGGGTCAGGACAAAAAGGACCACCCTTCATACCTATGACAAGATTTCCACTCACAGTATATAAATACGCCCTCTTTCCAGCATACTTGGCTTTTTTTTTTAAAGAAAAGTAGAAGCTGACGTGGTTCACGGGAGTACTAAGCAGATTGCTGACCTTGCCCTTTGGCTTCACTACAGTCCCCCAGTTCACCCAGCTGTAAATGGGTACCTACCCTCAGGGAAGGTAAAGCAGCGAGGGAGAGATGGGCACGGCCCTCAATGTGATGACCCCTAGAAAAGCTGAGGTATCTGATGCCTCACTCCCCTATGACCCCATAGGTTATGGGAACACGTTTCCCTTTCTTTTTTTTAACCAACACAAAGGACTTCCCTTCAGTGGCAAACTTGTCAATTGGCAGATCTATAAGAATATATATATATATATATATATATATATATATATATATATATATATATATATATATATATATATATATATATATATATATATAGTAGGCACTCATCAGTTTCGGAAGACTATGGAGTTGCGCTCTAGTCTTTAGAACGCAAAGCCTGGGCAAGTATGTATGGAGGGCAAGCTGTTACCCATGCAGCAGACCCCCCCTCTCCACGGCACTGGAATGATCCATTGGAAGGGCATTGACCCATACGAATGGTTCCAGTACCGTCGCAGGAGCCACCAGAACGTTGCCATATACCTCCAGCCCCGAGCCGCTCTGGGACTCCAACTCCCGATTTTTCCTCAGGGATGGTGTCTAAACACGACACCTGTGTGCATGCTGGTTTGTTTTGTCATCCGCTCCTACCGGCACACGATGGCCTACTCTTCCGAAAGGTGGAACGGGGTTTTAACGTGTGCGCAAGATGTTCTGCGTGCATTCGCACACGGGGCCTCGGTTTCGAGTCTCATCCAATGACTTTGACATTCAGTTCGATTTTTTCGTCAAACTGGGAAGAAAAGGCGGGCTGGGTACGAACCCAGAAACTCACGATTTACATATTGGCAGGCGAACGTCTTAACCATCCTGCCACCTTCCTTCCTATATATATATATATATATATATATATATATATATATATATATATATATATATATATATATATATATATATATATATGTATATATATATATATATATATATATATATATATATATATATAATATATATATATATATATATATATATATATATATAAAGCCCTCTTTCCAGAATGGCTTGCCTCTTTTAGGAAAGGTAGAAAGCTGACCCTCTTTTGTCTCTTACTCTGGGGGTTGAAGTCCTCAGAGATGAAGATTTGAAAGTTCTTGTCCTTCAGCTCCTGAGGCATTGCCATAACCTTTTTCTTTCATCCCAGCCTGCTTAAGGGGCGGGTGATGGGGTGTGGTCCTTTTCTGCCTCTGAGGCTTGGGTTGTTGAAGGATAGATATCACGTCACAGTAAAAGCTCCCCTAAGGGCCAGTCTCTAACTCTGACACCTCTGCTGGGACGTCAATTAATAATAATAATAATATATGGAATTTGTATAGCTCTATCTCTTGTAAAAACAAATCAAAGCCCTTGCATTCGACCTACACAACACACAATCAACAACAATATATACAGTTTTAACAAATTCAAATATACACACACAGAACCCACGCATGCACGCAGCATGGGCGCACGCACACACACCTACAAACGTTAAGCACTTTGGCAGGTGGATGTTGAAGGCAGGGACAGGTAAGAGATGGAAGCGGAAGGAGGAAAAACATAGGTTTGAAATAAGTGTGTCTTGAGGTTGGATTTAAAAGTGTCATAAGTAGGCTTTTGCCGGAGGGAGAGAAGAAGGTCGTCAATCACAACAACAACAATAGTTCCCCAAGGGCGATGAGTCCCATCTACTTGTAGGCTGTGATCCTCTAGACTAGTATATGGTCAGCTCCCTTTGTAAGTCTGTAATCTGATAACTTTATCACAGTCCCTCCTGTTTCGGCCTGACCTGGGAGTGGTGGTGGGCAGGGGGGGGGGGGGGGGGAGTTGTAATGCCCTGGAAAATTTTATGTTCTGTCGTCTGATCTGATCTTTCCTAAATCATCCAGTCTGTTTCCTAGTTTGTCAGTTGCTTCTTCTTTTTTTTTTTTTTTTTTTTATAGTTCATTTGTGGGTGTTGTTTTTTTTTATTTTTTATCCCAGCACAATTTCGAATTCTTTGTGCATCATGCCCATGTGGTTTTGCGCTGTAG
>CM060344.1:24730834-24733334 GCA_030674155.1 Stramonita haemastoma | reverse complement strand
GGGGAACAAAATGTTATGCAGTTTTTTTGGCGGACAGGGAATATAAGCTTTTTTGAATCAGGGTTACAGGATGGGCCCGCGCATGTGGGACATTCAGAATCATTGTTGCAGTGAACATTTTGTATGGAGAACATTTCAGAAGAAGTACACAAAAACTTAAACACATTTTATTTTAAGAAAGTGTTGGTCTTGTGTAAACTCTGTGTGATCAGGGACATTATTTGTTGTTGCATTTTCTAATGTCATGAAAAGAAAAATTAAAAATTTCTAAACAAAAGAAGAAAATCCCCCTCCTCCCACCTTGCAAACTACAAAGAACAAAAAAGGATTAATTTTTTGGCTCAGCATATTTGCTTAAATTAAGTATAAATTTTTATCAAAATCTAGATCTGTATGTGAAATTGTCAGAAGTTAATTTGGTTGACGATTTTGAGATGGAAAAAAGTGCAACTTGAATGCTGTGAAGTATGAACTGTTATAAATTTGAATGTCATGGAACTGTTTGCTGCTGTGTCATAAAAAAGGTGGGAGTGAAAGGTTAAAAAAAGCTGACACTATACAGTCACACACTATTAATTAGACATCAGACAGTCTTGGCGTACAACTAGTACAAGTTAGGGATGAACATTTTATCTTCTAGAGTATTAACTATTATTCATATTGGTCTTGAAAAAACACAAAGGAAAAAAAACCCAATCATATTCAAAGGATCCTCTGAAATTCTAAAGTGAGCATCTGGGTCAATCTCCGGAAAGAGGGTCAACTGAGGGGTACCTTATCATTTCAAACATTGCTGTTGCATAAGACTGTAAAATTAATTATTTCTCACAACACAAGCACATTCATTGACATTAAAAAAAATAAAACAAGTTTATAGTGTAAGCAATTCAGTACCCAAACAACATGGGTTACTTTTGATGGGAGTTTAAATTATGTAGTCTTTCTGATAACATTTTTTTTTCTTCTAAAAGCAGCTCATTAAAAGATCAACAAGTGTTCTGGACAAGTAATCTATTCACAATCTAGACAAACACCACAAAGATAGTATGAAGTAGGGTGTATTGTAATTTGTATTGTACATTACTTTGGTCTATAAAATTGGTTTACAAGTACTGGTTGATCAATATTCTAGTGTCTTGCATTGCTGTGTAAGACAAAGATTTAGCATTATGTAACCAGTCTCGACAGGATTTTACTTCACAAGAAGCAGCTCTAGTTGATCGATTCAGAGCATGATGATCTGTTTTTAAGCAAAGTGGGTAGTAGGGGCCTTTTGAGCTTCTCATGTCTTTGAAAGATGAACATAAGTAGGGAGAAACTATTATTAGAATGATTGATCAATGTATTTATATTTATAAGCATTTCTTCCTGTCTGTTATACCTTGGAGTTCGTGTTTTCATTTATGCCATTTATTATTGCCACCTTTACTTTTCAGTTCAGCTAGTTGCCATCCATGATGATTCAGTTTAAATCCACTTACAGTCTCTTCAGTCATTTTCCTTTTTGTTGTTGTTGTCTGTTTCAGTGTTTGAACTTTTGTCCTTGACTTTCTTCTTCTTCTTCTTCTTCTTCTTTCTTCTTCTTCTTCTTCTTCTTCTTCTTCTTCTTCTTTTTTTTTTTTTCTTCTTCTTTTTTTTTTCTTCTTCTTCTTTTTTTTTTTCTTCTTTCTTCTTCTTCTTCTTCTTCTTCTTCTTTCTTCTTCTTTTCTTCTCTTTTATCTTCATCATCATCATCATCATCATCATCCATCATCATCATCATCATCATTCATCATCATCATGTCGTCGTCGGCGTCATCATCATCATCATCATCATCACCCATCATCATCCATCATCATACATCATCATCATCTTTTTTTTATTTTATTTTTTTTTTTATCTTTTCCTCCTCCTCCTCCTTTTTCTTCTTCTTCTGACTTCCTGTACTCGTTCTTTTCCTTTTTCAAGTTTTGTTGTTGTTGTTGTCATTCTTGGTTTAAACAGTTTTATTAGTTCAGAAACAATAAGCAACAATATGAAATGAGTACAACAAGCAAAGCTTATAAAATACCCAGCTTATTGTCATTCTTCTTAAGTAATCAGTTAATGTTAATTGTAGTCATCATAGTCATCCTCTTCTTGTTTCTTGCCTGCCTACTCCTTTTTTCTTTAAATAAAATTTTAAAAAAGTATGCCTTCTCCATACTATAATAGTATTAATTATTATATAATATATATATACTACCTTCTTTAACTTAAGTGAAGTTCCAATTTCCGGCTCCTTTCTCCTCCCATCCAGCTCCTAACCATAACAGTCAGCCGTTCACCCCCCCCCCCTCAAAAAAAAAAAAAAAAAAAAAACAAAAAAAAGCTGGCTCTTAGCATCTAATGGCTGTTGTCTTAAGACCTGAGAAGGGCCAGGAAGGAGTCAGTCTGGGGTGATTTGGTAGCCATGGAGATAGATCGATCTATCTATCCAGTAATAGTGGTCCTAGCGAATCCACAGGGCCTGAGTGAGCT
>CM060344.1:24708396-24715734 GCA_030674155.1 Stramonita haemastoma | reverse complement strand
AAGTAAGAGACAAACACAACAACAACAACAAACAAAGAAGAAGAAGAAGAAAGGAATATAAAAGAAATGAGGAAGAAAAAGGAAGGAAGGACGGAAGGAAGGGAGACACTTGGAAGAACGGTAACGACAAAATAAGATCGGAAACATAAACAAAACAACAACAACAAAACACTTGAGATGAGTTTATGCACGCTAGAAGGAAAACGAAAGACAAAAACGAACAAACACTACAAGGACGAAGAAAGAGGGAAATGAAGACAGGAAAAAAAAAGAGGGGGGAAAAAAGACAGAACAGAAATGGAAAAAAAAAAAAAGAAAGAAAGAAAGACAGATCGATTGAAAGAAAGAAAGAAATACAGAAAGAAGAAAGAAAAACAAAACCCAAAACAGACTGTCTTTGGGTTGTTTTGACTGTTAATTTAAAGTGTACATGTATACATGTATAATTATACTGTGGTTTTCCGATTCAACTTTTCTTTCAAAGGACAGACCTCAAGACCTCCCGAGGCCGGAATGCGGCTCCTTAATGGTGAGCAAAAGCGGTCGCATAGATCATACTTTAGGGTGACACTTTTCCTACCAAATTCTGGCATAGACCTATCTAAACGATACACACTATGGATCCACACGCATGTTTCCTTCCCTTTATCAAATACGACTTCTTGGGAGGGGGACCAAGGTGGGCAAAGCCACCGCGGACAAACACATCCAACAATGCCAAAGAAAGCGCGGAAGAGGAAGCATTCTGCACAGAGACAAAAGACCAACAAAAAAAAAAAAAGAGGGAGAGAGAGAGGGGGTAGGGAGGAAGGGGAGAGAGAGAGAGAGAGAGAGAGAGAGAGAGAGAGAGAGAGAGAGAGAGAGAGAGAGAGAAGAGAGAGAGAGAGACAGAGAGACAGACAGACAGACAGACAGACAGACAGACAGACAGACAGACAGACAGACAGACAGACAGACAGAGAGGGCTGGTACACACAGACAGACACACAGACACACAGACAGACAGAATCAGGAAGTCTGACAGTAAACAAAATGAACAAAAGACGATGGTGGTGGTGTGTGATGAGATGGGGCAGGGGAAGAGAGAAGAGAGGGGATGAAGAGAGGGTAAGGAAGGGAGGGGGGAAGAGAGAGAGAGGAGAGAGAGGGGGTAGGTGGAAAAGTAGGAGGAGAGAGGGATACAGATAAAGGGAGGAGGATACAGCAGTGGGGAGAGAGGGAGAGAAAGAGAGAGAGACAGACATACAGACTGAATGACAGACAGACAGACAGACAGACAGACAGACAGACAGACAGACAGACAGTCTTCCAGCACAACAATGAATAATTGATCCTACTTGCACGTGTATTGATTGGCTGAAGACTTCCTCCCTTCTGTCTGTGTACAATTTTCTCTGGCAGAAGCCACCTTCCATTCCCCCTCCCCCCTCCCCTTACACACACACGCACACATACACAATGTCACATGTACACACACACACACACACACACACACACACACACACACACACACACAACACACACACAACACTACACACACACACACTACGGGGGACGATAGCCTAGTGGCCCAGAACATTGCGCTGGCATTTGACGACCCGGGTTCGAGTCCCGTCGAGGAGATTTTTCTCCTGGAGTTAACATCAGTGCTGACTCTACTCTCCCCAAAAGTCCTTCGGATGAGACTTTAAACCGAGAGCCCCGTGTGCGAACGCACGCAGAACATCTTGCGCACACGTTAAATCCTGTTCCGCTTTTCGTAAGAGTAGGCCATCGTGTGCCGGTGGGAACAGATGACAATATTTACAAAAACTGCATACACACGGGGACCGGATGAAAAAAAGCACATGATTGCTTATTCTGTTATCCTCGATATAAAAGATTAAATAAATAAATAAATAAATACACACACACACACTACACCACTGCCCATTCTCTCTGCCTCTCACTCCTCCGATTTCATCTTATACCGTGTAGTGTCTTCCAACCTCCAACCTGTGTCCTCCTCCCATCCTCCCTCTCTGCCCAATCCCCTTTTACCTTTTTCCCTCTCCCAGCCCCACCCGCTAACGACTCTCTGGAGATTCTCTTTGATCTCCCCCATCCGTATCCGTCTCCCTCTTCTTAGGCAGTCGACCAAGGCAATCGCGTTCGATCGCTGGTTGGTTGGCAGACTGTCCCATTCTTCTTCCCTGCGTTTAATGAGGACTCCTCGCTGTACCGTCCTTCAAAAGGCTCCTCTCTCCGGTTTTCATCTCTTCTTCTCTTGTCCAAAGTTCGTTTTCATGTTACTCTTGTTATTATTATTAGATCTCTATGGCTTGGGTGGATGTAATATACGCCTTCAAAAGACTCGATGGGGTTTCCCTCCCTTCCATCACGTTTCTTGATTAAAACAGGAAACGTTAGTCAAGAAAAGCATCAAAGCCAACTAACCACGCTGGACAATGTTGTCGTAAGGGTGTCTTACTATTTTACCATGTTGGGTGTCGTGGGTAACTTAGATATTTATATAGATATCTGCCCATAAGAAGTGAGGGGACCTGCAGGAAGGGGGGGGGAGGGGGGGTAGAAACTGAGATGCTAAGTCATTACAAACTGGGACTATGTGATCTATTTATGTTTTTTTGGTTTTCTCTAGAGCTATTAATCCTTAATACGATGTCGGAGACTGAAGCTCTCATGTAAAAAAAAAATCGATCTTTCTGTTAGTTCTTGGTGATGGTGATGATGGTTTTGTGTTGCTTTTTGTTTTGTTTTTGTTTTTTTGGTTATTTTTGTTGTTTATACATGTTGTGTGCCGCGTGTGTGCGCGTGCTGTGTGTGTGTAGATTCGAATTTGCTAAAACTATTGATTGTTATTGGTTACTTGTGTGTTGTATAGGTCGAGTGCATGCGCTTTAATTTTGTTTTGGCAAGATATAGCGCTATAATGTCCATGCATTACTATTATTGTTCTTCTTGTTGGGAGTTGGCTTTTTTGTTTGTTTTGATTTTTGTTTTTTGCATAACTTTTTTTCGGGGGTGGGGGTGTTTGTTAAGATTTTGTATGCAGGTGTAGAACCTTGGTTTTTTTTCCCTTTTATTCATTCTTTCTTTCTTATTTTAAACTTTCCAACACGCAAACAGAAACCTTTTTTTTTTTTTTTTTTTTTTTTTGGGGGGGGGGGGGGGGGTTTAAACCGATAAAACTCACAAAACGGTTTGTTTGGGGATTTTTTTCCTTTAACTCTCAAACCAAATATATTGGATTTTTACGTATGCGACAATTTAACTATTTTCTTGGTGGTTTTGTTGTTGTTGTTGTTGTTGTTGTTGTTTTAATAACACCATTAAGGCGTTCCGACTTCGAGGAAAATAGAGGAATAAAAATAATAATAATAATAATAAATTAACAAGAAATATATATAATTAAGACAGAAAATATTGGTTCAGTCAACATTAGAACCAAAAAAAGAGTCTTCGAAGTTCTTCAAAGGCTATGCAATAAATAAGTGAAATAACTGAAAAAGCCCCACGCAAGTCGATCTACTACACTACGACTATAGTCCACATTCATGACATTACATTTTAGACCCACTTCGTTCACCACACAAATCATGCGGACCGCAGGGTATTACAACTAAACGGAGGACCGAAAGGAACGACAATAAGAAAAGAAGGTAAGGAAGGAGAGGGGGGCTCGAGGAGGTAGTGGCTGAATGAAAGAGTAAGTGGGGTCAGGCAGGGTGATCCACTTAGCTTATTCACTTTACTGCTACTCGGGGAAATGATCCTTCTAGAAGGGTCCCCGTCGGTTCATTAGTTACAGTATTCCAAACACAGACTCGGACGTGTAATGAGGACAACAACAAAACAAAAAATCGTTGTCTTTTTTTTTTTTCATTTGTTACGGCGTTCCAAACAAAGATTGTGTGGAAGTATCATGATGAATAAGCTCTGATACATGTTTGCATTGGTAAGAATTGCTTGTTGAGAAAAATGACTGTTCTAATCACAGACTGAAGACTTGCTCTGTCACTCTTGAGTCTTTCCAGCCAACAACCCCATCATGCCTCCTGAGCTCTGTCTTAAATCAAAACACCTCTCTCTCTCTCTCTCTCTCTCTCTCTCTCTCTCTCTTCTCTCTCTCTCTCTCTCTCTCTCTCTCTCTCTCTCTCTTTCTCTCTCTCTCTCTTCACACACACACACACACACACACACACACACACATCACACACACACACACACACACACACACACACACACACACACACACACACACACACATACACACACACATACACACATATTATATACACACACACATTACACATACATATACACACACACAATCTCACACACACACACACACACCACACACACACACACACACAACACACACACAACACACACACACACACACACACACACACACACACACACATACACACACAACACACACACATACACACACAACACACACACACATTACACACACAACACACCACACACACACACACACACACACACACACACACAAACACAACACACACACTACACACTACACACTACACACTACGCACTACGCACTACGCACTACACACACATCGGAGGAGGGCAGCACGGACTAACCACGTCGGGCGGGTTACAACATCAGTGGATTACGGGGGCTCCTTCTTTGTTTACACACGGGGGTCCAAACAACGCGCCAACAGGTAGGCTATGGTATGTTACACAGAGTGCACCCATCCAACAGTCAGGTAACTAGGCCTACGCACAACCACCACACCATCACCAACCTGGCCCGCTAGGTTAGCGCTAATTTCAATTAAGCAGAATCACCACTACTAGGTTTACAACGAAATGATGGTGTTAGGTGGTATCGCACACGTTTTTTTACCACAGCGACAGGACCCGGGGTTCAATACCCCCCCCCCCCCCCCCACAGCGACAGGACCCGGGTTCAAATACCCCCCCCCCCTTTTCCTTAAGTGGTGGTCTAGTATAGGGGGTGCTAATGCTAGTATGATGGTCTGGGAGGGTGAGGGGGGGGGGGAATAGCACAATCAATGTATACTGCATCTAAATAGTCATACAAATCACATAACAGACATGAACCCTAACACACACACAAATAGGGAATAACGTATAATGCAACTAAACAGTCCTACAAATTACGTAACAGATACTTATGAACAATAATGCACAGCCTGTGAAAGTCTCTGTTACTCTCACAGCTCAAGCCATTAAGTACTGTGTTCATTCAGCCTGCATCAAAAGCCCACCGCCACCACCAACAATAGCCTCCCAGGGTAACGGAACGCTGGCAGTGGACGAGAGTGCCAGTCCTAAGCCGTTTTTATCTTGTGCACCACGAATTCACGCTTGCCTGGGCTACCCTTTGGTCCAGAGACTGGTTGGCCCGTATCTATAGGCTCAAATTGGTGAGAAAAATCATCAATAAAATATCTGTCCACAGGTCGGTCGGTCGGTCGGTCTGTCTGTCTGTCAGTCAGTCTGTGGATGCCATCTGGCTGCTGTCGTTTGTGTGTGTGTGTGTGTGTGTGTGTGTGTGTGTGTGTGTGTGTGTGTGTGTGTGTGTGTGTGTGTGTGTGTGTGAGTGTGTGTGTGTGTGTGTGTGTGTGATGAGAGAGAGAGAGTAGTGTGTGTGAGGTGTGAGGTGGTGTGGTGTGTTGTGTGTGTTGTGAGTGTCTGTCTCTCTGTCTCTCCGTATAGATCCTCTCTCTCTCTCTCTCTCTCTCTCTCTCTCTCTCTCTCTCTCTCTCTCTCTCTCTCTCTCTCTCCCCACTCTCTCCCCTCCTCCCTCCCTCCTCTCTAATCTAATCTCTAATAAACGAGACTCAAAGAGAGAGAGACTCAATAGAGAAACTCAAATAGAGAGACTCAAATAGAGAGACTCAGACAGACAGACAGACAGACAGGCAGACAGAGACAGAGACAGACAGACAGAGCCAGTCCCTTATCCACGCCAGCTCGGCGGTCCACGCACATTGATTTCTGAGGACTGCGCCATTTCACCCACCTACAATAGAACAACAACAAAAAAGAAAGAAAGAAAGAAAAAAGCACATGGGTTTTTCACGTCAGGTCAGGTCGATGCCTCGCCAGCCCTCAGCCGCCCCAGCCCCCACCCACCCCAAGTCCCAGACAGCCCCTGTAGGGAATGGGATGGTGAGGGGACCATCTGACATCGAAGAGGGTAGGATGGGGTGGGGTGGGGGGAAAGGGGGAAGGGATTAGCGACACATAATTACAAGAGTGCCAGAACGCAGTCGAGAGATCCCAGTCTGAAGGGTCAGTCTTTGACAAAAACGCTCCTGACAACCTCTTTTTTTCGGGAGGTATAATAATTAATAATTATTTAAACAAACTAAATGATGGAGACACCGCCCGATTGCGATCAGTAAAAAATACCTTCATATTTACCAAGCCAGAGAACATGTGCACATGACACCGTGGAGATGACAAGTTGGAGCTTTTCTCTCAGGAAAATGACAACCTGGCTAAGCTTGTAAATTATATAGAGGACCGTTTCATTTCTAAATCGACTACTAAACACGCGCGCATTCACGCGCGCGTGCACAGGCAGGCACGCACGCACGCACGCATACACACACACACACACACACACACACACACACACACACACACACACACACACACACACAACTGACTGACTGACTGACTGACTGACCGACTAACAACACTGAGACAGACAGCCAAACAAGACAGATATAGACAGACAGACAAATCATCAGGGAGGGAGGCAGCGTTTAAGAATGGGAATGATAACCGGGAAGGAAATTTACAGAAAAGGCAGCAGCGACAGGAAGCTTCGAAGTAGTTAGAACTCGGTTCGATCATGAATGAACTCTGTAGTGTCAGACATAGTGAGACACTGACTGTGTGACTCACAGGCACAGCTAAAGTTAGACTTGCTAACTGTGTCAGTATCTAAGATAAAATGACACTGACAACAAAAACAAGCTTGTTGCTCGTTAGAATGGATATTTGGCCAAAAAGTACAAATTATATAAAACGATGCAAGACCGTGATAGTCACAAAATTTTAAAGATGTTGGGAAAAATTGCTTTCACTCATTATAGAAATTTACAACGTCACTGACCAAAAAAAAACCTGTTGCACACACACACACACACACACACACACACACACACACACACACACACACACACACACACACACACACACACCACCCATGGAATGGATGGATACATTTTTCTTGGCACTGTCCAATGCAGCGGACTCCTCCTTACCTACCCAAAAGTGATGGATCGCTTCCTCTCTGCACAAACTTTGAACAGAAAAGAAGAA
>CM060344.1:24700896-24705896 GCA_030674155.1 Stramonita haemastoma | reverse complement strand
GTTTTATATAACAAAAAAAATATAAAAATATACATGTATCCCATGTACACACATACACACACACACACCCACACACACACACACACACACACCCCCACACACACACACACACACACACACTGTATACACCACTGTTCCCCCTTCTCTTTGCCTGTAATCATAATACAAAGTAAACACTAAAACAGCTTTTCGACACATTACATTTTTCAGCCAAACCGAACAACCTGTTTCTGATGACAGCTCAAAGTGTAAATTATAAAACAGTTCCCTCTCTAAATTTAATTCCCAATGAGTGACAGGGCATCAGTTTGTGTTCAACGTGTGGGGCTTGGACATCATTTTACACACTGCCCAACAGCTTTTGTTCATTACCTGGCAGTGTGCGGGGACAAACATTTACTTTAAAAACAATCAAACTTTGTAAAAAAAAATTTTTTTTTAAAAATTTTGTTTTTTTTTTTTAAATTTAAACCTCCTCCAGGAAAATGTCTCAGTGGATATTAACTATAACTGTATGGTTTATGATTTGAGCCAATTAATTATTTAAAAGGGGAAAAGAAAAAAAAAAAAAAACCAGTCAACACACATACCTTAATCTTTTTTTTTTCCAAACCCACCTGATCAATGTACCCGTCACACAAACTTGATTTGTTGAACTATTTAAATTTCGGAAAATTTTAAATTAATTTCATGACTTTTCTTTTTTTTTTTTTTTTTCTTTCCTTTTTGTTTCTTTCCCCTTCATCTAACTGGCACTAGAGCCTGAGGTTCCCCAAAGGGGTCGGCAATGGTCAGATTTTTGTGTAACCCAAAGAGTCGTTTCTTTTCCCCATCATTTTGTTAGCCACTTTCCCCAATTTTGAGGGTGAAATCTTAATATTCATGACACCTGTGTCACAGTGTGTGTGCATGCATTCTTTTTTCTTTTTTGCTTTTGGTAACTTGTTGGTTCTGCCCATCCATTCTAACGGCACAAAATTTGGAAATGGCCTACAATTCCAAAAACAGACTTTTTACGTGTGGTGCAAGATTTCTGCAAGCATTCGCGCAAAAGGGGCCTCAGCTATAGTCTTTTATCCAAGGATTTCAATGACCTCACTTTTTATCTTCTCATCAAAAATGGAAAAGGCAAGGCTGGGATTTAACCCAGATCTTTACGGTTTACTTGTCCCAGGTGAACGTCCATAACCCCCCTGCCACCTTCATTCTTGGCATTTTTTCTTTCAATATGGAGCTGAAAGAAGAAAATTACTATAATATTCAAAACTGTAGTCCACTTGTTGTTTGTTTTTTGTTGGTTTGATTTTTAATTGCAAGAAATTATCTAAATAATTTGGGGTCTGAATATATATAAAATATAAAAAAACCCAAGTCCTCCAGGCTTTTAGAACTTTGTAAAAACTGTACTTTAAACACTAAAAGTTTAAAATTCAGTAAAACTGAAAGTCAAACAGAATAGAAATTTTTAAATTTCCCCAAAAACCTAACAGTACACACACACGCACATGCAAACCCCACACACACACAGACACACACATGCACACACACACAGTCACACACAACACACACACACACACACACACACACACACACACACACACACTCACACACACACAAACAAACACACAAACATTAATGAGTATCCCCCATAATTCAGTATTTAATAGTTTGTTAAATTAGCTTTATATTTTAACTTTGTTAACTGGGATTGTTTCATCATTGTTCAATTTTTTCTTTTTTTTCTTTTTTTTTTCTCTTTTTTTGTCCCAAAATCACTTTATGTGAATAGACGTTAAACGAAGAACACACACACACACACACACACACACTCACAAACACACACCACAACACACACACACACCACTCACACACACACATTCACACATTCACACACACACACACACACACAATCACACACAACACACACAAACCCACACACACACACACACACACACACCACACACACACACACAACCCCACACAACAATCCCCCCCTATCCCAAACTCCCCCCCTCACCCACCCCCATCAACATTTCTATGATGGTAGATACACACTACAAAATGGACCACACAACACACAACACACAGTGACACACCACCACGACCCCCAACCCCCCAAACCTGTGACCAAATAATAAATACATGCACCGCTCACCCACCCACCAACTTTCCATTAAAACTGGAGAACCTGGCTAGGTATGACAAACCGTACCCCACACCCCTCCACACATGTATACCCGTAACACCCTATTTTAGACCAAGCAAAACAACCATCATTCCATCCGGGCACCAGATTTGATACCTTGAATTAATCTCATTCTCCCCCTTTAAAACCGATAATGTCATTTCCAGTCACAAAGAGTAGTAAGAAACCAAAAAAAAAAAAAAAGGAAAGGGGTGGGGGGGGGGGGGTGGGGGGGGGGGGGGGGGGGGGGAGGAAAAGCCCATAATATCAAAGTTCAAACTGATATAATATATATTATATATAAATATGCTCATGAATAATTCCATCTAGGCTTAGGTCATGTTCCAAAGTGTGTAGCACTGAGCCAGAATTGATCACAAAAGGTAAATACACCCTGTCCTGTATATTTTTTTCTTTACATGCTGTTGAAGAGACAGACAAAAAACTCCTGCTTTCAGTCTTTAGACTGAGACAAAGAATCACTGCATGTGCCTCTGTGCCTCTGTGTGGTTGAGGGGGGGGGGGGGCGGGGGGGGGGGGGGGGGGGGGGGGGGGGGGGGGGGTTGTAACAAACTTTGTGAATTAGTGTCAGAGCTAAAGCTGAGGTTCACCAATGGTGACATTTTTGTGTACTTGTATATGTGTATATACACATGTATGATGTATACAACCCGTTTGGTTGTTTTTTTTTAACCTACCATACAGGTAGCCACATTCTGATTTAACTTTTAAGGGTGTAGTTAGGACTGACCTTCCAATTATACCAGGACAGTTGGGAGGTACAGGTCTTCTGCTCTTTCCAGTTAACGGTTGAGTGTTGGGTTCCTTTGACATCACAAGCCCATAGGAATAAGAATAAACACATGGATCCAACTGGTTTATAGAACTATAAATTACAAACTCTTCCAAAAGACCCCACATTCACTGATTCAGTTTGAATTTCCCATCAAACTGGGAAGAAATGGCAAGGCTGGGAATCGAACCCAATGGTTAACCTCATTTTATAACTAACTGTTTAAATTAGTGTTAGGCCAGTGAACGTCTAAACCGTCCTGCCACCATCCATCTTGTTTCCTCCTCCAAGACCTAGTCTAAATTTTACTCTAGAAAATTCAAACCCGTTTCCTTTAAAGTTCCCTCCCTCCTAGTACTGCACCCTTCCCCCCCCCCCCCCCCAACCACATATCCAAACAATTTTCCCTTCCCCACTTAATACACTTATGGTTCTCTCCACCTTGTCACCATCTACTACATCATGTAGGTCACAATGTATCTCACTGACAAGGTCAAAGTGGGTCAAGATCCTGCTAGTGATATCAGACAATGAGCTAGTTTTTTAAACAACAAGTAAATGAACTCTAGTCAGAGACTGACAGTTCTAAGAATCGTATGAAACTGTAATCTACAAAACTTAACATTGTAAACATGTACAGTGTGTTAACAGGGAGACGGATAGCCTAGTGGTCAGAACATTGCACTGGCAATTTGACGACCCAGGTTTCGATGTCCCGGTCGAGGAGATTTTTTCTCCTGGAGTTAACATCAGTGATGACTCCAATCTCCCCACAAGTCCTTCAGATGAGATTTTAAAACCGAGGCCCCGTGTGCGAGGAACATCTGCGCACACATTAAATCCTGTTTCCGCTTTACGTAAGAAGTAGCCATCGTGTGCTGGTGGGAACAGATGATATATTACAAAACTGCATACACACGGGGACTGGAGATGTAAACAGCACAAGAGTGCTTATTCCACTATCCTCGATATAAAAGAATAAATAAAATAAAAATAAAATAAAAATAAACTGTTCTTCAAAGATTTTATACAGTGATAATGATACCTATGTAACCATGAAATTGATAATCTCAATTTAATTGTAAATTGAAACTGAATACATGAAGTTCATTACATTACAATATTAGCAAATAATGTACGTATATGAATATACATGTTCTCCTGTCAACTTATTAAATAATAAGGTAGGTAGGTAGGTGTCACTAGTGTGTGTGTGTGTGTGTGTGTGTGTGTGGGTGTGTGTGAGTTGTGTGTGTGTAGTGTGTGTGCATGTGTGTGGGTGTGTTGTGTGTGTTTGTGGTGTGTGTGTGTGTGTGTGTGTGTGTGTGTACACATGTGAATGCATACATATGTGGGTGTGTGTGTGTGTTTGGTGTGTGTGTGTGTTGTGTGTGTGTGTGTGTGTGTGTGTGTGTCTGTCTGTCTGTCTGTCTGTCTGTCTGTCTGTCTGTCTGTCCTGTTCTCACTGTCTGTGTCTGTGTTTGTGTCTGTGTGTGAATCTCTGTGGTGTGCATGCGTTCATGCATGCACATGCGTGTTTATCAGTGTCTCACTCAAGTCCACTGTGTGTTGATTGTTGCTGTGAAATATTTTGACTAAAAATTGTAATTTCTTAAAAAAAAATATTTAAAAATATCAAAAAAACAGAAACACCATTCTCGTCAACCAATCTTCACAATGACTTTTGCTATGATGGCATTATTGTCATGGTGTCAACAATCAACAATTCAATGATTCACCAGTTTATCTAGAGTCAGACCCTTTTTTTTGACAGAAGATGATTCACATTGACAGCAGAGTTAGAGAGAAGAATCCAAGCATTCGAGAACAAGTGCCACAGAAGACTCCTCAAAATATCATACAAAGAACACAAGACCAATAACTAATGTGAAAGAAGAAATCAAAAAGCGTATGGGCCCCCAAGAGCCTTTGCTCTCCACCATAAAGAGGAGAAAGCTGATGTTGTTTGGTCACACCACAAGACACAACACCCTAGCAAAAACCATCTTGCAAGGAACAGTC
>CM060344.1:24688396-24695896 GCA_030674155.1 Stramonita haemastoma | reverse complement strand
GAACAACTGAGTAAGATGGTTGGAAGGGTTGTGGTAGATATAATGTGGTACACACATATTTTTTATCTGGGTTGTTCCTACTCATATGTCTCTTCCAACCCGTCACCTTGGTGTGTGTGTATGTGTGTGTGTATGACAATAGACATGTAAAATGTTAATTTTATGTGTAACCGGTTGCATGCGTGTGACTTAATTGAATGAGAGCACTTTGATTGTGTACTCCACAGATTCAGTGTTGTCAAAAGCGGAACCTTGGGTGAAAATGTTTTGACACCTTTAGTGGTTAGATTAAGGCATTAGATTGCTATGTGTTTTATGTTGGGGGAAACAGGTGACACCCTGGGAGTGAGGATGTTCTGCCACTATGACAAAAAACCTGTTACCAAATTGAGGTTCGGTGGAATGGCTCAAGAAGCCATCACTAATTTAGTTATTGCACTGTGCTATCCACAGTGGGTGTTTTAGAGTAATTAATCTGAGTATTTTATGTGTATGTTTGGATTGTGTGCAGAGAGCACGAACCACTGACCGGTGGTCCACTCCACCACAAAGCTGTGTTTTTGAGTTGAGTTTGATTTGGGGCATGGTTTGAGATTTGCTATCTACCTTATAAACCAATAGAATTTTCAAATCAATAAATCCTTGGAACAGCCATTCCAGTTTTATCTACTTCTTTGTGTGAAAGAGTCAGAACCCTATGTACCCGGCGGAAGGATAAAGAGCCTGGGTTACATAAAGTGGCGCCCAATAAGGGACGTAATCGTCTCTAAAAGAAAAGAAAAAGAAAAAAAAAAAAAAAAAAATTTTTTTAGAAAAAAAAAAACACAAACAAAAAAAAAAAAAAAAAAAAAAAAAAACAACAAACAACTATGGCTACTGGTGGTAATAGCACAAACCCTGTCCCAGTCAGCTCCTCTGGACACACAGAACGGACGGGGACCGAGAAGAACAGAGACAACGAAGAAATTGCTGACCTACGACGCATGTTAGAAGAGGCCATGGCAAGGACGCAAGCAGAGGAACAACGGCTACAGCAAGAACTGGATGAGTTACGGAAGGCAAACCCACATCACCTGGGAGCACCACCTCCACCGCCTGTAACGAATGTGACCGTCATCCCCCCACAAGTGATTCGACTGAAGACATTCAGCGGTCAGCCACCCACCAACTCCAACGAGGCATCATGTGCTGAGTGGATTGGCCAGGTGGAACAGCTGGAGAAGGAGGATCATTCCGGTGCCAGATGTTCTGGGCCGGGTCCGGAGTAGTTTGAAGGGACTGGCCTGGGAACGGGTAAAAAATTGCACTACTGTCTCTGAGATAACAGACAAAATAAAAAGGGAATTTGGCTGCATTCGTTCTGCCGAGGACCTGTACCTGGACTTTGTGAACAACACGCATATCAAGAGGGCAGAGTCAGCCTCCAGTTTTTTATTAAGGAATGTGGGGGAACTGGGTGGATATGAATAAAATAACAAAATTCACAGATGAGGAGGCCCGAGTCAAGCTATACCGGACTTTCTTAAAAGGACTGGGGGCGCACAACCAGCCGTTGTGCATGAGATTGCGAACGAAATTTTGGGTTCCCGGGGTTAGCGCTCCAGATACCATGGAGGTGTACCACCATGTCAAGTTGCTGGATGACATGGAATTGGCAGCCACAGCAGCAGTTCGTCAGGAGACGAAGTGCCACACGCAGCAGACCTCCACACCTGTGGCACAGTCTGAGGAAGACCTGCAGAAGCTGGCTGACCTGGTGGCCAGAAAACTCCAAGGTGAGAAAGCACCAACACAAGCCACCAGTAGAATGCCGCGACCCAGGGGACCATGTTTCCGGTGTGGTGAGGTGGGTTCTCACTTTGCCAAAGATTGTCCAAACTACCCTCCATCCAGACGTGGGAGCACAGGACCGGCAAGGTACCATTTAAACGGGAGAGAGTCACAGCAGCGGGGCGATCTGTGACTTTTCCACCTCAAAACCTCCGCCCCCACAATCAACAAAAAGCTGAGGACTCCTCCAAACACTGTGGAGCAGGATCTCCCACGACAACCAGTGAGGCTGAGAACAAACACTGTGCTGACCGTGCAACCCGAGAGAAGTCCTCGACCTGACAGGTTTACATCCGGGGAGATGATGCAACGCCCACAAGGATCCTGCCACGACAAGAAGGTGATCTGCCTGATGGTCTCCGGATCATTCGGGCAGAAGTGAAGGCACGCCAGGTGCACTTGACGGTGCAAAACATGTGTTCCAGACGAACTGTCACCCTGGACTCAACCACAGTGCTGGGGGAGTTAGACGGACCAACGGGAGCCATGGAAGCCCTCATCGGACCAGCACTGGAAACGGACATCACAGTACAAGGTATAAGGACACGTGGACTCATGGACAGTGGTTCACAGGTTACTGTGATCTCAAAAAAGTTTTATGATGAATGTTTGAAAGATAAGGTAGAGTTGCAAGATATTGACAAAGTGTTACCAGTTGATCTGAAAGTGACAGGTGCAGGGGGACATGACATACCCTATGTAGGTGTTGTGGAGATAACATGTAGTCTCCCAAAATCAGTAGTGGGAAATGATACCTCTGTAGAAATTCTCGCTCTTGTTGAGTTGACACCTCCTACTCAGAAAAGGTTCCTGTCATAGTCGGAACGAATGTATTTAGACAACTGGCACATCACAAAACTGGGAACACTCCACAAAATGTTTTCCATGGATTTCCTCGCTGATGTTCAGATTGCATGCAAAGGCAACATGGAAGGTCGATTAGAGACCAGCAAAGATGAGCAGAAGGGATGCTACTGTCCCAGCTAGGTCAAGCATTCAAGTAAAGTGTTCTGCTAAAGTGTCATTGGCACGCCATGTGACACATGTACTGGTGCAAGAGCCTGAAAGAGATTCTTTACCAGAAGGGGTAGGAGTGGTAGCATGCAAAGTGCCTGTAGAGTGTTTGCATGCATTTTGGATAGAGATTGTGAACCCCACTGATGAAGATGTTGTATTGAAACGGGGTCAAACTGTTGTTGATTTGTTTTTAATAGGAGATGAGTATGATGTGGCAAAGATTTTTTCAGGTAGTGGGAACGTGTGGTGAGACTGCAGATGATGGATGTAAGGGAGCGAGTGAGAGTGGTTGCAGTGCGCAAGTTGCCCAAAGGTATGAATAGTGTAAATGTTGTAGACACTAAGGGAAATGGTCAAGGAAGTTCACCCACACTTCCAGTTAAGTTTGGGAGAACACCACTCCAGGATGGAGACAAAGATTTGCAGAGAGGCTGAAGCAGTATGAGGATGTTTTTCACTAAACATGAATTTGATTTGGGGTGAAGCACCAAATTTTTTCCATGACATTCATACTAGAAGATGGGGCCTCACATAAGAGAAAGACCACGGCCAATTCCTCAAAGGGATTTTGAAGAAGCAAGACAGCACATCAAAGACCTGCTTGAAGCAAGGATAATCTCCCCGTCAACTTCCCCGTATGCAAGTCCCATCGTGCTAGTACGAAAGAAGTCAGGGAAGCTCAGAATGTGTGTTGACTACCGGAAGGTCAATGCCAGGACAGTTAGTGATAGCTATGCCATCCCAAAGATTGAGGGAATTTTTTGGCCCTTAGTGGTGCCAAAATATTCTCCCAAGTAGATCTGAGAAAGGGCCCTTTCTATCAGGTGAGACAACGGATGGGTGCCAAGCAAATCTCTGCATTTACGACACCGTTTGGACTGTACCATTTGAACGAATGGCAATGGGATTGAAGAACAGCCCACACACATTCCAAAGACTGATGGAGACTGTTTTCACTGATGTCAACCTCAGTGAACTGATCATCTTCATGGATGATCTGTTGATTTATGGCCAAACACTTGAGGAGTTGGAAGAGAGAACCATCCAAGCCTTAGAAAAGTTGAGAAGGTTCAAATTGAAATTGGACCCAGAAAAGTGTATCTTTGGCACTTCCACCGTAAAACACCTGGGGTACATCATCTCAGGTGAGGGGATAAAGCCAGACCCAGAGAAGTTGGAAACATTGAAATCCTGGCCGACACCAAGGACAATCAGGGAAGTGAAGCAGTTCTGTGGTTTTGCAGGGTACTACAGAAGGTTCAAAAGCAAATTTCTCAAAACTGGCAAAACCACTCAATGACCTCACTGCGGGTTTTACTGCCCACAAAAAGCCAAGACAGGTGGAAAAAAGGGGAAATCTTACTTTGAACTCTGACATTTCGCACTGTGGAAAAAAGACCAGCAGGAAGCATTTGACAAAGCTGATAGAGGCGCTTACGTCAGAACCAGTGATTGCCATTGCCAATAGAGGCAAACCCTTCAAACTGCATTGTGATGCCAGTGGCACAGGAATTGGAGCAGTGCTGTATCAAGAGCAGGATGGGAAGCTTAGGGTGATAGCGTATGCAAGCCGATCATTGAACAAGACTGAGCAGAATTACCCAGCTCACAAAAGAGAGTTCCTTGCACTCAAATGGGCTTTGACTGAGAAGTTCAATGAGTATGTCCTAGGCTCGCATATCACTGTTGTCACAGATAACAACCCACTCTGTTACATCCTGAAGAATGCGAAGTTGGACGCCACCAGTCACAGATGGCTGGCAGCCCTGTCAGCGTATGACTTTGAATTACAGTACCGGAAAGGGTCCAGCCACATCGATGAGACTCACTGTCAAGGCGGAAACATGAGGCTCCAGAAGAAGATGAAGAATACAGGAAAGGTACTGGGAAAACACAAAATTTTTTCTGGAAAAAGCAAAGAGGTTTGAAGAAGAGGCAAGCGAGCATACCTGTGTTGACAAAGACACAGTCAACGCGATCATGGAAGCAAGAGGAATTATGATCAACAAGCTAGGAGTGGCATCGAAGAGGACTGATCAAATAGCTCCAGAACAACACTTTGTTCCAGCAGTAGATCAATTAGTCAAAGAGCCTGGAACACTGGACGACAAAATCCAAGATCCTGAGATGGATTCACCCACTATCCCGAGACAAGAGTGGCAAAAGCATCAAGCTGCAGACACAACCTTGGCAAGTGTGATAAAACAGTTGCAGCGGAAGCAGGAAAATTGATCCACAAAGCTCAGGGGAAGACAGCAGAACTGAGGATTTATGCCAGGGAACAAGCAAAACTGGAGATCCGAGATGGAGTTCTGTACAGAAGGATCATAGGAGGAGACAACAAGCCAAAGTGTGCAGTTGTGCATACCGCTCTCACATAGAAGGCAGGCGATTAAGGGAATCCATGATGATTTGTATCATCCCCATTTAGAAAGTTCCATTTGCCAAGCTCAGATGAGATTCTTCTGGCCTTATATATGAGCAGAGATATAGAGGAAAGGATCAAGAAATGTGGAAGATGCATTTTTAGAGGCTCCAGACCACAAAAAGCGCCTATGCATACCATCGAGACCACATATCCACTTGAACTTCTGTCTATTGACTTTTTGACAGTAGAAGAAAAGGGGCACAAAAAGAACATCCTGGTGATAATGGATCATTTCACAAAGTTTGCGCAAGCTGTGGTTACAAGAGACCAAACAGCCCGTGCAGTCGCAAAAGCCCTGTGGGATGAATTTTTCATGGTGTATGGGTTTCCGAGAAAGATTCTCTCTGATCAAGGAAGAGACTTCGAGTCCAAATTGGTCAAAGAGCTATGCATTGTAGCAGTATCCGCAAGTGTAGGACAACTCCTTACCATCCTTCGGGAAATCCAGTCGAACGTTGGAACAGGACCCTACTCGGCATGCTAAGGAGTCTGGAAGATGAGAAGAAGCAAGACTGGAGGAAGCAGTTGAAATCTATAGTCCATGCCTACAATGCCAGAGTCCATGAAACCACCGGATTCTCACCATACTACTTGTTTTTTGGACGCTACCCACAACTACCCGTGGATTTGGCTTTTGGGATAAAACTGAACAATGAGAAAGTTTCAAACCCCAGCCAGTACATCAAGAAGTTGAAGGAGAGCTTAGGCACTGCCTATGCCCTGGCAAAGGAAAACTCTGAAAAACGAGTCAGAAGAACAAGTCTCGTTATGATGCTGGTGCTCGTGCTGCAGAGCTAGAACAAGGAGACAGGTGCCTAGTCCGTAAAGTAGGACCACAGCTGAAGTCCAAGATTGATGATAAATGGGAACCATTTATCTTCAGGGTTTTGGCAAAGAAAACAGATGTACCAGTATACACAGTACAGAGGGAAGATGGACAGGGTCCAGTCAGAACGCTCCATAGAAATCTGCTGCTACCCATTGGGGAAATTGATGCAGAAGATGGAGGATGTAGACCACAAAAGCAGAAGGCAAAGGAGTCAAAGGCAGAGGACAAAACAGATAACCAACTGGTGGAAGAAGGCGAGGAAGAACCTGAGTATCTTGGTGATGAGCCTTTGCGTATAGATATGCAGTGTGGACCAGACTCCACACTGAGGGGTTCTGCGCCAGAGTTCATTCCTGCTCCTCAGGGAGAAATGCAGCATGGAGGAGAGTCAGGGGAGCTGGCTGATCAGCCAGACTCAGAGGAGATACTGCAGGATGAACCAGAGGGAGAAATTGAAGATGCTGATCAGGAGGCATCACAGGAGGCAGAGGAGGAAAACCCACCTCAAGATGAATCATCAGATAGTGGGGATAGGTTGCACATTGAAGAGGCGCAGGAACCTCCTGTGGTTCCAGAACTAAGAAGGTCGTCGCGGTGTACGTCGACCAGTGGAGAAATTGAACTTAGCCCATCAGTGTCAGCAAAGACCCAAACAAGAAGATAACTTGTACAGTTTCATCATTAAGTTGATGGAGTTTGAAAAAGCTGTCCCAGACTCGTGCCGAGTGGCATTCTTTGATGCACTCATTGGATTAATGCGGAGGCTGGCAGAGGGGTCTAGCTGAAAGTATAACAATTGAACATTTTGATTTTTTTTTCTTTTCTTTTTGAAGGTAATCAAAAGCGGGTTGGATGTCAGAAATGTTTTTTCATTTTTTTTACAATGATAATTACAAAACATTTTTTTTTAGGGGGGGAATGTGTAACCCACCGAAAGTTTTGTTTAGGAGGGGAAACAAAATTTTAGGAGGTCACCAGTGATAAGACATTTGTAAAACTGAAACATGTTTATTTTTTCTAAGTCAACAAAAAAATCGAAATGTTAGGATTTTTTGTGGGTATTTTATTTAATTTATAAAATAGTTTTAGTTATATTTAGATTTAGAGTCATTTAGAAAATAATAAAAAGTAAAAGGAAGTATAACGATCTGGGCACTTCCTGTTGACATTCTAGAAAGCTCTGACAGTGAATCATTGATCGTTGAGAGAGCAAGCCATATTTGTTAGTAGTTTAGGCTACTATTCACCTATTCTTAGGTGATCAACGTGCCCTTTTTTAGGTGAGTGTTAATGTTATAGTGTGTTAGTTATTTTGAGTAAGATGTTGTGTGTCTTTATTACGTTATTTTTCAGAGGTACATTAGTACTGTGAGGAACCGGTTTGAAACAGTCATTT
>CM060344.1:24640896-24673396 GCA_030674155.1 Stramonita haemastoma | reverse complement strand
CCCCCAGTAAGACTTAAAAGATAAGCAATGCTCTCCCACGCTGAAGTCGGATGCGCTAGGTCTGATTTGTCAGGTGCTTAACGGCAGCGCAACGTATTTTCGCTCATAATTATATAACAGACGACTATGGTTGCCTCCTGTGGGGATTGCTGGGGGGCCTGTCAGTACAAACAGCATCCCCACCTCCTGGAAATTCTGTGCTAGGAATTCCCTCTTTTCTACCTCTCTCTCTTTGGTTCTGCTTTATTTCTTTTCTACCTGTTACTTCCTTCTTGCTAACTGAAGTCAAATAAAAAATACTGTACATCTTTTACATCTTTTTTTGTTTTTTGTTTTGAGGCTTTGCTTCATTTTGTAACAATACTTTTTTTAAAAAAATACTTTTTTTCTGTGTTAAACTTGACTTTTGTCGTTATTGCTATTCTGTTTACCTCTAATCTAGTATTAATGAAGATACTCAAGATAAATGTAACTCTACACCGTTTTTTTTTTCCCCCCAAAAAAAAATCCCTTGCAAGATAATTGAAATTTTGATATGTGTAACACAATCATAATGTCAGAAGGCTACACACTGTATTGGCATTGAACATTTTGTTGTTTGTTTTCGCTTTAACATCTTCCACTTTAAGTGATATTGGACGATAAATGAACGTTTTGTATTGATGAAGATGTAATGTGCTTTATGAGTGAATATAACCTGCAATGCAAGGTAATAAAAAAAAAAATACTGTAATCATCCAACGAATGACAATCACGACCCTGAAAAACACATAGGCTAATTCATATATTTTCTGTCTTCTTGGTCCATTCTCCTGCCTCTTCTTTTTTCCCAGAAGGACTTAAAAAGATAACAATTCTCTCCCGAACTAAAATCGGATGCGCAGGGCCTGACTTATCAGGCGGTTAACGGAAGCGACAAGGCATTTTCGCTCATAAGACAGACAACATTACAATGCTGTCTGAGCCTTCGGTGACAACGGAGAAGAAGACGGTCGTCTCTTTCTTCAGAGACTATCACCCAGACCACCACTCTTGGTCGAGTGGGTGGGGTACACGTTTAGCTTTGGTAATTGTAGAACACTGTTTTGTTGTGGTGATGTGGCGGCAAAGTGACCTGATGCTGAGGAGAATAGGAAAAAACTCATATAAGCAAATAATCACTTTTAGGGAAGGTGTGTGTGTGTGTGTGTGTGGGGGGGGGGGGGGGGGGGGGGGGGTGGGGGGTGGAGAGAAAAGGCTCGTGAAGAAATCACAGCTCACTTCCCTCCCGCTCTCCCATCCCACTCCAGAGAGATTGATTGATTGGTAATCTTTAGTCCCTACTAAGTGTTACATATGAGTAGTCTTTTCATGAGCATCCTTTTTTTCTTTTTTTTCTTTTCTTTTTTTCATCCGACCCTTGTCTTCAGAAGGGGGACTTGTCATAAGTAGCCTTATCACAACTATTGATTTTAGGCAAACATGAGAGAGAGAGATTTTGATTTGATTAAAATTTGATTTATTCTTTTTTTATCGAGGATAATGGAATAAGCACTCTTGTGCTTTTTTACGTCCACTCCCCGTGTGTATGCAGTTTTGTAAATGTCATCTGTTCCCACCGGCATACGATGGCCTACTCTTACGAAAAGCCTGAGAGAGAGAGGCAAGGCAAGGCAAGGCAAATTCTTTTATTGGAGGATAATAGATAAGCACTCATGTGCTTTTTTACATCCAGTCCCTGCCCTTTTCAGGGATAACATCAAGATAAAAAGATACTAAACAATAAAACTATACGCAGTACCAAACAACATACAAGAAATAAGTACGCTACATAATTATAATAAGGTAAGAGAAATGCGACAGTACACTACATATAATAAGGTAAGAAAAATGCACTCATTCAGAAGAGGAAAATCAGAAGTCACAATAAAATAATTTTGATTTTGATTTTGATTTGATTTTGAGAGAGAGAGAGAGAGAGAGAGAGAGAGAGAGAGAGAGAGAGAGAGGGTGGGGGTGGGGGGCTTGTATATTGTGGGACATACGGGTTTTATCTAAAAATAGATTCGACTGATCCCAACAGGAAGTTTCTGAATGTTTCTCAGAAATAGGCGTTTCGCTTCCCTGAGTAGGCTGTGTGAAGAGAGCACAGCGGATTATTATGATTCTTGTGATACGTAACCCTTGACAAGTAAATGGTATGCAGGTAAGAAGTGTTTTAAATGAGGATGAAAGGGTGGTAGTGTGTTTTGTTCAAATTCGAGTGCGTAATTATTGATATACTACGCTAACAGTTGTCTACAAGCTGGGTGCTGTGTAGCGTAGCCAAGTGCACTTGTCGATTGGGGCTGTAGGCTAAGCTGGACACATATCCAGCTCGTCCAGGCATATTATCCTTACGATATCATTAGATTATTTCGCGCAGAAGTAACACTGCAGTAGGCCCAAATGACAATTTTTTTGGACAACTTTGCAAAACCAAACATAACCTCGTCTTCCTAAAGTTTTCGCTCTCTGGGCCTATAAATACCACCGAGATCTGTTGTGAATATCTTCCTGTCGAAACAGAAACTTGCCCTTTCCCCTACCCAGCAACTTTGAGGACATAGATCTATATGCGCTACACAACTAGTTTATTGCATCAGATTTTCTTTAAAAAACAACAACAACAAACCCAAAGAAGAAAGACACGATAATCTCAAAGGTATTATTAGGCAGGTTTGATTTACGCCCCTCATTGATAACATTTTATGACATCAGGGATCAGGTAAGCATAGGCCTAGGCCTAACCGGAGTGTGTGGACGTTAAAAAAAAAAAGAAAAAAGTGCAGTTATGGGAAGGGAGAGTATACTTATTCGTACGTTCATAGTCTTGGGATAGGAGGCTGACGATTATGATGTCGTTAATCAGGTAAGTGGTGTGTGGTGTGCATCCATATGTAGTATGCAATAGCTAAAGTGGATCAGGGACAGGGCCGCACGATTTGTACACGTTCGTGACGTACCACAAACGTCCGTGACAATAAGAACTGTGCGAAGCGGAGGTCACACTTTTGAGCAGCAGATAAAAAAAAGTCTTATGATACTGACGAACACAAGGGATGGGTAGTTGATGGTACAGTCCTAAAATCGGAAAGCTCCGCTGGGATTATTTTATGTATATATCGAGCCAAACCGAAACTACTGACGAACGGCGTTATGGCGGGAGTGTTCCCAACTGCCGACAAAACAATTCAATCATAGAAGATCGATGACAATCTAGGAAAGAGAAAGACAGGAAAATATGTGAGATTCAGATTTAGAAAAAGGTATCTAATGGCAGAGAACTTATTTTAGTGTGCGACATCATTTGTTTCCCGGTAGGCTTAGCAAGTCCTATCTTTAGCAAGACGCCCCCCTCCCCGCCCTAAGACCAATGGGTGAGTGATGTCCCCTGCGTGGCGAAAGCAGACGACAGACTATTGCACCCAGTTTAGGGAAGATTATCTAGAAGTTCAAAGTAACAGAAACAGGTACGAGTCAGATTTACTACTCACATAAACAAGTGATAATGTTATTGATAACATAATTTAGGCCTTGCACAAATATATGATAGTGAATTGATAATAATGAAGCATTGCTTATGATTTGCCTTGCTTAAATTGGTTCCCCACACTTCAATGGTGTACATTATCTTGAATTAAAAAAAAAAAAGAAAAAAAAAAGGATTGCACCTGTTTCAAACTGAGTTTGAAAAATGCCATCAGATCACATCAGAAATATGTGTATTTTAAACTTTCAAGAACTTTTTAAAAATCAAATGTATCGCCTATTATTAGAATAAAACATCTGCTAGTTTGTTCTTTAGACTCTCCACACTATGCAAGCATTTGACATTTTTATAATTTTATTGAAAAGAATTGTCTCAGTCATAAAAGGCAGCAGTAATCACCAAGAGAAAGGAGCAGTTTTGTGTATAAAATGTCCCCCAAAGTCTGCATCGTCACTAAGACTAAGAGAGGAACGTTTTCAATTGCAAGTTTACTTTTTATTTATTTTTCTTATTTTATTTACCTTTCGTGTTGATTTTTTTTAAAGTGCAATTTACACCTCAGGATCACTCCCTTTGGAAAATGTAGGCAAGGAATCCAAGACTCCTTTTAGAATTAAAAAAACAACTTTTTTTGTTTATAAATAACAGTTTGTGTTAAAATATGTTGGAAAGAATAAATGCTGATAATTTTTGTAATTTCTTCCTTTCATGTGAATGCTGCATTTGCTGTTAATCATGATAGGTAAAAAAAAAAAAAAGCAAACCTAAAAGACTTTCTGTTTAACTCTCTCTGTCTCGTCTCTGTTTCTTCTCTCTCTCTTCTCTGTCTCTGCTGTCCTCTCTCTCTCTCTCTCTCTCTCTCTCTCTCTCTTCTCTCTCTCTCTCTCTTGTTATCTCTTCTTTATACATATATATATTATATAGTAGATAATACATAACATATATTAAAAAAAAAAGCCTAAATTTATTAGTTCAAATTTCACATTTACAGTGTTACAAGACAAGTTAAACTTTTTTCCAAATCTGCATTTGAAGTGCTCACTGAAACATGAAACATGGTTTGACCTTTTCTTTATAATTAATTTTAATTATTATTTTTAGAACAAACAAACTTCTGCCAAACTTACTAATGAAGCAATGTAGAAAGAACAGTAATTTGGGAGACAACTAGATACAATAACTGCACTTCTGAATAAAGCGATGGACACTATTGCAAAGAGGTTACTACCATTTTGACTTCCATCCTATGCTCCTTGATGTTATGGGTTTGAATCTCGACGGCTTCTGGTAAATTGCGAGTGGGATTTTCATGATATCCCAGGTCACCTTCATGTACATACCTGTCAGTGCCTTAATTCTTTTCATGTATAGACATATATATATGCCACATATCAAACATACACATAAAATAGCTTGTAATTCATGTTGGCATTTAGTGCACTATGGAACCACTGACATACCCAGCATACATTCTCAAAGTTGGAATGTGTCTACCTTTGTGGTGGACAAAAACTGTCACATACACAAAATCTCAGTATAGTACCTCAGAACTCTAGTCAAAGAATGAAAGAAAAATCAATGAAGCAATATGATTATAATAATAACAGGCAAACAATCAATTAGCAATCACCAGACTTCTCAGTAAAGCAACTTGGATAGCAGAATAACAGGGGAAGAATTAAACAGCCTCACAACTGCTTAAAATATAAAGCAATAATTATGATTACAGTATTAGCACTAACAGGGAACATCCCATGTCAGTAACAATCACTGAAGTTGTCAAATAAGCAATATGACCAGAATATGAACAGTAATGGGGAACTTCCTATTTAATAACAGTCATCATAGTTACTCATGAGTAAAGTAATATGATTTAGAATTTTAACAGTAACATGGAACATCCTAGTCCATAACAATCATCAAAGTTTTCAGTTAAGCAATATGATCAGAATATTAACTGTAATGGGGAACATCTTGTTCATTAAATTATCAGTTAAGCAATATGGTTTCATATATTAACAGTAACAGGGATCACTGTATTCAATAACTGTCACCAGAGTTATCAGTTTTTAGTTATTTTTAGATGTAAAATTTTACAAGGTGACAGCCCCGATATGACTTATGTGGTTGGTGGGGCTATAAACAAGATTGGATTGGAAGCAATGTAGTTTAGAATATTAACAATAACAGGGAACATCCTATTGAATAATCATCACCAAAGTTATGAGTAAAGCAATATGGTTTAGAATATTAACAGTAACAATGAACAGCCTACTTAATAACCATCACCAAAGTTATCAATAGAGCAATATGGTCAGCATAATAACAGGGGGAACAATTAAACAACAGTTGCCAAACTTACGAATAAAGCAATATGGTTTAGAATATTAACAGTAACAGAAAACATCCAGATTAAGCACCAATCACTTATCAATAAAACAATATGGCTAGAATCAATATAGGGGAGCAATTCAACAGCACCAAACATAATGTTGTTAGAATAATAACAATATCACTTATCAGGGAACATCCAGATCTGCCACTAGTCACAAAACTTACCAATAAAAAACAATATGGGTAGAATGATAACATGGGAACAGTTAAACAAAACATGGCAACAGTAAACAAAACCTACAATCAGAATCTGAGAATATCAACACTAGCAAATAACATCTGATTCCAACAGTCACTAAAGTAACAAAAATAAGCAACATGGTCTGAATATTATCAACAATAACAAGTGACATCCCATTTCAGCAAACAAATCAGAGTATTGATCAACAACAAAAGGGAACATCCATTTCCAACACCAAAGTTACCAAACTTCTCAAATAAAGCAGTAGGGGGTGAGATAGCCGAATGGTTAGAGCGTTGTGCTCACAATCTGACGGCCTGGTTTCGAGCCACCACCAATGCCTGTTCAAGGGGATTTTCCCCTCAACATCGCTGCTGGCTTCACTCCCCTGAAAGTTTTTCTGACGAGACAATAAACTGAGGCCCTGTGTGCAAATGCATGCATGCAGAACATTTTGCGCACATGTTAAAACTGGTTCCACATTGCAGGAAGATTAAGCCATTCATGCTGGTAAGAATGGATAACAAAGAATTCACAAAATGCATGCACGCTGGTGTTGTGTTTAGACATCATCCCCGAAGTCGGACTGTGGCTACCTTGATGGTGGACAAAAAACCAGGTCGCATATATAAAAAAAAGAATCTCAGCGTTGGTGAATTTCAAGCTCTAGTCAAGTAATGAGAAAAAAAATACTCCCCCTCCCCTTCCCCCACACAAGCTGAGAACATAAAAAAAAACACCACAAGAAAAAAAAGCAGTACATTTACATTCTACTGACAGGAATGACTTGTTTCAGCATCTGACCTGGAGATGGCCTCAGATGTGCTACCTGGAGACGAAGATGACAGGATGGATCTTCAGGTGCGGCACTCCTGCAGCCTGTGCATGGAGACCTATGAAAAACGCTGCCCCAAAATGCTGCCCTGCTTCCATACCTTCTGCTTGCCCTGCCTGACTGCCTTGGAGGCCTCATCTCCACGGCGGCGGAGTCTCAGGATGTGACCTCTGGTGATAAAGGGGATGGTGTGGAGGAAGAGACGTGTGAAAAAGAGGGGGTTGCGGGTAAAGGTAGGCGTGTGTGTGTGTGTGTGTGTGTGTGTGTGTGGTGTGTGTGTGTGAGTGTGTGAGTCGTGTGTGTGTGTGTGTGTGTGTTGTGTGTGTGGTGTGTGTGTGTGTGTGTGTGTGTGTGAGTGTGTGTTGTGTGTGAGTCTGTGTGTTGTGTTGTGTGTGTGTGTGTGAGTGTGTGTGTGGTGTGTGTGTGTGTGTGTGTGTTGTGTGGTGGTGTGTGTGTGTGTGTGTTGTGATGTGTTGAGTGTGTGAATGTGTGTGAGTGTGTGAATGTGTGTGTGTGTTGTGTGTTGTGTTGCTTTTGTTCGTTCATCCTTTGATTTGATGTCTTTTAGTTACAGATAAACAATTTATTATTATGAAGTGTTTTGTTGTAAGATCAGTGTCAAAAGTATTGAGTTTTCAGTATTCTAAGATGGTGAATAAGATGTAAATGAAATGAGTATTTTAAAAATAAATAACTTAAGATGGTGAAACAGTAGTTGCTGTCCGAGTATTTGATGTAGAAGAAAACAAATATAGTGAAACCAATGTAAAATGAATTGTGTTATTTGTGATGAGATCAATGTAAAAAGTTCCATGTATCGTGTGTTTTAAGGTGGTTGTATCAATATGAAAAGTAGTGTGTGTATGCGTGCATGCATGCATGCGTGTGTGTGCGTGTGTTAGTATGTGTTGGAATGCATGTATCAGCATTCATGTCATAATGTGATGTAGCGTGATGTAATGTTAATTGAAACTTGTATTTATAAAGCATTTTAATCTGAAGTAGGCCAGAGCACTAAGATGTACACTGACATAGATAGTTCTGATGAAGTAAACAGCAGTAATATGACAGTTTGTTCCAAGCCTAAGGCTCATCAGGCCAGTGCTTATCCTGGTTTCTGTGGCGTTAAGCAACTGAGAGTCATAGACTCACCCCTGGATAGGACGCCAGTCTATCGCAGGGTTAACCCCAACACAAGGTTGGTACCCCTTTTACACCTGGGCGGGGTGAGAAAATAGCCGTAAAGTGCCTTTTCCAGGGGCACAACGCCATAGCCGAAAGCTGGGATTGAACCCGCAACCTTTAGATTACGAGTCCAACGCCCTAACCACTAGGACAGGAAGGTTTTAAAAAATATATGATGTAATTTATGTTTTAGTTGGAGAAATCAGCATTAAAAGTATTGTGTATTCTGTGGTATAAGGTGGTGAGATCACTGTAAAAAGTATTGTGTATTCTGTGGTATAATGTGGGGAGTTCGGTGCAAGAAGTATGTGTATTCTGTGGTATAAGGTGGGAGATCACTGTAAAAATGTATTGTGTATTCGTGGTATAATGTTGGGGAGATCACTGTAAAAAGTATTGTGTATTCTGTGGTATAATGTTGGGGAGTTCGGTGCAAGAAGTATGTGTATTCTGTGGTATAAGTTGGGAGATCGGTGTAAAAAGTATTGTGTATTCTGTGGTATAATGTTGGGGAGATCGGTGTAAAAAGTATTGTGTATTCTGTGGTATAATGTTGGGGAGATCGGTGTAAAAGTATGTGTATTCTGTGGTATAATGTTGGGAGATCAGTGTAAAAAGTATTGTGTATTCTGTGGTATAATGTTGGGGAGATCAGTGTAAAAAGTATTGTGTATTCTGTGGTATAATGTTGGGGAGATCGGTGTAAAAAGTATTGTGTATTCTGTGGTATAATGTTGGGGAGATCGGATGTAAAAAGTATTGTGTATTCTGTGGTATAATGTTTGGGGAGATCGGTGTAAAAAGTATTGTGTATTCTGTGGTATATGTTGGAGATCATGTAAAAGTATTGTGTATTCTGTGGTATAATGTTGGGGAGATCACTGTAAAAAGTATTGTGTATTCTGTTGTATAATGTTAGGGGAGATCACTGTAAAAGTATTGTGTATTCTGTGGTATAATGTTGGAGATCGGTGCAAGAAAATATTGTGTATTCTGTGGTATAATGTTGGGGAGATCGGTGTAAAAAGTATTGTGTATTCTGTGGTATAATGTTGGGAGATCGGTGTAAAAAGTATTGTGTATTCTGTGTATAATGTTGGGGAGATCGGTGTAAAAAGTAGTTGTGTATTCTGTGGTATAGGTGGGAGATCGTTGTAAAAAGTATTGTGTATTCTGTGTTAATGTTGGGGAGATCGGTGTAAAAAGTATTGTGTATTCTGTGGTAATGTTGGGGAGATCACTGTAAAAGTATTGTGTATTCTGTGGTATAATGTTGGGGAGTTCGGTGCAAGAAGTATGTGTATTCTGTGGTATAATGTTGGGTAGATCGGTGTAAAAAGTATTGTGTATTCTGTTGTTAAGTTGGGAGATCAGTGTAATAAAGTATTGTGTATTCTGTGGTATAATGTTGAGGAAGATCGTGTAAAAGTATGTGTATTCTGTGGTATAATTATGGGGAGATCACTGTAAAAAATATTGTGTATTCTGTGGTATAATGTTGGGAGATCGGCTGTAAAAAGTATTGTGTATTCTGTGTATAATGTTGGGGAGATCGGTGTAAAAAAGTATGTGTATTCTGTGGTATAATGTTGGGAGATCGGTGTAAAAGTATTGTGTATTCTGTGTATAATGTTGGGGAGATCGTGTAAAAAGTATTGTGTATTCTGTGGTATAAAGTTGGGAGATCAGGTGTAAAAAGTATGTGTAATTCTGTGGTATAATGTTGGGAGATCGTGTAAAAAGTATGTGTATTTGTGGTATAATGTTGGGAGATCGGTTTTATAAAGTATTGGTGTATTCTGTGATCAGTTAAAAGTATTGTGTGTTCTGTCCTTATAAGGCAGGAGATCAGTGTAAGAAAGTAATTGTGTATTCTGTGTATAAAGCTTAGGTGGTGATATTGGTGGAACAGTATTGTGTATTCTGTGATTCAGGGTCTAAAGTATTATGTATTATGTTGTAATAAGGCGATGAGATCAATGTAAAAAGTATTGTGTATTCTATGTATAAAATGGGGAATCCAGTATAAAAATATTCTTGTTTTAAGCTTGTAAGATCTGTATAAAAAGTAGTATTGTATTCTGTGTTGTAAGGTGGCAAGATCAATTAAAAAAATAATGTTCTCTGTGCTTGAAGGTGGTGAGATCAATGTAAAAAGTATCATGTATTTTGAGTTTTAATGGGGTGAGATTAAATGTTTAAAATATCATTCATTCTTTGTGGTGAGATCAATGTAAAAAGTATTGTGTATTCTGTGTTTTTAGATGGTAAGATCAGTGTAAAAAGTATTGTGTATTCTGTTTTAAGATTGTAAAATCAGTGTTCCATATTCTGTGTTTTAAGATGGTAAAATCGATGTAGAAAATTTATTGTGCATTCTGTGTTTAGTGTAAAAAGTATGGAGTATTCTGTGTTTTCATATGGTGAGATCAGTGTATTGTGCATTTTATGGTGAGATCAGTGTAAAAAAAAAAATCATGCATTCTGTATAGTATTGTTGAGGTCAACACTAAAAAGTATTGTGTATTTTGTGTATTTTGTGTTTAATGGTGGTGAGATCAGTAAAAAAAGAAAAAAGAAAAAAAGAAAGAAAAGAAGTATTTTATGGTGACATCATTGTAAAGAATATTGTGTAGTCTGTGATGTAAGATGGTGAGATCATTGTAAAGAATATTGTGTAGTCTGTGATGTAAGATGGTGAGATCAGTGTAAGGAATATTTTGTAGTCTGTGATGAAAGATGGTGAGATCAGTGTAAAGAATATTGTGTAGTCTGTGATGTAAGATGGTGAGATCAGTGTAAGGAATATTGTGTAGTCTGTGATGTAAGATGGTGAGATCAGTGTAAGGAATATTGTGTAGTCTGTGATGTAAGATGGTGAGATCAGTGTAAAGAATATTGTGTAGTCTGTGATGAAAGATGGTGAGATCAGTGTAAAGAATATTGTGTAGTCTGTGATGTAAGATGGTGAGATCAGTGTAAAGAATATTGTGTAGTCTGTGATGTAAGATGGTGAGATCAGTGTAAGAAGTAGGGAATCTCCTGTGTGCTGTATTATATAAGAAATAGGTTATCTCCTGTGTGCTGTCTGTCTGAAGGTGGGGAGAACAGGCCTGAAAGCGCGGAGAAGCCAGAGCTTTTATGTCCAACCTGTCGAGCACCTGTGCCTTTAGCCCCAGGTGGTGTGTCAGCTTTGCAGGTGAGGAAAAAAAAAGGATGGAAGATGCTGTAGCTGATTTTGAGAAACCATACTCTACCTTACCATGCAATACCATACTGTACCATGCTATGCCATACCATACCATACCATACTATACACACAGCACAGCACGGCACAGTACAGCACAGCACAACACAGCACAGCACAGCACAGCACAGCACAGCACAGCACAACAGCACAGCCCCACCACACAGCACCTACCCTACCCTACCCTACCCTGCCATACTCTACCCTACCCTACCCTACCCTACCCTAACCCTAACTTATACCCTACCCTACCCCTATCATACCCTACCCTATCATGCCCTACCCTGCCCTGCCTCTGCCCTGCCCTGCCCGTGCCCATGCCCTCCCCTACCCTACCCTACCCTACCTCCTACCATACCCTACCATACCATACCATACCATACCATACCATACCATACCATACCATACCATACCATACCATACCATACCATACATACCATACCATACATACCATATCTTAAAGAAGGAGGGTGGCAGAATGGTTAAGACGTTTGCCTGCCAACAAGTAAACTGTGAGGTTCTGGGTTCAATTACCAGCCTTGCTCTTTCTTCATAGGTTGATGAAAAAAATCAAACTGAATGTCAACGTCCTTTGGATAAGGCTGTAAACTGCGGTCCTGTATGCGAATGCACACAGAAGAGCATGCACAGACAATAAAAACCTGTTTCAACTTTTGGAAGAGTAGGCCATTATGTGCTGGTAGGAACAGATAACAGAAAAAACAAGCATGCACACAGGTTTCATGTTTAGAAACCATTCCCAGAGTCAAAATGTGGCAACCAAAACGATGAGGGAAAAAAACCAGTTGCATACACACAAATCTCCCCGTTAGAAAACCTTGGAGCTTTGGCTGAGAAACAAAAAAAACCACAAGAACCAGACCTATAGAGCAATAGATATACACACACTCACACAACAAAAACAAACAACACACACACACACACAACACACACACACACACACACACACACACACACACACACACACACACACACACACACACACAACACACAAACACACACAACACACTACTACAACATATATACAGTCAGTCACATCACACTACTACTACTATACTGCTACACACACACACACACACACACATACACCACACACACACACACACACACACACACACACACACACACACACAACCACACACACACACACACACACACACACACACAACACACACACACCACACACACACACACACCCCTCTCAACTTTCCTACTCCCATCGTCTAGCATACAAAAGATGGACCCAAAACCCCACTTTTTTTTTCTCTCTCCCCAGACCAATTTCTACATAGAAGGTTGGGGCAGCACCAAAGACGAACCCCCACCCCCTGCACTCTGTGGCATGTGCGACGACCAAACCCAGCAGCCTGCCGCCTACACCTGTGCACAGTGTCAGATGGCAATGTGTCGCTCCTGCCGTCGCTGCCACGACAAGTTGATGCCGAAACACCAGCCCACCTCTCTCCCTACACGCGTTCCGGAGAGGAAAGAGGGGCCGAAACAGCGTTCGTGTGTCGTGCATCCGGATCAGCCATTGTGCTTTCACTGTCGTCAGTGCCAAGTCAGCGTGTGCCTGCACTGTAAGGTCATGTCGCACGAGGGTCATGACGCTGTCGATCTGGCCACGGCAGCCCAGCAGGCAAAGAAGGAGATGGCTGCCTTGATTCCGAGCGCTCAGCAGCAGGTTGTATGTGTGTGTAGTTGTAGTAGTAGTAGTAGAAGAAGTAGTGGTAGTAGTAGTAGTAGTAGTGTGTGTGTGTGTAGCAGTAGTAGTAGTAGTAGTGGTAGTAGTAATAGTAGTAGTAGTAGTATATGGCAATGTTCTGGTGGCTCCTGCGACGGTACTGGAACCATTCGTATCGGTCATTGCATTTCCAATGGATCATTCCAGTGGCATGGAGAGGGGGGGGGGGGGGGGGGGGGGTGCATGGGTAACAGCTTTCCCTCCATACTTACTTACCCAGGCTTTGAGCTCTAAAGACTAGAGCGCAACTCTGTAGTCTTCCGAGACTGATGGGTGCCTACTTGTAGTAGTAGTAGTAGTAGTGTGTGTGTGTGTCTGTGTGTGCATGCATGCGTGTGTGTGTGTGTGTGTGGTTTGCTTGTGTTTGATTATATTTTATATCTCTTCACAAAATGTGATATCAGACACATAAAGACAAAAAAAATGGGGAGAGGAGTTCTGGAAGTGGGATAGGGATTTAGTGTACAAAATCTACAAAAAACTGTTTCAAAAATGCAAATAGGATCTATTCTTGAGTACAGGACTGGTAAAAATCCCAATTTCTAACAGCATGTAACAAATCGACAATAAAACAACAGTATTTGTAACCATAACCAACAAGAGAAAATCTAGTCTGCAAAAGGATAATGTCTGTAAATGCCATAATAACCACACTAATGAACCAACTGGTGTGATTTATGTGTATGGTGTGTAGTTTGTGTGCAGTGTGTAGTTTGTGTGTAGTGTGTAGTTTGGGCGTGGATGTGGCAGTTTATAACAAGTAACATTCAGAGGCATCCTTGTACAGAAATTGCATGAAACAGGAAGGAGGAAGGCATGATAGTGAGAAGACATTCTCCTGCCAACAAGTAAATCGTAAGGTTTTGGGTTTGAATCCCACTATTTTTTCCCAGTTTGATGAGAAAATCAAACTGAATGTCAAAGTCCTTCAGATGAGACAATAAACCAAGGCCCCATGTGTGAACGCGCACAGAATTTTTTAAAATACCTTTTTATGTCGCAGCAGATTTCTCTGGGTGAAATTTGGGCTGCTCTCCATGAGGAGAGCGCGTCGCCACAAGTGCAGCGCCACCTTTTTTTTCCTTTTTCCTGTCTGCAACTGTATTTGTTTCCCTATCAGAGTGGCTGTTTTCTACAGAATTTTGCCGGGGACAGCCCTTTTGTTGCCGTGGGTTCTTTTAATTATGCTAAATAATGATGTGTAGTACACAGGACCTTGGTTTATCGTCTCATTGGAAAGAGTAGCACACAGACCACTACTCATAGTCTAATGGATGGGGGAAAGTTTTGGACCTAAACGGGAACATCTTGCACACACATTAAAAACCTGTTGTGCCTTTCGGAAAAGTAGGCCATTGTTTGCTGGTAGGAATGGATGACAAAGAAACCCACTCCAGCATGCACACAGGTGTTGTGTTTAGACACCATCCCCAACATCAGAATGCGGCTACCTAAATGGTGGGGGGGGGGGGGGGGGAGCAATCGTTAATGCAAAAATCTTACTATTGGTAAGCCTCAGAGCTCTAGCTGAGGAATGGAAACCCCCCCCCCAAAAAAAACCCAAAAAACAACCAAACATGAAAGGAGAGAAGGCTAACAAAAAGGGTTAAAACACCATAATATCATTAGTGAAAGGCAAACAAAATATGTCCGAATTCTCCCAATTTGAACTGTTTTTGTTGTGAAGGATAGCATCCTTGAACATTTTTCATGTTTTCTTGGCTGAAATCGTTAACATCAGGAATCATTTCACCATGACAAATTAAATCAAAAATGGTTGATAAAGTTGAAATTGTTTAAAATGTAAATAATTAAATCCAAATTTTCTTCTTTTTTTCCCCCCTGAACTTCCTTAAATTGTGAATCATACTGCATCTGAAAAAAAGTGTTCCTCTTTGTGGTTTAAAGCATATATAATTATGTAATTGCTGCCTGTTGGTATGTACATTTTCTTCACACACACACACACACACACACACACACACACACACACACACACACACACACACACACACACACACACACACACACACACACAGAATCTCCATGTTTGGTTTTTTGTTTCTTATTTTGAAATCAGTTTGATTTGTGGCTTACAGTTCTCTGAAATACCTTAGAAGAGGGATGGACTCTACCAGCTTCATCTTCCCCTTCACCTGTCCTGTAGTCTGGTTAACTGTTGGGGCACCACTGAAGATTTTGAAACCAGCTTCCTCCACTCATCGAGCTTGCAGTTCTCAGCTTTTCATAGTATGTCATTCCACCCAAGGCCAGCCCACTCTCTAATGTTGTCTTCCTGTTGTACTCTCTGTCTGCCTCTTCATCTTTCTCGTAATATTCCCTGTAGGACAGTCTTGACCAGTCTAGGTGTTTGTGTGATGTGCCCGTACCACTTCAGTTTGCATCTTTTCACTGAAGTCAGAAGTTCTTCATATGTCTGGACCGAGTTTTCAATTCTGGTTTTCACTTCCTTATTGGTTATGTGATCCTTATACGAGACATCTTGATGTTTGTGAAAGCATCTTATCTCCATTGCCAGTATCCTTCTTTCAATGTCTGCTGCTATGGTCCATGTTTCACATACGTACAAAAATATGGACATGACCAGGGGGTGCATCAGTCTGATCTTGAAGCTGATGGCGATGTTCTTGTCATTCCAGAGGACTTTCAGCTTGGCCATTGCAGCTGTGTTCTGTGCAATCCTGGAGAGTACTTCATATTTTGATCCTTCATCCAGTACTAAAGCTCCCAGATATATATCTAAAGCTTTGGACAGTCCGGTTCAGCTTGCCTAAAAGTGACGGCCAGAAAATACATAAATGAACTGCTTAGTAACTTCTCAGGGAATTGATCATCATTATCCTTATTATCATTCTTATCTTGAATACCGTCATCACCATTATTATCTTTAATTCATGATTGTATGATGTTGGTGGCACAGGTACAAATACTGGAATCTTCCTACCAACAAGTGGAGCGAGACGATCGCCGGCTGAGTCGCCACACCCAGGACGTGAAGCAGCGGATTGAAGCTCGCTACGGCACTCTGCTGACGTGGACCAGACAGGCGCGGGACCAGCTGATGGAAGAGGTGTCAGCCAAGGACGCCTCCTCACACAGCCAGCTCACGGCAGAGAAATCCTCCACGGCTTTCGTCCGAGATGCACTCTCCTCTCTGCTTTCGCGGGCGGCCCATGCATTTTCTGCGGAGGTGGATGTGGTGACGTTGAAGAACGAGCTGAAGGAAGCGATGCTGAGCAATGAAAAGCTGGATGAGCACAGGAAGAGAGCCCAAGAGGGGGATGATCCTTGGGGCTGGGACTACGATGTTGCCGATGCCTCCGTCCTACAGGCTGAAGATGTCAGAGCCTACATGGGTCGGGTGTCTGAGGGAGCAGGAGTGGACGTGGCCAGACACCCACTGTCCCTGAGTGAGCTGACCGGCAGAGTGGATACCTGGATGGCTGAGGTCAAAGAAACAGTGACCAAGATGACCTCACAGCTAGCCTCGCATGAAGGTGAAGTCACAGCTTTGCAGAAGAAGGAGGCAGACTGGAGAAGGTAATGGTGTCTGAAATTGCAGCGTCCAGGAAAACGGAAGACGCTCTGCAAAAGCAGACAGCGGCGCTGACCACGGACGTACAGAAGCTGTCCAGTCTGAAGGATGACATGGCTGCTCTTCAGAAAACAGCACGGTCACACGAAGACAAGCTCGGTAAGTGGAGGCCTATCCCTGACAGTTTTGTTCAATCAGTATTTCTTGGGTTAGCGGAACCTGGCGCAGCACATCCCTCTCCAGGCCACAGGGGGTATGTCCATGTCAGCCATGCCATGCTGTAGCTGGTGTACACCTCCACAAAAAAATGGATGATTTTTATTTTTTAAAAGTGCGCAAGATGTCCTGCATGTGTCCCTTCCCCTGCATACTTTTGAAGATGTCTATAAACTGAGTTCCCATGTGTGCACATGTTCAGTTTATAGACTTATACAGCAGGGGAAGTAACCTGCAAGTGGAGACCTCTGTAGAAACTCAGACCTACACTCTCAGGTGCCAAAATAGCACGTCATGTCACAGTATTGTTGAGATGTGAAAAGACTGCGACTCCATCAAGTAAAGACAGCTGCATTATTGATTTGGGGATGGTGTCTAAACTTGACGCTCGTGTACATGCTTTAAAAAAAAATTGTCATCCATTCCTACCGGCACAAAATGGCCTGCTTTTCTGAAAGGGGGGATGGGTTTTTAACATGCGTGGGCAAGATGCACGTTCTGTATGCATTCACATGCGGGGCCTTAGTTCATAGTCTCATGCGAAGGACTGAAACAGTTTCATGATAACAACACAAATGCTTTTAGTTTTACCTTTAACCTTTGATGTCGTTTTATGACATTAACTGCACAAAGCAAGTGAGTCATTGCCTGAATGGTGGGGTAAAAATAGTTGCATACGCAAAAATCTCACCATTGGTAAAACTGCGACTTCTTGCCAAGGAACAACTCCCCCCTAAAAAAGATTCTTTTGTTTGATACAGCAAAAGCCAAGAGAGTGGACGAGGACCTTCAAAAGAAAGCAGAGAAAGTGAATGCTGACATACAGAAGCAGCTTTCTAGTCTGAAGGGCGACCTCACGGCACAAAAAAGGGCATCGGATGCTCTGCAGAGAACAACACTGTCACTTGAAAGCAAAATCGGTAATGCGATGAAATTTTTTGTTAATGATTTGGAAAAAAAAAAGTTCAGATTTATGTCAGGCACTTTCAGCTCTTTGTTTGTCTGTCTGTCTGTCTGTCTGTCTGTCTGTCTGTCTGTCTGTCTGTCTGTCTGTCTGTCTGTCTGTCTGTCTGTCTGTCTGTCTGTTTCAGTCTTTCTTTCTTTTTCCATCTGCCTCTTCCTCCTCTGGCAGAAAGCCGGCAACAACTCAAGGTCATACCCAGAGAATTGAACGTGATTCATGTGGCAGGAGTGTTGCTGGATGTTTTGCTGTGAGCATCCTGCCCTCTGTCCCTGCAGAACTCTTCACATGGTGTTGGGCATTCCTCAGCTTAACACTCTGGGTTCACCCAGAACATGCACTCTCACTCAACCCACCTGGGAATCACTGTGAGACCATAAGTACTCACTGGAAGAGAAGTTTGAGTGTATAGCTATTTTCAGGTTCCTTGCACGCAGACATCCAGCTTTAGAGGATTGTTTTCTCCTTTAAAAGAGATGGCAGATTGTTGTGCTAAGATCTTGTCATGGCTGAAGATAAATCTGAACATTCCACAAAATAACAACATTTTGGATGTCGGGATTGATTCTGAGCTTATTTTAATAACTGCAAAGCTTTCTGGCCTGGACCAGTGCTTTCTCTGTTAACTGTGACCACCTTTGTTAGGTATGGCAGCATTCAAGGAAGAGGAAAAGGATCCTCAAAGAAAACAGTGGCCCAGGCCTAAAGCTCTCAGTTATTTATCAGCACATGCAAATTGTCATGGTTCATGTTCTGATTTTCCATCCTTACAGACTGGAAGGTTGCGGGTGCGCACCCCATAAGAGTCATATGGTTTTTCTGAATGTGGCTGGTTTCTACCCAGAGTGAGTGCGCTGTGGGCTCTTTGGGAAGATTGGTACCACACAGTTGAGCTTCATCCTTTTTATGGATATGGTTTTGAGTGTCGGTGAAATTACCTAATACTACAGGCGTCTGTATCTCTCGCGCCTTGTTGACACTGGGATATATTATGATAGAAAGCGTTGTAACCCTGTCAAGAAGCGTCAAAGCACATACACTTCCATAGTAGCATCATGGCATCCTCATCACCATTGATCATCATGCAACAATAAAAATTGCCTCTGATTCGGTGGCCCCGGTTACTCTGGTCTCATGGTGACCTCAGTTTGGGTTTCCCCATACATACACTTCTGTGCCTGTGGTGAGTTTATGTCAAAGCCTTCGGGGTTGGAGGTTCGCGGGGGAAGGTTTTTGGTGGGACATTGAGATGGTAACCCCTTGGATGGGCAACTCACTCAGTCTTGCTCTATGACTGAGCTTTAAAAAAAAATTTTTAATTATTTTTTTAATTTCTTTTCTTTTATTATTTTTCTCTATGACTGAGCTATTACAGCCGTCAGTAGGGGTCTTAGTAGGTGGTGTCTTGTAGGTATGGTTTTCAATGTGTGCGATAAAACCTTGATTTATAGTCCTACCCAAAAGATTTGGGTGGAAATGCGGTCAGTGCCAGTGTGAACTCTTTCAGAGGAAAACTCCCTCCATAGATGGATGCCTCGGCGGAGATTCAAACCTGTGTCCTCAGTTTCTCTCATCAAGAGCTCGACACTGTCCAGTAGGCAGTCCTGCTCCCCCTGTCAAGAGGGAGCATGCAATATATGCACAAACTGGGGACACAAAATGTCCTTCTTGGCGCTGTTCTATATGGGAAAAGGGTCTCTGGATTTAGGATCAAGTCGCTGCGACTGCGGAGGGAAAGTTGGGATCACCTGTGTGGAAACTAATAGAATAGTTAGCATCTTGCTTTATCTGGTGAGATCTGGATTGATTTTTTTTTAAATCCTCATTTATTTTTGTTCTTTTTGACATGATTAACATTATCTTTTGAATCTTTTATGTGTCAATTTTCTTCATTTTTTTGTGAGAGTCACATGAAAAAAAGTTGTGTGGACTTAATCTTTCACCCGCAAAAAAAAAAAATTTGACTTGACTTGTGACCAAGAAGGCGTATTCACCATTTTGCCAAGATAGGCTTGACAACTTGCAATCCAGAATCAGAAATCGGCTCAAGTCTTTTTATTTTATTTATTTATTTTTTTTTTTTTTATCAAAGTCTTAGACGTCATTGTATCTGACAAGAATCGGTCATTAAACACGGAGCCTTGTGTGCTAAAGCCTCAGCATGTGGAGCAGGCAGCTTCTTGGGATGCGGGCGGAAAGTAAAACACCACACACCTTGTTCTGTTGCAGAGAAAAGCGGGAAGATGGTTTCTTTCATCGCTTCAAGTATTGACAGAGAGAAAACAAAATCTTGGCAGCGAATCGTGTTCAGCAAAGTGAAGGTCAACAATGGTGGACTGTTACGACGGAACAACAGGCATCTTCACTGTGACTGCAGCAGGATGCTACACCTTCACCTGTTCCATTGGATCTGGAATCAGAGGGAAACAGATGTTGTATCCTACATTGTTGTTGATGACACACGTACTCTGAGATTCTAGGGTCCTATACCTCAGTGGGCTGCAGCAGTATCTCCATGCAGTTAAAAAAGGACAGAAGGTCTGGGTTGATGTTAAGGGTGATGTGGAGAATTACTATAGTAGTGAACTCTGGTTTACTGGAGCTCTGGTGCAGCCAGAACTGTAACTTGGCTTGTGCTCTTGTTGCATTTTGTGTCGACTTGTCTTGTAGTTGTATTGGTTTGTGATGTGCTGCGCTGCTTTGTGTGATGTGTTGTATTGTAATGTATATTGTATGTTGTACTTGTGTGTGTGTGTGTGTGTGTGTGTGTGTGTGGTGCGTGGTGCTGCGTGGTGCGTGCGTGCGTTGCGTGCGTGCGTGCTTAGATGTAAAATACGTTAATCTTCTGTGAACGGATGCATGCGTGTGAATGTTTTGGATGCAAGCGCTTTGATCTGTTTACTTTACTACACTATTTAGAACTATACAAATTTCATATGTTATTCTTATCGTTATTCCCTTTCTTCATGCTTTCTTTGACTTCAACTCCCCAAAATATAGCACTGAAGATTTTTGCCCTAGCAAACATTTTATTTCACTTCCAGTATTTTTTTTTTTTTAATTCTTTTATATCGAGGATAATGGAAGGTAGTAAGGTAGTAGTAGTAGTAAGGTAGCCAGCCACCCTTCCATCTTCAGATATTATAACTGAATATGATGCTAACACAATATGCACATTCCAGTATTGAACTGTATTATTCATTCCAACAGTGACATGATGATCTTTCCTTCACAGAAAAGCAGATTGAGATTTAGTATCGATGCAAAATTTTTGATGAAGCCAGTATTCTTGAAAGTGACTTTTCAGTGTCTCTCAAGAGAGTGGTGGTAGTGGTGATGTCCATTTCCTCTTTTTCTCCTTAACTTCAGATCCAGAATAAGTTACAGGGCTTTCCTTTTTTTTTTTTTTTTCATTTTGCCGTTCCAGAATTGTCGATTTCGTGGTCTGCGTTTCCCTTGCAAGTTTTTGAATGAGAGTGGAACATTTTGTTCCTCAACTTGCTAAGGGATTTTCTGTTGTGTCCTCCCCACACTCCAGGTCAGAACTGTGCATTGCTGTTGTCACTGTATGTGGTCCTTCTGTCTGTCCTCTTGCAAACTTCTCCCTCTTTTCCTAAAGTTGCCGAAATTGAGGGTAAAGGATTAAGTTTACACCACTTTTTTCACCCTGCCCTCAAAAGTTTTGCCTTGTGTGTGTGTGTGTGTGTGTGTGTGTGTGTGTGTGTGTGTGTGTGTGTGGTGTGTGTGTGTGTGTGTGTGTGTGTAGGTGTGGGTGGTGTGTGATGTGAGAGAAGAGAGAGACAGAGAGAGAGAGAGAGACTTTGATTTGTTTTATTCCATTTAATCACACACACCCTCCTCAAAAACAAAAAAACTCACCCAAAACAAAACAACCCCCACCCCCAACAAAAACAAAAAGTATTCCCCACCCCCTGCCTCCAAACAAACCCAACAGCAAACAAAAGCCCGCGCGCACACACAACCACACACACACACACCACACACACACACACACACACACACACACACACACACACACACGTGTGTCTAATATCACTTAATGTAGACTTTTGAATGAAGAAGAACAACAAAACACACACTAACACTAACACTAACAAACTAATACTAACACTCACACACATGCAACACAACACAACGCAACGCAAACATACATCACAACACAACTCAACACACACATACACACTCTCTGTCGTCTGTCTGTCTGTCTGTCTGTCTCTCTCTTGTGAAAGGAGCTTGATGCTGTTGTACATATGTAATGCTGTCATGAATGGGACCATCTTTTGTGTCAAATTTAATTTTGAATTGAACCTTGACAAATTCCTTAATTATGATCAGGTTTACATTTGTAATGCTTGTTGATTGAAAATGATGAATTACATTTTGAGTGATTATGGAAGCCTTTTGTTCCTGTTGAAAAATGACAAGGTGTGGTACAAATTATGAGCCAGTGGTGACTCAGTAAATTACAAACTTTTCAATACTACCACATTTTGTATTTTTTGTAAAATTTTGCATCACTCTTATTTTTTTTCCTCTCTCAAATCATGTAACATTTTATGAACATTTCTGACGAGTAGTTTTTGATTTATGCTGTGATGTGAAAATAGGGATTATGACTTATGGAGAGGTGACTGACTGTACTACATTTGTGTCTTTACCTTGTGGTCCAGACTGGATTGCAAAGCCGTTGTGATTTGAAAAAAAAATAGACATGATTATATCATGTGCTTTTTTATATCCGGTCCCAGTGTGTATGCATTTTTGTAAATTTTGTCATCTGTTCCCACTGGCACAATGGCCTACTTTTTCGAAAAGCGGAACAGGATTTAATGTGTGCGCAAAATGTTCTGCGTGCGCTCACACACGTCTGAAGGACTTTTGGAGAGAGTGGAGTCTGCAGTGATTGTAACTCCAGGGGAAAATAACCCCTTCAACGGGATTCAAACCCGGGTCGTCAGTTTGTGAGCACAATGCTCTAACCACTAGGCTATCCCTGTCCCCCCTCCTCAAAAACATAACAAGAAAAGATGTTCTGTGTGGATTTGTATATGGGACCCGAGTTCCAGTCTAAGCTGAAGGACTTTTGGGGAGTCAAGTCAGTGCTGGTGTTAACTCCAGGGGGAGAAATCTCATGGAAGGGTGTCTCGGTGGTGGCTCCAGCCTGGCTTGCCAGATCACCAGACCAATGCTCTCAGCACTAGGCTATCCCCCCCCCCCCCCACCACCATTGCCCTGAAAATGTATATAATTTTTTTTTCATTATCTTATTCCTTTTTGTGATGTGTTGGGAATTTTTGTTCACCAGTTTATCCTATTCGTTATGTAGCTGTTTGAATGAATAGGACTTTTAGATGATTCTGTGATTTTAAAATTTTTTATCTGGCTCCTTTTTGTTATATGTCGGAAATTCTTGTTCACCATATTATCTTATTTGACATGTTGCTGTTTGAATCAATAGGACTAAGATGTAGTGCTTTGAATGAATACGACTTTAGATGATTGTTTTTCTTACTCCTTTCTGTTACATATATGTTGACATTCTTGTCCACCAGATTATCCTGATTAACTTGCAGCTGTTTGAAGTGAATATGACTTTTGATGATACTGTGATATATAATTTTTGTATTATTATTTTTTGTTTTATTTTTTGTTTCTGTATTTTTGTGTTCAGCTTACCTATCCTTTTTGTTTTCTGTGGCATCTCTGTCCTGCTGTTCCTACAGCGCTTATTCCTATCTCTCCACCCCTGCCATACCTATCTTGGCTTATGTCATACCCCGCGTCACAGGTCCAGGAGGAGCTTAGTAAGGCCACCTTGAGGTCACCACCAAGAACGGCCCTGCACTGCTTCTGGGTCATTGTGGGGTGGTTAGTGGTGCCCTCAGGGCACCCCCTACCAAGTCTCTTCCTGGGGGTGGAGCCAGGCTGAGTGAGACACATACCTGGGGTGGGTGGCCACCACACTCTGCCTCCAACAGCATCTCTCTCTCTCTTCTTCTTTGTTTCTGTCTTTCTCCTTACCTTTCTGTCGTCTCTCTTGCTCATTTTCTGCCTTCCCAGTCCATTGTCCTGCCTTTTTTAACCAAAATTTAAAATATATTCGGTTTTCATTATGTGGCATTCTGCCTGTGTTTTTTTTTTCTTCTGTTGACCAGGTACTGATACTTTAATGTTGGGATGGGCACAGGATGTCCATTTTGCAGTGGTATGTGCCTATGTGGCTCTTATTGTGTATATTTTTGTACTTTCAAATGTTTGTCTTTTTATGTTTTTTTTTTAATGAAAAACAATCTGAGGATGATCAGTTAAGCAGAATGGTTGGTTACTTTAGCACAGCCTGGTTTATTAGCCTTAAGGAATGAAGTGATTCGGGTATTGTGTTGTTGGATGTCTGGTTTATAGTTAGGTTGTTTATTTATCAGATGGATGATGTTAGATGTTTGAAGGTATTAGGAGGGGGTTGGTTTTGAACCTGAAGTTGAGAGTTACTGGAGCCACTGAAACTGAACGAGGTGACAGCCCTGACATGGTTTTGAATGTGGTCCAAAGGGCTATAAACAATATGGAACAGAATGGAACCCAGCAGGCTTGGACACTGACACAACCAAAGCCTGAAGTCACCCCTGATACCGCAGCAATCAAAGGCCACCGAATCAGAGACGGTTTTCCTTTATTGCATGATGATCAGTGGCGGTGAGGATGACGACTGTAATGATGATGCTATGAAGTGCTCCAGCTTTGAGACTATCTGATACTACCTGATAAGGCTGTCAGCCCTCTGCACTTCCTACATAACGTGATATATCCCAGATGCAACCAGTTGTTTTTTTTGAGAGATACAGACACCTGCAGACTGGTTGAGGTGATTTGAGCAACACTCAAAAGAAAAAAACCAACAAAAAACCAGCAGCAAGAAACAACAAATACCCCCTCCCCCCCCCCTCCTCCAAATTGGAGCAACATTCTCAAAATCACATTTGAAATGGTCCTAATCTTCCCCATGAGTTGACAGAAAACTCAGTCTGGGTAGGAGCCAGCAAAATTTTACCCCCCCCCCTCCCCCAAATGACCTAATATTGAGTTTAAACCCATAACCTTGTAGATCTAGTGCTAACCACCGCACCATGGGTGCTGGTAATGATAGTGTTATGAAAAAAAGTTTTTAAAAAATCACTGACTTTTTAATTCACACACACACACACACCACACACACACACACACACACACACACACACACATATATATATATATATATATATATATATATATATATATATATATATATATATGTGGTGCATCATATTGCTGTATATTGTCATTATTCTTGCGCGCAGCGCAGGATTTTTTGTCGCGCACACTTACCAGCTTTCCTTCCGACAAACACGCTTTCTTAGCTCTTGGGGGCCCTCGTGTCGCCACAAATATTATATATATATGTGTGTGTGTGTATATAATTATACAACACATTGTGAAAAGAAACTGTAGGCCTGCTTTTGTTTGTTGTAACACATTCCATGTTTATACAACCACCACCTTAGATAGCAGAGGAAACATTGTAAACAGAAACGGAGAGTGTACTCTTTTGATTAATCAAGAAAACCCAATTTTTAAAGTTTTGAAATTCAGAATGAATTCAATGTTTGTTTTCATGCATTTTTGTTTTTGTGTGTTTCTGTGCTTTGTTTCCTCGTAAGCCCTCCCGAAATGGAAGTCTAGTTTTGAGACGTGTGATACAGTAACCACTTTTTAGTGTAAAGTCTCTAAACCCTTTTTATGTAGGCTTGTTATGTAACTGAAAAGTAGGGAATTTTTTGTGTGTGTTTGGTCGGTTTGGGTTTTTTTGCCTTCCTCGGCTAGAGCTCCAAAGTCCACCATAGGTGACATTTGTATTTTGTATTTTTTTTGTATTTTGTACCACTTTATGTCACGGCAGATTTCTCTGCGTGAAATTCGGGCTGCTCTCCCCGGGGAGAGCGCGTCGCCACATGTGCAGCGCCTACCCATTTTTTTTTTCTTTTTCCTGCATGCAAGTGTATTTGTTTCCCTATCAGAGTGGCTTTTTTCTACACAATTTTGCCAGGGACAACCCCCTTGTTGCCGTGGGTTCTTTTACGTGCGCTAAATAGTGATGTGTAACACACGGGACCTCGTTTATCGTCTCATCCGAAAGACTAGCGCCCAGACCACCACTCATGGTCTAATGGATGGGGAAAAAGTTTTGGGTCCAAACGGGGTACGAACCCCGCACACTCCGACCCGGACTTTTTGCTTTCTAGGCAAGGCGCGTGACCACCTAGACCACCGATCCATCTATTATTGCATATGGGAGTGTCCACCCCCCTCCACCATTTAGGGCGCTGCATTCTGACTTCGGGGATGGTCTCTAAACACAGTGTGTATGCTGGTTTGTTTTTTCTTTTGATCATCCATTCCCACCAGTTTACTCTTCCGAAAGGCAGAATGGGTTTTTAATGTGTGCGCAAGACATTCCGCATGCATTCACACACGGGGCCTTGGTTTTTAGTCTCATCGGAAGGAGTTTGTCATTCAGTTTGATTTTTTTTTCATCAAACTGGGGAGGAAAAAGGGGAAAAGTAATTTGAAACAGCCTTCACAACATTCTCGTAATTGAAAATAAAAGCTAAGTCTCTGCTTATGTGGTTTTTTTTTGTAATAGCCTTCAAATAAAATTACCAATGACTGCCTAGGAGCTTATGCAGTGTTTGTTTATGATCTGTTTGAAACCTTGTTTAGCTTCTATTTTTGTACAGATGTTGATTCTTTGTCTTTTTTATTTTGTTGCTACTTTGTTTTGGGTTTTTTTATGGGTTAAAAAAAAGAAGGGTTTTAGAGTCTAGGTTAAAAAATATTTTGGGCTTTTTGTGTGCATTTGCAGTAAATGAAAAAAAAAAAACCACAATAAAGACACGGATCCCCCCCCCCCCCACCCCCCAATTGTTTTGGTTTAATGTAGGTAAAAAATACATTGGGGTTGCTTTTTTTCTGCTTGAGTTAGTAAAATCCATAGTATAGATATCAGTTGTTTGTGTCATAAAATCCATAGCATAGATACCAGTTGTTTGTGTCATAAAATCCATAGCATAGATACCAGTTGTTTGTGTCATAAAATCCATAGCATAGATACCAGTTGTTTGTGTCATACAATCCATAGCATAGATACCAGTTGTTTGTGTCATAAAATCCATAGCATAGATATCGGTTGTTTGTGTCATACAATCCATAGCATAGATACCAGTTGTTTGTGTCATACAATCCATAGCATAGATACCAGTTGTTTGTGTCATAAATCCATAGCATAGATACCAGTTGTTTGTGTCATAAAATCCATAGCATAGATACAGTTGTTTGTGTCATACAATCCATAGCATAGATATCGGTTGTTTGTGTCATACAATCCATAGCATAGATACCAGTTGTTTGTGTCATAAAATCCATAGCATAGATCAGTTGTTTGTGTCATAAAATCCATAGCATAGATATCGGTTGTTTGTGTCATAAAATCTATAGCATAGATCAGTTGTTTGTGTTATAAAATCTATAGCATAGATCAGTTGTTTGTGTCATAAAATCTATAGCATAGATACCAGTTGTTTGTGTAATAAAATCCATAGCATAGATATTGGTTGTTTGTGTCATAAAATCTATAGCATAGATATCGGTTGTTTGTGTCATAAAATCTATAGCATAGATCAGTTGTTTGTGTCATAAAATCTATAGCACAGATATCAGTTGTTTGTGTAATAAAATCTATAGCATAGATCAGTTGTTTGTGTCATAAAATCTATAGCATAGATACCAGTTGTTTGTGTCATAAAATCTATAGCATAGATATCGTTGTTTGTGTTATAAAATCTATAGCATAGATCAGTTGTTTGTGTCATAAAATCTATAGCATAGATACCAGTTGTTTGTGTCATAAAATCTATAGCATAGATACCAGTTGTTTGTGTAATAAAATCCATAGCATAGATATCGTTGTTTGTGTCATAAAATCTATAGCATAGATATCAGTTGTTTGTGTAATAAAATCCATAGCATAGATCAGTTGTTTGTGTCATAAAATCTATAGCATAGATATCGGTTGTTTGTGAAGTGTGTGAAAGTATGTGACAGATTGAATGACCAATCCTTCAGGATGAAACTATCAACTGAGGTGCCATGTGGACACACACAGAACATCTTGCGCACACATTAAAACCCGTTCCACTTTTTGAAAGAAGGCCATTGTGTGCGGGAGGGGAGGGGGGGGGGACGGATGACAAAATTGACAAAAATGCATACACAAGGGGACTGGATGTAAAAACAAAATCACATGAGTGTTTACTCCCATGAGTGTTTATGGCTGCATACGCAAGAATTGGCTGAATGCAAGCGCTTTGATTTGTTTTTGCAAGATATAGCGCTATATAAATTCCATTAATTATTATTATTATTATTATTATTCCATTATCCTCGAAAATAAAAAAAGAAAGAAAAGGATCTGACCCCACGCTTTTATCATATTAGATACCTACCTACCTACCCACCCATTCCACAGCCTCAAACCTAGGATAACTCGGAGCTGAAATTAACACGCCCCTCCTTTTATCCCCCATGCTGCCCCTCCCCTGTCTTCCCCCTCCAAGTTTTCTACGCTGTAACTGGAAGGAAGGCGTGAAGTTGCCAAGTCCAACTGTGGTCAGTGCCTGCTATAGTTAGCACCAGCTGCTGGCCCCAGCTGGGTTGGGGGGAATGTATAGCAGCTTAGAGAAGCTGAAAGTGGGGTGAGGGTAGGGGTAACTGACAGCTGTGGTACTCGCCTTCAAGTCTTATCTACTTGTTCCCTTAAAATAATCTCTTGACCATGACAACATTATCAAGTAAAAACTAACCTTTACACAGCACACAAAAAGCCCAGGCCAGAACAAGCTGTGTCGTTTGTTGATTTCAGCTCATTTCCAAGGCCTGCGCTAAAAAGTAAAATGCTGTTATGTTGTAAAACTAATGCGTTAAGATTGCCTTCAGCCATGACGAGCTCTTAACATCACAACCTGCAATTTCTTTTAAAGGGAGTAAAAATCCTCTGAAGTCAAGAGTATGGCTGCCTATGTGGTGAGGTAGGCCCCTTACTTGAAAACACTCAAAACTTCTCATTCAGTGTGCAGTTTCAGTCTGTAAGTGACTTCCAAGTGGGATGAGTGAGTCGGAGTGCACATTCTGGGTGACCCTCAGTGTGTTAAGCTGGGGAACGCACAACAACAACAAATAGCAAAATGGATTGGCATCGTAAGTCGTCACCATTCTGTGGATCGATGATGTAGAAAAGCTGCACCGGTTTAGTTTGTGTGACAAACAACAGCGGTTGCTGTCTGAGCGTTCAAAGAAGAAGAAGAAAGTGAATATAAAAAGAAATTTTTTTAAAAAAAGAAGAAAAGTGAAAAATGCCAGATTCCTTTGTTTTACCTGATTTCATTTGGTGATGGTGGAGGTGGGGGCCTTGAGGTTAGAACAATCCACTTGTTATCGCATGGTCCAGGATTGAGGTCTCTGTTTTAGAGGATTTTTTTCTCTGGATTTAACATCGATACCGATTCCACTCCCTGAAAGTCCTTTGGATGAGACTAAGAACCAAAAGTCCTGTGTGTGAACACACCGAGAACATCTTGCGCACATGTTAAACCCTATTCTGTCTTCATAAGAGTAGGCCTTTTGCGTGCCATTAGGAATGGATGATGAAATATGAAAAATGCATGCACACTGGTGTCGCTTTTTGAGACATCACCCCTTAAGGCGGAATATGGCTACCATCACATCGGGCAAAAATGGTGGCACACACAAACTCTCACCATAGGTGAACCTTGGTGCCCTAACCAAGACATAACACAAAAGGTTGCATCCTTGGACATATGTCTTTGCAAAGAAGCTGCAGTATACTGCATACTGCATAATTATGGGGGAGACGGGATAGCCTGGTTGGTTAGAATGTTGCGCATTGCACTCATGATCTGCTGACCTAGGTTTAAATCCTGTTCAAGGGGACATTTTCCTCAGGAGTTAACATCAGTGCCGACTCCACTTTCACTCAAAGTCCTTCGGATGTGGCTACAAGCTGAGGTCCCGTGTGCTATCGCACGCACAATATCTTGCGCACACATTAAAACCTGTTCTGCTTTTTGGAAGAGATCATGTGCCGGTGGGAAGTTAAAGTTAAAGTCTGTCCCGAGCCTAAGGCTCATCAGGCCGGTGCTTATCCCGGTTTCTGTGGTGTTAAGCGACTGAGAGTCATAGACTCCCCCTGGATAGGACGCCAGTCTATCGCAGGGTTGACCCCGAACACAAGGTTGGTACCCCTTTTACACCTGGGTGGGGTGAGAAAATAGCTGTAAAGTGCCTTTTCCAAGGGCACAACGCCATAGCCGAAAGCTGGGATCGAACCCACAACCTTAAGATTACAAGTCCAACGCCCTAACCACTAGACTACAGCGGCGGCTGTGCCGGTGGGAAAGGATGACAAAATTTACAAAACTGCAAACACACGGGGACTGGCTATAAAGAAAGCAACACATGAGTGCTTATTCCGTTATTCTCAAAATAAAAGCAGAAATGAACAAAAAATGTAATGTGCTGCTGCCAGATTGCTGTTTGGCCACTGGCTTGGGATCCGGCTATTCCTTTTCAAAGTGCTTTGTGTAGTAGGCAAGATGACAATATAGATGAATGCTCTCCAACTCTTGCAAGGCTATATATAGTCTGTGTGGACTTTGCGAAAATTCTGTACATGTATACAAATGACTGGTGATTTAGGTGGTTAGATTTTGGATAGGTCTGCATGATGTGAAAGTGAGTGCAGTCACACATTCAGTCATACACAAGACACACACACATAGTCATACACAGAAACACACACATGATAGGTCTGCATGATGTGAAAGTGAGTGCAGTCACACATTCAGTCATACACAGAGACACATACACATAGTCATACACAGAAACACACACACATAGTCATACACAGAAACACACACACATAGTCATACACAGAGACACACACATACCCACACGTGCGCGTGCACATTGGGTTAGTGTGTGGCCTTTGTACTGCACTGCATTGTAATTTGTATGATCTTCACTTGATTATGAATTTAATGTTTCTTGATAAAAAGTGATTATTACTAATATCAGTGTGTGTGCGTGTGTGTGTGTGCGCGGTGTGTGTGGTGCGCGTATGTGTGTGCGTGGTATGTGTGTGCGTGTGTGTGCGTATGTGTGTGTGCGCGCGTGTGTGACTTTTATTTACAGATGGAACTTTGAAGAAGCAATGCATTTATTTTTATCAAGCCATCCATTCTGTGTGTGTGTGTGTGTGTGTGTGTGTGTGTGTGTGTGTGTGTGTGTGCGCAGCGCGTGATTGTGTACATATATATATGTACATATAATATATATATATAATATATATATAATGTATATAATGTGCATAGTTTTGTCTGTGTTCGGAAGTACTTATGCACCAGGGGTGTGCGGGCATGCCTCTGTGTGTGTGTGTGTGTGTGAGCATGCATGTGTGAACTCAAAACACAAAGATTACACAAATAGTGCTAAGAGCGAATGTTTTCAATATGGCAAAAACAGAAACTGCTACACTACAACATGTGTTGATATAAAGACTATTTATTATATATATATATATATATAATATAAAATTATATTATTACATGGACTGTGGTAGATGACAAAGGTTGGGTTGGTTGATTGCAATATAGTCCCAGCCGTACTCTCCGAGTTAGAGACTTTACCATCAACCACCCAGGAACACCTTATAACAACGGAAATCAGAAGCGAAACTTACGCAAACGACCCACAGACCGAAAATTCTAGGCTAGGCCTACTGAATGCCTACTGAATGGTTGTAGTCTAGGCCTAACGGAAGAATGGCTGGATTATTCGCACCGGCTCTAAATTCAGGCTGAAAAAAAAAAAGTTTGAATAACTGACCACACCTCTGCAGAATTTATCGCTAAATCTTTCAGGATGAGATTGGTACAAATATTTTCGAAACAAAATGTTTTAACATGTGCTTTGCCGTCTACAGACGAAAGTAGAAAATTTACCGATCCACACTTTTTATTTCCCTACTGCCGTCAATCAGTTTGTCGTAAACTGATAGGTTGCGCCTAAAGAACATCCCTTCTCCAGTCAACGTTCTTTTTCTTCATCGAACACTCAGACAACAATTAGTTGTGTCTGTCATATGAGCGAAAATGCGCTGCGTTGCGGTTAAGCGCCCCACAAGTCAGGCCCAGCGCATCCGACTTTAGCGTAGGAGAGAATTTTTATGTTTTAAGCCTTTCTGGAAAGAAAAAAAGGTAAGAGAATGGACCAAGAAGACACACAATAGACAAAAAGAAGGTGGAAGGAGGAAAAGGAACAAGGCAAAAATAAAGATAGGGATAGAAAAGAGGGAATTCCAAGCACAACACTTGCAAAAGATGGTCAAAGTTATACGGATGGAGCTTTGTACACATAAGAATGCTGGAGATTTAAGCTTTAATGTTGTTGTTTTTAATGTTGTTGTTGTTGTGATCGTAAATGTTGTTGTTTTAATTTGTTGTTGTTGTGATCGTAATTAAG
>CM060344.1:24620896-24630896 GCA_030674155.1 Stramonita haemastoma | reverse complement strand
GAGCATCAAATAAGTAACTAGGCCTAGCCTAACCTAAAAGAATACGTACCTCCCCCCCCCCTCCCCTCAAAGTTACACATGAGTCACAGAAAGACTGACCGACAGACCTCTTCCTACAGAAAGACAGGTGTATAATATAAAAACAACAGAGCAACCAGCGTCACAGAGAGGGGCTGACAGTAAAACAGAAGCACAGTGCAACAGATGTTGACATGTAGACAAGAACAACAGTTTAATTAATGTGACGTAGTTCCACAACAAAAAAGAGTGGCTTCTCACCTAGGTTTACCTCTGTATTTCGCTGGCGCATTATTAGGGGTGTCGGGTAACTGTTCATTACTGGGTTGTAGAGACATCCTTGGGGACGGGATAGCTCAGTGGTCACAGCACTCGCTTTCCCCTACACTGTAGCATCGAGCGTGGGTACCAACCGTTTGCACGCTTTGGCTTCAGTGCAGTTCCCCAGTTCGCCCAGCCGTAAATGGGTACCTGCCCTCTTTAGGGTCAGGGAAGGTAAAGCAGCGAGGGAGAGGAGATGGGCTCCGCCCTCAACATGCTGGCCCCTGGAGAAGCTGAGGTCTCTGATGCCTCGCTCCCCTATGACCACACAGGTTATGGAACACCTTCACCAATAGACCTCCTTCAGTAGTGTCCGTTTCACTTCTATCGGATAATTTAAAACAGTCAGTGATATATATATACACTCACATAAAGAAAATGGAAAGAAAACATTAAAAAATCAGAATTATCTCCACTTCATACAAATATGAGCTTTTGAATCTTGGATATCAAACTGTACATCAACATTGTATATCATTTGTAATAGTCACTGACAGACTCCATAGCTGAGTGGTTAAGACTGTTCGACTTCAGTCCCGAGGGTCCATGAAGTCATGGGTTCGAATCTCGGCAGCGTCTGGTGAATTAGGGGCTAGAAGTTTTACGAACTTCCAGGTCAACTTCAAGTTCAGACCTGCTAGTGCCTTCATTCCCTTCGTGTATGGACCTGTATACTCAATAACAATGCACAATAACAAATATGCACGTTAAAATTCGTAATCCATGTCAGTTTCGGTGGTTTTATGAAACGGGCACGATAAAAATTATTGTCATTTAAGACGGCACACCTTAAAAAACAAAATGTACTTCATCTTCTGCTGCTTCATTACGTAAAGAGCATGTTGTATCAGATTTACTATGCATTCTGCATCTAAGTTTATGAACATTTATATCTGACACACCCAGTCTGAATTTAGCCAACACTCTTTTATAATGCATATCCATTTCAAGCTTTAAATAAAGTTTTCATGTCATGTAAGCTTATAAATTGTCGATAAGTTCCATACCTGTCACTAGTTTGAATATGATCGTTCCATTGTTGCTAAAGACAATTAATCAATCTTTGTCTAAAAACAGAAATAAACTCATAAATTTCCAATACCGTAATTAAACAAGACATATCCAAAGCCATACTTGAAAAAGCAAATGCAAATTTCTGCGGCCCAGTTTTTCTTTCCCCTAGAATATAATCCAAAAAGCAACCTGTAAGATTTGAATGATAGTCTGTGTGCTCTTCCACGTTCAAAATTTTAAAACAGTATTTAATAAATCTGACAGCAGAACTAATTGTTTGTTGTATACGACATCATTTGGTGTTCATCTATATAGACTACTCCTAAAAATGAGAGAGAAAGAGGAAGAAAGAGAGAGAGAGAGAGAGAGAGAGAGAGAGAGAGAGAGAGAGAGAGAGAGAGAGAGAGAGAGAGAGAGAGAGAGAGAGAGAGAGCATTAATGGGAAGATAAAAACAGTGTGCTTGTGCGCGCGCGCGTGCACTTCGTGTGTACATTTGCGCATGTGTGTGTGTGCGTGCGTGTGTGTATGCGAGCGTGCATAAATGTATGCGTGCATGGTTGTGTGCATGTGTGTGTGCGCACATGCGTGCGGACACGTGCGTGTGTGAACATATAGGCTAAATAAATGCGTACGTACAAGCAGCGCTTAAGTGTACACTATTCAACAGGCATTTAAAAGTCGATCCACTGCTGTGCTATAGGAGTAATTATCGCGAAAAACCTAGGTTTTACACACACACACACACACACACACACACACACACACACACACACACACACACACATGCACGCACGCACGCACATACATACACACGCACGCACGCACACGCATGCACACATGCACGCACCCACGCACAGACAGACACACATATACGCACGTACGCACGCACACACGCACGCACGCATGCACACACGCCCGCACAGACAGACAGACTGACAGACACACACGCATGCACGCACGCACGCACACTCACGCACGCACGCGAGCACGCACACACACACACACACACACACACGCGCGCGCGCACATTCGATCCATTAGGAAGTCTGGTTACTTACATCTCAGTTTTCTATACTTCATTTTTTAAGTAAGAGAGAGTGGTGGAGGTGGTGGTAGTGTCGTTTAATTAGTTTTTGTGTGTGTGTTTTTTTTCGCTCAAGAAAAAAGTTTATTTTCTTCAGGTAATGAATGGTTTTTTTTTGTTGTTGTTTTTTTATTCCTACGTGTACTCTCTCTATTCTGCCCGTCTATGTGTCTGTCTGCTGTCTCTGTCTCTCTGTGTGCATAATTATAATCTGTGTGTGTGTGTGTGTGTGTGTGTGTGTGTGTGTGTGTGTGTGTGTGTGTGTGTGTGTGTGTGTGTGTGTGTGTGAATGCTCGACTTTTCTATCAGGGCAGCTCATTAAGTTTGTTTTGCGCAGGATGTATACTGGGTATGTTCGTGTGTTCCCTCACCCACTGAACGCTAAAATTTGAATTTCAGTATCTTTAACGTGGATATTTGATCTTCTGCGGATATCTATCTATCTATCTATCTATCTATCTATCTATCTATCTATCTATCTATCTATCTATCTATCTATCTATCTATCTATCTATCTATCTATATACAGAGAGAGAGAGAGAGAGAGAGAGAGAGAGAGAGAGAGAGAGAAGAGAGAGGGAGGAGAGAGAGAGAGAGAGAGAGAGAGAGAGAGAGAGAGAGAGAGAGAGAGAGAAGAGAGAGAGAGAGAGAGAGAGAGATATGCCAAACGAATTTTAAGGCACTGGCAGGTCCGGACTTAAAGTTGACCTGGGAGATCGTAAACACCTGCCCCCCCCCGCTAATTTTCACTATAATTATACTGCTGCTGGTGAATCGAGCCCATACCTTCATGAACGTCCAAGGCTGGAAGTCAAAGGGACCTAACCACTCGGCTGCTAGAGCGCCTGTTCTCCAACCTCCCCCTCCCTCCCCAAAATCTTTGTATTATACCTTGGTAGCTGGGCTGGTGCACACAGAGAGAGACAGAGAGAGAGAGAGAGAGAGAGAGAGAGAGAGAGAGAGAGAGAGAGAGAGAGAGAGACACAGAGAGAGAGAGAGAGAGAGAGAGAGAGAGAGAGAGAGAGAGAGAGAGAGAGAGAGAGAGAGACAGAGGAGAGAGAGAGAGAGAGAGAGAGAGAGAGAGAGAGAGAGAGAGAGAGAGAGAGAGAGAGAGAAGAGAACACAGAGAGAACTCGAACTCGAACTCGAACTCGAACTCGAAAGGTTTATTCATGAAAAAAGGCCATTGGCCCATACATGAAGGGGGTTGCCGAATAACGATAACGATAATTGCTTTAAGCTGACACACGACGCTACTCCAAGCCATGGAAACCACAGCATTGATTAGTAATGTACATCGAGACACAAACTCTTTACTGTCCAGATATGTTACGGCATTCGGAGCCTTTCTTTCGTCCAGTCTTTGTCACAAACACACCCTTAGGTCTAGGCTAGGCCTAGCCAAGAGACTGCTGTAATAGGTCTCTAAGTGTCGCTAAGTCCCTTGAAGCACACGATAGGGTCTCCGTGTGTAGTGTGTTATGGATACGCTTGCCATTCCGCAAACTGGCGAGTTTGACACGTTCCTCCTTTAGCATGTTTTTCTCTTGCTGTTTGACAAACCAGTACACACATACTGGCTCAGTGTCTGGTTGGCATGCACACTGGATCACAATGTCGTCTGACTCACACGTCACAATATCTTCACCGTCTGAATGATGTAGCACGGATTTTCTAAAGTGTGTATTTCTTTGTCTGTCTCTTAGCCTTCTCTGTACGGATCTATCAGTTAGAGTAGCCACGTACTGTTTGACATTTCTTCTGTCGAATGCACCAACAATATTATCATCGTTCACCTCAGGCTGCAAAACACACATATCAGCACAGTCACTACAATCAGACATACAGGGAGGTTCTAAATCAACCGATGATGGCAACTTAACTGATGTTTTTGTGTTGATGTCCTGTGTGTGTGTTGTTGGTAGGTCTATTCCATGTGTATCTACACATGCTGTATTCCCCTGTTCTACTCCACTGTCAGGCAGACTCGAGGCACTGAGGACACAGTCACTTTCACACACAACACTTGCCTGCTTCTCTTTATGCTTTCGAGACCGTTCAACATCTCGTCGTCTTTGAGAAAACGATTTTTTCCTGTAGTACTGTGCTTGTGTGCTGCGATTCACTGTTGGATCCGCCATGTTGGTTGACACTGTTGTGTCCACTGGTTTCAGTCGCAAGACAAAAACCACGCTGTCCCCTTCTCCTGCCACTTTCCAGCTGGAAACTGCATTGTCGGTCAGCAGGGCGCCTAAGGTCCTCTCCACAGCCGCTGGAAGTCCAGTAACTGGCATTTTTGAATGAATTTCTAGTTTTACTGCTGCTCACAGAAAATGTACGCCCTGTCCGCTTCACTTCTCGTGACCGCCAGACACAGAGAGAGAGAGAGAGAGAGAGAGAGAGAGAGAGAGAGAGAGAGAGAGAGAGAGAGACAGAGAGAGAGAGAGACAGAGAGAGACAGAGAGAGACAGAGAGAGAGAGACAGAGAGAGAGAGAGAGAGAGAGACAGAGAGAGAGAGAGAGAGACAGAGAGAGAGAGAGAGAGATTCTTGTTTAGTCACCTTCCACTCGTTTCACCACACAAGGAGTCCCATTGCACCAGAGGTCAATCTTTAGGTATTGGTATTGTATTAATTTGCAATAAAATTGCTATACAATACAAAAAAAACCCCAACAGATTGAAAATCGAACGATTCCATCAAGAGTTATTACAAATTGAAATGATAGACCGCAAGAAATGACAAAATGAGAAATTGACCAGTTTAGCATCGTAATAGGTGGTCAGAATGAGGGCTCGGCCATTTTCAAAACACGTTTAAAGCCATTGTATGCCAGAGTATGCCAACAAAAAAAGCCAGGTTTTTCCAGAAGAGAGCAGGTGTTGTGCAACAAGGTGAGAGTTGCATCCTTTGTGCTCCTGTTTGTGTTGCAGGCAAACTGGAAAGGCTCTAGGTGGGAGGAAGTGTACAGAAGAATGCGTTTTAGAATAATACGTTAAAAAAAAAAATCCCCTCAAAACCAGAGTCCTGGCGGTGGCTAAAACAAACAGCATGCAAAAAACATCTTGGACACCTTGCACACACCCGTTAAAAAACCTGTTCTGCCTTTCGTAACGTGCGTGCACAGTGTTCTGCGTGTATTCGCACACTGGATGTGGAATCATAGCCTCATCTCGGGGGATGGTGGGTGGGGGGGGGGGGGGGGAGGGGGGGGGGAATTTCCCTCCAACGGGCATCCTGGTTATGGCTAGAACAAACCCAGGCTTGATCCCTGGGCTGGTACAAATCTCGAGTGCTATGCTTTAACCACTAGGCTATCCCGCCCCCTCTGAGGAATTGTGATAGCCAAACACTATCCTGAGCATTCACTGGACTTGCAGATCAAGCGGCCCTTGGTTTTTTTGGTTTGATTCTATAATTGACAGTCCCGGCTCTCCGATTTTAAGCCTAATAAGGAGACTGACTGTGTTGGGCTACACCTGTCTAAACGAACGAACAGACAGACCAGCCAGCCCCTCTCTGAAGCCGGTTCTTAAAAGATGACTGCCCCATCAACTGTGCCGGGCAAGCAGACTTTCACCACAACAACACTGCCTACTCTGACAGCGGAGCTGTGGAGATCATGAACAGCTATGTAAACAGCACCAACCAGTCCGCTGTGGCCCCCACGTTCATACCCTGTGACAATCCAAGGAATCTGATCAGCCCCTTCGTAGCAGATGCCTTGGAAGTCCTGGTGTATGTCGGGATATTTCCTGCCCTCGTGACCTTTGGCGTCATCGCTAACGTCATCAACATGGCCGTCTTTGCTCGGCAGGGGTTGTCAGATCGCATCCACGTGTGTTTGTTCAGGTAAGAGAAGGGTGGGGGTGTTTTTGTGGGCTTTATTTTTGTTGTATTTTGGGGTTCCATCCCCCCCCCCTTCCCTCGTTCTTCTTCAGCTAGAGCTCCCAGGTGCACCAATAGTGAGATTTTGTTTTTGGTATGCTACCAATTCTGCCCCCCCCCCCTCCCCCTTCCTACCATTTATGTAGGGCCTACCAGCACTTGGACTTATGGGATATTGCAATTATGTGCTCAGGCATGCCCAGCTCTCTCATGCTTGTGTGAGCCACGCATAGCTGTTTTCAAAAGAATTGTACCATTTTTAGGGTGGCCTGTGGCAACTAAGTGGGATGCCTTTTGACCACAGTCCATACATTGGAAATCTCTGCTCAACAGAATAATTAAGCTTCTCTCTCTCTCTCTCTCTCTCTCTCTCTCTCTCTCTCTCTCTCTCTCTCTCTCTCTCTCTCTCTCTCTCTCTCTCTCCCCCCTCTCTCTCTCTGGGTGTATCAGATATAAATGTTCATAAATTCAGATACAGAGAATATGATGTTGATGGCCTCAGGTTTCTATGCCCTTTATGTAAGCAAGCACCTGAAGAAGTGCCTTTTGTGTTTGTGTTATGCTGTACAGTGTTAGAGAATGTTAGGCAGAGTTACATCCCTGTGAAATATAAAAGGCAGCCTAATTCATTTAGACTCTGTTTACTCATGGTCTCAAGTCAGCCTGAGGTTGTGCACAGCCTCACTCTATATTTGTGTAAAGCCTTTAGAATAAGAGATACTTTATTATCGTAAGTCATATTTTTTTGCTACTGATTTTGTTGCTATTCAATGTTGCTGTTGTCATTGCTGTTGTCCTTTATTCCAACCAAAATACTAAGCAGTTTAGAAACCCCCTTCATGTATGGGCCTATTGCCTTTTTGTGAATAAATCATTCGAGTTCGAGTTCTCTCTCTCTCTCTCTCTCTCTCTCTCTCCTCTCTCTCTCTCTCTCTCTCTCTCTCTCTCTCTCTCTCTCTCTCTCTCTCTCTCTCTCTCCTCTCTCCTCTCTCTCTTTCCCCCTCCCCAGCCCCTCTCTCCACTTCCCTCTCTCCCTCCCACCCACCCACCCACCCCTAACTTCTCTTTCTCTACCCCCACCCCACCCCACCCCCCCCCCTCTCCTACCCAAATCTTCCCTCATTTCACTCATCCTCTCTTTGATACAGTGTGTTGTTTGTTTGTTGTTTGTTGGTCAGTCTGGCCCTGTCAGACGCAGGGTACCTGGTGTTCGTGATGTGCAGCAAGTGCTATGCCCTCATCACTCTGATCCACCCCCAGGCTGGCAGGTACTGGCAGCAGCGGCACATCGCCCTGGTGCCCGGTCTGTACCTGGCCTGTCTGTCCATATCCAACACCATCACCGCCATCATCGCCATGGAGAGGTGTCTCTGCGTCCTCAGTCCTCTTAAGGCCGCGCGGCTCTTTAGGACACGGTCAGTGCGTGCAGCAGGCACGTGTGATGTGATGTGATGTGATGTGATGTGATGTGATGTGATGTGATGTGATGTGATTTTGTTTTGTGCGTGTCAAAGTCAAGGTCATAGTCAAAGTCAAAGTCAAACTTTTATTTCAGATGGTACATTAATTGAATAAGCAGTGCAAAGTGCTCTTAGGAAAAGCAGAACAAGGTTTAACGTGTGCACAAGATGTTATGGGTGCGTTGGCACACGGGGCCTCGGTTTGTAGTGTCATCGAAGGACTTTTGGGGAGAGTGCAGTCAGCACTGATGTTAACTCCGGTGGAAAAATCCCTTCGAACGGGAATCGTACCCGGGTTGTCAAATTTACGATTGATAGGTTTTCGTAGGGACCAATGGTTTGCTGGATTTAGCAAACCATTAGTGTATATATGATCAATTAATGTTACTGAGTTATCTATTATACCTGTGGGTTTATCAACTAGTTGGTCTAGGCCAAGCATATTATAGTTGTGATTCCATTTAGGCATAGGTTTGAGTAAATCTATGTTAAAATCACCAATAATAACAGTCTCATAGTTTAAAAGTGTAACTTCATCCATTAAAGATGGGGGACGGGATAGCCTAGTAGTCAGAACATTGTGCTCGCTATTTGACGACCCGGGTTCGATTCCCGTTCGAGGAGATTTTTCTACCGGAGTTAACATCAGTGCTGACTCCACTCTCCCCCAAAGTCCTTCGGATGAGACTATAAACCGAGGCTCCGTGTGTGAACGCACAACGAACATCTTGCGCACACGTTAAATCCTGTTCCGCTTTTCGTAAGAGTAGGCCATCGTGTGCCGGTGGGAACAGATGACATTTACAAAACTGCATACACACAGGGACTGGATGTAGAAAAGCATAGGAGTGCTAATCCCATTATCCTCGATATAAAAGAATAAAATAGATTAAAAAAAAAAAATTGAATAAAGAATTGAATCTATCAATCCAGTCAGTGGGTTCTGACGGATTTCTGTATGTGAAATCCTGTCAAGAGCGGACTATTGTGTTTTAGTTTGATTTCTATCCAAATCGATTTTATATCATACACATCAAAGTTATAATAGCCTTTGACGGCATAATGAAGATGCAAAATATGTTAACAAGCCTGTAGTTGTTGGTTTGTAGGGATCTTGACGAAATATTTGGTATCCTGGAATGTGCATGTCTGCATCAGTTATATTTGAGGAAAGACGAGATTCAGCAAAGCCAAACAGATGAAACTCATTCACCTCATTAAATAGTATGCTAGCAATATCATCTGTTTTGTTCGTTGCAGTGTTTATGTTGAGGTAGCCTACTCGGAGACCCTGTTTTAATGGCCACTTGTCTGAGGTAAGAGGCATGACATCTAGGGACGAGTGTAGGTAGTAATGCTGTGTTAGATCTTTGGGTTTCTGTGAGTTTTCACGCCAGGAAGAAGAAGAAAAAGAAGAAAAGATAACAAAATGAACAGATAATTACTAAAATCTAAAAAAAAACCCACACGTAATAGAGGTATAAACACACACTAGGATACACGAATATGATATTATTATACAATTCTCGAACAAAAGAAGTAATAAACAAAGCAAACGTATACACAATTACACACAAATTTAGGATCAATATAGACTATCAATATGTAATACAAAAAAAAATCTGTTTGATTTTTGTGATTATGCCCTCACACACACACACACACACACACACACACACACACACACACACACACACACACACACACACACACACACACACACATTCTCAAATTCGTTAGGGCTGGAGCAATTCCCTTAATGAACAGACCTATGATCTTGTCTGTTTTGGTTTCTGGTGCAGTCTGTCTACCCAGCGTGACAGAGTCGCGGGGAATAAGTCTCCTGGGTTGACTGGATGGAAAGTGAAAGTCATAGTCAGTCACAGGTGGGCATTTTAGGCGAGGTGGACAGGACAGGGGACACGTTTGAGTCATTAGTGTTTGTTGTAGGTAGAGTCTCCACACTTCTGTACCGCTTCACTGCGTGCACATGTATAACTAGCAGAAGGGGAGTGTGAGTATGGAGGTCGTGGAGATGGCTTCACCAGTGGACAGTTTCCATGGGAACAGAAGTTGTGTGTGTAAGGACTTCACAACCTCTGTAGCTGGGATGGAGTCTGTCACGGTACATGGCTTTCTTGGGAGCGCCTGACTTGGCGAGGAAGTAGGGGTATTGTCAATGTACGAAACTCCTTCTCGAATGCAGGTGTTTCTC
>CM060344.1:24611408-24620796 GCA_030674155.1 Stramonita haemastoma | reverse complement strand
AGGAGGGGGAGGGGGGAGGGGGAAGGGGGGGGGGGGGGGGGAGGAGGAGGAGGGAGGTAGTGGGGAGGGAGGGAGGTAGGGGTGGGGGGTGGGGGGAGGAGGGGGGGGGGGGTAGAGGGGGGTAGGGGTGGGGGGGGAGGGGGGGGGGGGGAGGAGGGGGAGGGGGGTAGGGGGGTGGGGGGGGGTGGAAGGGGGGGGGGAGGGGGAGGGAGGTTAGGGGGGGAGGGGGGAGGGGCAGGAGGGGGTGGGGGAGAGGGGGGGGAGGATGGGGGGGGGGGGAGGTGGGAGGGGAGGTGGGGGGAGGGAGGTAGGGGGGAGGGGAGGTAGGGGGGGAGGTAGGGGGGGAGGGAGGTGGGGGTGGGGGGGAGGAGGGGGTGGGGGGGGGGGTTGGAGGAGGGGGTTGGGGGTGGTAGGGGGTTGGAGGGGGGGGGAAGGGGGGTGGGGGGAGGGGGAGGGAGGTAGGGGGGAGGGAGGGAGGTGGGGGGGGGAGGGAGGAAGGGGTGGGGGGAGGAGGGGGTGGGGGAGGGGGGGAGGAGGGGGGGAGGGGGGGAGGGGGGGAGGGGGGGGGGGGGGTGGGGGGAGGGGGAGGAGGGGGGGTGGGGGAGGGGGGGGGGGAGGAAGGGGGGTGGCAGGAGGGGGGAGGGGGAGGAGGGGGGGGTGGGGGGGAGAGGAGGAAGGGGGGGGGAGGGAGGGGGGAGGGGGGTGAGTGGGGGGGGGAGGAAGGGGGTGGCAGGAGGGGGGAGGAGGGGGGGAGGGGGAGGGGGATGGGTGGGGAGGAGGGGGGTGGGAGGGGGGAGGGTGGGGGAGGAGGGGAGGGGGATGGGTGGGGGAGGAGGGGGGGGGTGGCAGGAGGGGGGAGGGGGTGGCAGGGGGGAGGAGGGGGGGAGGGGGGGAGGGGGGGGGGGGGGGGGGGGGGGGGGGGAGGGGGGGGGGTGGCAGGAGGGGGGAGGGGGGAGGAGGGGGGGATGGGGGGGGAGGAGGGGGGGGATGGGTGGGAGGGGGGAGGGAGGGGGAGATGGGTGGGGGAGGAGGGTTAAGGGTGGGGAGAGGGGGGGAGGAGGGTTAAGGGTGGGGAGAGGGGGGGGATGGGAAGGGGTGGGGAGAGTGGGAGGGGAGAGAGGGGTAGGGGGGATAGGAGGGGGAGGGGTGGGGGGAGGAGGGGGATAGGTATGGTGAAAGAGGTGGTTATTGAGGATTTAAAGTGTCAAAATAACCCATTTCCAGGAGTTCTGCATAACTTTACTGTTATCATAACTCCCAGAGGGCACAGATTCATTGTTTCCCACGCTAATAGTGTTCACTGTGATAGCAGGTATCTGTATACAAACTGACTTGCTGTCACTCTTGAAGTCAAAATTTAACCCTTGGCGGCTGTGCTAATCTCCTGTTTTATCTGAGAGCAAATTTGGTTTCAATGTTCTGAAATGGCAGTCCCTGATTTATATAGTCAGTGATGTAAAAGGACGGTAAAAAGATTTAAACCACATTCCATGGTCCCAGTCAGAGGGAAAGCTGTCCAGCCTCATTGCCCGATGCCAAGTCCCGGCTCCTCTAATGTATTGTGAATACTCTTTCATTTTTGTGCCATCCATTGTGTTAGGATTTTTGTTGTGAGCATTTTTCACACGCCCATATCTGCAAGCATTGGTTTTGTCAAATTTCATGTACCCCTTGGTTTTTTTTCCTTGAAATAGAATTTTGAATTTAATTTGAATTTGCTTCCGGTGATAAAGCAGCTGGCAGGCTGGACACTTGCCCAACACAGTAGAGGGCCCCTTCAGGCATCCTTAGGGCCTAGTTAATTTTACTTTCCCTCCACAGCCCATTGCCTGTGCCGCCCTTAGCAGGTTTGGCAATCAGGGCGGGCTATTTTCGTTTCACTTATCATCTTTCCAACTTGGATAGCTCCTACTGTGGTTGAACAAGAAGGTGTTATTCAATAAAAACAATACTTGTTGCCATCGAAACTTCAGATATGAAAGGCGAGTATATGTGACAAAATAATTCTCACAGGCTAAAGGATACAGCATAAAAGGCACAAAGCTCACAGCAATGTGAAACTTTCAAACGCCATTTTCTCGAAACTGCGTTGAACTGCGATAGCCGCTTCTGGCAGGTAACCCTCGATTTGTTGGCATCTGCTCTTACCGGCAGGAATGGTCTCTTCGAAAGACAAAACGAGTTTTAATGTGTGCCAAAGTTGTTCTGCTTGCGTACATATATAGTCTCTCCACGGAAGACCAAGGTAGATGGTGGCAGGATGGTTTAGATGTTCAGCTGCCTAACTAATGATCTGTGAGGTTCTGGGTTCTATTCCTGGCATTGCCCTTTCTTCCCTGTTTGACAGGAAAATGGAACTGTATGTTAAGTCTTTCGGAGGAGACTCTAAAACAGTCCGACCGTGTTCTTACGGATTGTGCACGTCAAAAGAACCCACCACATGTGTGTGGGTGTGGGTTGTGGGTGTGATTATGATTGGGTGCAGCGGCTAACACCGAACTCAGTGATGCCGACAGGTGAGGTGAGGTGAGGTGAGGTGAAATATGTCCAAGGTCACCGTCAGGACACCGAACAGAGAATGCCACGCCCTGCCCTACAAGGTCTTTTGCTGGTTTTCTATACGTGTGCCATGACCTAGCACCGAGCGTTTCCTCCCCTTTCTTAATGTTTTGCGGAATGCATGTGATGTGCTCGTAAGTGCGCGAGGTCTCTCTCCTATTCCAGTCCTCATCACTGCACACACATATGCAAAACCCACAACTGCCACTTACTCACGCACGCACACACGCACGTACGCACGCTGGCGCGGGCACACACACATTTTTACATCTGCATATGATTTTAATTATTTCTCATTTTTATAAAGAACACCTTTTTCGTGTACGTACTGTCATACCTCCCTACCACCCACCACACCCCACAGACCATCAGCCCCCCCCCCCCCCCCCCCACCACATACACACTGCTCATGCATAAAACATACACACACGAACACACACGTGCATCATAAATATACACACAACAGCGGCCCCCCCCCCAAAAAAAAAAAAAAAAAAAAGATTATACGCTTGCGACTGCTCCCAGATATATGTATCCCCCCCCCCCCCCAACAATTTACTACGGTTTATTCCCATTAATCCGTCTTTTTTTTCCTTTCTTTTCTTTTTTAATCCCTGTTTCATATCACTGGATGTGAAAATACGATAAAATCAATGAACTAATACACATATTGCAACACACTGACGTATTGCTGACAAGGCAGCACTAGTATAGAACTGAAGGACACTCATTTCAACGCCTCTACAGCCTTTGGACTGCATTCTTAGTGTGTGTGTGTGTGTGTGTGTGTGTGTGTGTGTGTGTGTGTGTGTGTGTGTGTGTGTGTGTGTGTGTGTGAAGTATTCTCTCTCTCTCTCTCTCTCTCTCTCTCTCTCTCTCTCTCTCTCTCTCTCTCTCTCTCTCTCTCTCTCTCTCTCTTCGGGGACGGATAGCCTAGTGGTCAGAACATTGCGCTGGCAATTTGAAGACCCGGGTTCGAATCTGGTCGAGGAGATTTTTCTCCTGGAGTTAACATCAGTGCTGACTCCACTCTCCCCACAAGTCCTTCGGATGAGACTTTAAACCGAGGCCCCGTGTGCGAACGCACGCAGAACATCTTGCGCACACGTTAAATCCTGTTCCACTTTTCGTAAGAGTAGGCCATCGTGTGCCGGTGGGAACAGATGACATTTACAAAACTGCATACACACGGGGACTGGATGTAAAAAAGCACAAGAGTGCTTATCCCATTATCCTCGATATAAAAGAATAAATCAAATAAATCAAATCTCATTTTATAAAGAAACAACATGTGGTCTCGATGGATAAGATGGAAGCTTGTGGTCTACAAACTATCTCCTAGCACCCTCCAATTGATTTCATCTTTTCTATCTGAGAGACAGCAAAAAGTATATCTAAACAACCCTTCTTCTAGTTTCCTTCTCAATAGCTTCGGTGTACCACAAGGATCAGTGCTTTGTCCCTTGTTGTTTCTTCTATATATAAATGACCTACCATTGAGTATAAAAGTACAAAATAAACTATTTGCAGATGACACAACACTTGATACTAGCCACAAAAAACCCTCTCTAAGTTTGTCAAAGTTTGCAAGATAATGTAAATATCGTTGTTGAATGGACACTAATGAACCATATGACCCTTCATTCTGGTAAAACAAAATGCTGCTGTTATCAGCAAAACAAAAACGTCAAAATCTTATCATAAACTTACTTTCTATCTATGTCAACAACGTCAAAATTGAGGAAGTTACTAGTCACAACATATTGGGAGTAATGATTGATTATAATTTGTCTTGGTCTGTACACATACGTAATCTAACAGAGAAAATTGTTTCCAAAATCTACCAGTTAAATAAGATCAAACACTTTCTTAATCTGCATGCAATGAAAATATTCTTTCATTCGTTTATTCAGTCTTCTGTGGATTATGCGTCTACTCTTTATTTATTTATTTATTTATTTATTTATTTATTCTTTTATATCGAGGATAACAGAATAAGCAATTATGTGCTTTTTTTCATCCGGTCCCGTGTGTATGCAGTTTTGTAAATATTGTCATCTGTTCCCACCGGCACACGATGGCCTACTCTTACGAAAAGCGGAACAGGATTTAACGTGTGCGCAAGATGTTCTGCGTGCGTTCGCACACGGGGCCTCGGTTTAAAGTCTCATCCGAAGGACTTTTGGGGAGAGTGGAGTCAGCACTGATGTTAACTCCAGGAAGAAAATTTCCTCGACCGGACTCGAACCGGGTCTTCAAATTGCCAGCGCAATGTTCTGACCACTAGGCTATCCGCCCCCACTCTGTGGGACTTAGCCAGTAATAACCTATTTAAACCATTAATCAGTATTCATAAACGAGCTGTCAAAATAATAATAGATAAATCATCTTCATTTACATTTTCAGATTACAAAAATGTAAATATTCTTCCTCTCAAAACAAAATTGCTGCTCAATAAAGGTGTACTAATGCACAAAATCCTTCATGGTAATGCCCCATCTTCCTTGAGCAGCATGTTCAGCGTAAACAATCTCGACATTCACATAAAATTAACCTTCCTTTACCAGCCATTACTCTGTTTAAATCAAGTCTAGTATATTCTGGAAGCTGGCTGTGGGATAGGCTCCAAACTTTCCTAAAAGATGAAACAAAGTTTTCAAGATTTAAGATTTTCTTTTATAATTTTCTGATGACTCAAGAAAATGTCACACTGCTTTTACCACAAATGTTTCGATCAAACCACTAGAAGTCTCAGTTACATGAATTGTATCCTCCGATGGTACAGTTAGTTTCTTTTATTATGCATTCCTATCAAATTTTGTTTTTCATTGTTCCTGTATACATTTCTCTCTCTCTCTCTCTCTCTCTCTCTCTCTCTCTCTCTCTCTCTCTCTCTCTCTCTCTCTCTCTCTCTCTCTCTCTCTCTCTCTCTCTCTCTCTCTCTCTCTCTCTAAGTAGTCTCACACAAAGTTAGGTGCAGTGATCCACAACGACTTGTCTTGGTCAGATCACATAGCCACATTAGGAAAACGAATCTCAGTGAGATTGTATCAACTTAGAAAAATCAAGAAGAATTTTCTAAATCTACAGTCACCAAAACTATTCTTTCACGCCCATATTCTATCTCTTATGAATTATGTTTTTACCTTATGGGATAGTGCAAGTGAAACAAACCTAAAGCATATGGGCTAAACCGCCTACACAAAAGAGCTGTGAAACTAATCGTTTGAATCCTAATACACTGACCACCACCAACTACAAAGAACTATATTCTTCCACTCAAAGACAGACTGCAGTTCAACAAGTATTTGTGTATGTACAATGTGTTAAACGGGAAAGCCCCAAAGAAAATCGTGGAAAAATTTGCTGTCAATAAAAACAGGCCTATCCATAGACTTTTTCTGCCCAGGCCCCATAATAATCTCTATAAATCAAGCCTTGCTTATTCAGGAAGAACATTGTGGAATAAACTGATTCCCTTTCTAAAATCAGTTCCTTCACAACAAATGTTTAAGAAACTTTTGAAGAAACATCTGATGAACAGATTGTAAATGGACCCTTATGCTCAACACATTTGGCTGCTTTGTTGTTATTCATACCCATGTTATTTTGTATTTCTATTATTTTGTCAGTATGACTTGAGTTTGTTATCTTGTGAGATTCTGTTTGGATGAAAATCCTCATTTATTTTAGTTTTCAACCAAGGTTGATATTTGTCTGGTTGTTTTTAGAAGTCAATTTTCTTGATTTTTTTTTTTTTGTGAGTGCAGGATGAAAAAAAGTTATGTAAACTTAATCTTTTGCCCTCAATAAAGATCGTTTTGACTTGACTCTCTCTCTTCTCTCTCTCTGTCTCTCTCTCTGTCTCTCTCTCTCTCTGTCTCTGTCTCTTGTCTCTCTCTGTCTCTTCTCTGTCTCTCTCTCAGGATGAAAAAAAGTTATGTAAACTTAATCTTTTACCCTCAATAAAGATCATTTTGACTTGGATCTCTCTCTCTCTCTCTCTCTCTCTCTCTCTCTCTCCTCTCTCTCTCTCTCTCTCTCTCTCTCTCTCTCCTCTCTCCTCTCCTCTTGTGTGTGTGTGTGTGTGTGTGTGTGTGTGTGTGTGTGTGTGTGTGTGTGTGTGTGTGTGGTGTTGGTGTGTGTTAGGTTTTTCTTTTTTTTTCCTTTTTAAACCATAGTTTTACTTGATTTAACTTTCTTTGACGCATGACAATTAGGTCCAGACCACCTTCCATTTCAGTTCATTTTGTTTGTCTGAAAATGGTAAACTATTCGCTAAACCAATTCTATCCCGTGAAGTCTATTTTTCAGTAAAATTCAGTGAAAACTTTTGTTGGATGATAGTTTCACAGATCAAAAATGTTTCTCGGTACACACAAGATTCAAGATTTAATTCGCCTTTGACCCCTCTTGGGGCATGGAGGATTTCAGAAAAAAAAATCAACTGTAACATATATAATTTGCAATAATAGAATAACTTCATATACAGAATTTCACAGAAATTAAAATATAGTCAACCTTTTCATTAATGTCATGCAACTTTACTCTTAACTATGAATTTGCTAAGTTTTAATAACAAATTTTTATCAGAAGAGAACAAATTTCAAAATGTGAACATGGATCTTGGATTTAAATATTCATGAGGTAGGACCTTCTTCCAAAGCTCAGAAAACACACACACACACACACACACACACACACACACACACACACACACACACACACACACACACACACACACACACACACACACTCCTCATCTCTCTCTCTCTCTCTCTCTCTCTCTCTCTCTCTCTCTCTACACACACACTCACACACACACACACACCACACACACACACACACACACACACACACACACACACACACACACACACACACACACACACACACACACACACACACTGTTTTGTTTGGTTTCATCCCAATGTGAACATCAACAGAAAGTGTACTATCGTAACAGATCTTTTTCAAACATAATTTTGCACCATCCGTATTGACAGTTTGAATGGTTAACTGGTGAATACAAATTTTATACAAATAAAACGGACGAACGTTGCAGTCGCAGACGTTTCGTGCTAGCCTAGCAGACGACAAATGACGCAGTTGCTTCCCTTATACTATTCGCGCATGTCGATCAGGGTAAAAAAGAAAAACAAATCAACTCCACATCCGGTCTTCTAGCAGACTGATCTGAGTGACCTGGGCTGCACTCTCTGGTACTTTTTCTGGCATCGAGAATCGTCTGATCGGTAAGTACACTTGCATGCTTTTTCAAAATTTACATGCACTCTTTGGTCAAAGATGAAGTAATTCTGAGTCGCTACAGCAAAATCTGCACTAACGGGATATGCTGAAACGAACTCGTAAAACGAGGTCTGTTATTCATTGTTAACTGTTATTATGTCATCATCAGTCACACTTTCAGGCTCAATGCCTGATCGAGATAGAACTTGATAAACAGATTCTGCATGCACCAAGGTGAAAGCTCACTGAACCAGCGGCAACTTTTAATCGATGTGAAGTTTATCAGAAAGCGATTAAGTGATGCCGAGTCGGCAACTATCCTCATTTAATACCGTCTGCTCTCCCGTTCAGTTAAACTCAGCAGTTTTTCGTCTGCCGAAGCTAACACGCAAAAACGAAATTAAAATGAATGATTTTCAAGCTGTTGAGAATATTGAATGTGGATATTGCCTAAGGGCTGAGGGTGTTTTTTTCTGTGATATATGTTGAAAATTTGATGTGCTAATTAATGTCAGGGATACTATTTCTGATATTATGTTCCTATTTAAAAAAAAACTTATTTCACCAGTGAAGTATTTTCTGTGGCATATGCCCATGCTCTATCAGGATTTTAGCAGAGTTTGTAGAAAATAAGGTCAGGTGTGCCTAAAGTACTTTTTTTTTTTTTTTTCACTAGGTACTTTTTTGTTACTTTCTGTTTGTGATTGCTCACTCTTTATTTCACTCTGTCTTTCTATAAACTATAAAAGGTAAGAAGTGGCAGCTGTGGTTGGTATTAGGCAATGAAGATTTTTGAATAGAAAATCAGATGATAGTATCATGGGCTTATTTCAGTTTAGAATTTTTATTTTTATATCCATTGGCCATGGCATGATGTAGTGAATTGTTCTATTCTATCGGGAAAGGATGAAGTGCATACTTTCCAAACAAAATATGATTTGTTATTTTATCTTATTAAATGGATGACACTTACATGTTTTAGATTACATGCTTACTTAAAAAAAAAGATGAGACAGGCTCATAGACACCACTTTCATCTACTTACCCACACACACATGGGCAAACATGCTTGCACACTCACACACTGTTGACTATTATATTATGCCCCCCCCCCTCCCCAACACATGCACATGCACCCACACATGTACATCTACATGCACACACACACACACACACACACACACACACACACACACACACACACAACACACACACACACACACATAATGTGTCTACAACAAACAAACAAACCCAAAACCCACTTGACCCATGCTTTGCTTGTATGAATACTGAATAAGTGAATACCAATCCCCCTCTTCATAAAAGTTATGGTTTTTGGAAGACATGTGTTGATATATATAAAAATATAAATAGCAAAAAGAAGTTACTTCGCTGGGTGTCTTGTCTTGTACAGGACTGCATTGTGTACATAAATACATACATACATATACATACATACATACATACATACATACATACATACATACATACATACATCATACATACATACATACATACACTAGGTATATTTTTTAGCTGGGTCTGAAGAAGTGATTTATTACTATACTATCCTGTCGGG
>CM060344.1:24601408-24603908 GCA_030674155.1 Stramonita haemastoma | reverse complement strand
TGCATGCATGCACGCATGCACACACACGCATATATATACACAGAGTGACAAAGGCAGTTTAACTGTAGGGGACACATTTTATTGCTACTTGACTGTGAAAAGTCAACAGAAAGCTTTGAGAATCGAATTTCTCCTCATAATTGTGTACCACCTGTTACCAGGTTTTGATAAAAAATTTTTTTTTTTAAGTTGCCTATCTTTTTTGATGTTTTTTGGGGGGAAAGGGGGGGGAGATGTAATAATGACATTTTAAGCCATGAATTTGTCAATTCATGTATAAATGCACACACAGAGGCATAGACGCACACACACACACACACACACACACACACACACACACACACACACACACACACACACACACACACACACACACACACCCCCCGAGTCTTATTTACTGCTCAATGGATAAGGGCATGCACTGCGTCAAGTCTCACTGGTGGCTGAAAAGGCGGTTGTTTCCCTTGTAATGTTCCTTGTTCGCGACCTCCAAGGATGACGGCCACAGCGTTTGTTCATGGCGTTGGTGATCGTTCCTGAAACATTTGAATATTGTGTTGGATACATCTTTGTCTATTTTCTTTTTTTTTAGTTTTTTTTTTAGTGTTGCTTTAAATGTTTCATGTTTCCGTAAAATTGCAAAAAAAAAGAGAAGTGTGTGTGTGTGTGTGTGTGTGTGTGTGTGTGTGTGTGTGTGTGTGTGTGTGTGTGTGTGTGTGTTGTGTGTGTGTGTGTAAGGCAGAAAGAGAGAGAGAGAGAGAGAGAGAGAGAGAGAGAGAGAGAGAGAGAAGAGAGAGAGAGAGAGAGAGAGAGAGAGTGTGTGTGTCTGCTGATAAGAACGAAAAATAAGGGGTGGGGGGTGGAGGGTGTTATTCTCACATGGTGAAGACGTGGTCCATCACACACAGAAACTTTTTCATGGTCCAATTTATCAAAGGGTGAAGCACGTTTTTCTCTCCTTCTTTTAGTCTGTCTGCCTGTCTGTCTGTCTGTCTTTCCTTCTTTCTTTTTTTCTGCTTTGATATCTTTTTACTTTTTGTATTTTTTCTGTCTTGTTTTCTTTCTTTTTGCTTCTGTATTTTAAAAAATTCTTTCTGTCTCTGTCTCTCTGTCTCTGTCTGTCTCTGTCTGTCTCTGTCTCTGTCTCTGTCTCTGTCTCTCTGTCTCTCTGTCTCTCTCTTCTCTCTCTCTCTCATTCTCCCCCCCCCCCACCCCCCTCTGTTAAATTGCCAGCAGGTGTCTCGTTTGTCTTGCACACACACACACAGATGCACATTACAGGACAAGAGGAAGATGTTGTTAGGCATTCCCCAGCTACACAAACACCTTGGGGGGGGTGGGGGGGGTCACCCAGAATACACACTCTGTCTGACTCACTCACTACCCCACCTTGGAATCCTTGTGAGACCGCAAAGAACACACAACGTGGGTGAGAAGTTTGCGTGCTTGACTGTTTTCCCTAGAACCTCGCCATTATAGGCAGGCACACTCCGACTTCAGAGGATTTTTGTTGTTGTTGTTCTTCTCTAATTAAGAAGAGTGCACCAAGGTTGTAATCGAGGCCCAAGAGCCTTGTCCAAGCTGAAGACGGTCTCAGCATAGCAGTTTGATTGAAAAAAGCACAACACTTATTTTTCATGTAGCCTTGGCACTATTTAGCGTACTACATCAATAACTGACACGGCTTTTCTGGCCTGGAAGATGAAGAACGTAACAGAATCAACTCCGAGTTTGATTGCAGCTGGCTACGGTGGCAATTAATCATCATAGCCATCTGTTTTTGTGTGTGTGTGTGTGTTGTTGTTGCTTGCAAGTGTGGTCGGGCGTAATTATTGGGTTTCATTGTGTGACTGTGAGTCATTGCTGTTAAGCACGCGTGAATTTACACACATACACGCGCGCACACACAACCCGCGCGCACACCACACACACACACACACACACACAGCACCACGCACACACGACCACACACACACACACACACACACGTACACACCACACACACACACACACACGCACCACACACGCACATTCACACACACGACACACACACACCACACACACACACACACACACCACACACGCACACACACACACACACACACACACACACTTTGGGGATGGGGGGTGGGAAGGGCATGGTATGTGTGTAGTGGTGGTGGTGGTGGTGGTGGTGTGTGGTGGTGGTGTGTGTGTGTGTTGTGTGTGTGTGTGTGTGTGTGTGTGTGTGTGTGTGTGTGTGTGTGTGTGTGTGTGATATGTAGTGATGTGGTGGTGGTGTATGTGTGTGTGATTAATGTTTTTGATGTGTGTGTATGCGTGTGTGCGTGCGTGCGTGAGTTGTGTGTGTGTGGTGTGTGCGCGCGCGCGCGTGCGTGCGTGCGGTGTGTACTTGCATTGCGTGAGTATGTGTATGTGCATTCATCATTCAGTTTCCCACTGTTCCAATCTATTTAGTTTTCTATTCAGGTCCACTTTGCTGTGTACAGTATCATCAATT
>CM060344.1:24578908-24586408 GCA_030674155.1 Stramonita haemastoma | reverse complement strand
CCCCTACACCTTGGAGGAAAGCTGGTTTCGTAATATTGTTTGCTGGCCAGGCCAATTGTGAGACGTTTGCACTAGACGGAAAACTTTTTTCTTTTTTTTGGGGGGGGGGGGGGGGGGGGGTGTGGGTGTGGGGGGGCGTGGTTGGGGGTGCGGGCTGTACTTTTCAGATCTGTTGAAAAGTCGTGCAGTATCTTTTGTGTGTATGTTGGCGCATATACAAAACAAACAAACAAACAAACCAAACAACAAACAACCCCTCCCCCCCCCCTCCCCAAACAAACAAAAACTGTTGAATTTTTTTCAGTGGAATGTTTCCAGAGGAAAAAAATGTGCCAGCTATGTTTGAAAATTTGTATTGTGTAAATTATTCTCTGTGTAAAAGATGTACTGCATGCAGTTACAGAAAAAAATACCCCAACCAAAGCAAAAAAAACAACAAACAAACAAACAAAAAAAGCTAATATGATTTTTTTTTTTTAAGTAGAAAAATAATGTGCTGTGTGCTCGGTTGCGTGTGTGTGTGTGTGTGTGTGGGGGGGGGGGGTGTGTGTCTAGGATGCGAAGTCAGAAAAGAAAGTTGAAAACGATCTTAACATGCGGATTCTTCTTCTTCTCTTTCTTCTTCTTCCTTTTCTTCTTTTTCTTCATTGTTAAAAGCTCAGACAACAACTGTTGCCTGTCATAAGAGGGAAAACGCGTTGCTTTGCCGTTAAGCGCCTGACAAGTAAGTCATACCTACCTACCTACCTACCTACCTACCTACCTACTACCTACCTACCTACCTACCTACCTACCTACCTACCTATCTACCTACATATTATATATATATATATATATATATTATATATATATATATATATATTATATATATATATACATACATACATACATACATACATACATTAATACATACATACATACATACATACATACATACATACACATACATACATACATACATACATACATACATACACACGTATGTATGTATGTATGTATGTGTACTGTGGAATTCCTTTGCTTTTGTTTGAAAGTTTAAGGTTAAAAAAGGGGTCCTGCGTGTTTGTTTGGGAGGGTTCAGAAAATAGAAGACTATCAGATATGCATGTCCTTCTCAAGTGGCTAGCAGACGACAAGGAAATGAGTAATACAGTGTTTAGCTTGACTGTTTTACCCACGCACACCCGCAAACACACACCCGCACACACGCAAACACACACACACATACATACATACATACACACACACACACGCGCGCGCGCGCGCCACACACACACACACACACACACACACACACACACGCACGCACGCACGCACGCACGCACGCACGTGTGCACTGTTGCACGCACGCACGCACACACACACACACACACACACACACACACACACACACACACACACACACACACACACACACACACACACACACACTCTCTCTCTCTCTCTCTCTCTCTCTCTCTCTCTCTCTCTCTCTCTCTCTCTCTCTCTCTCTCCCCGAAGAAAAACTTAACACCCAAGTCGCCAGAGTTGCCAGCCAGAAAATGGTCTTGGTACAACAGCTGCTTGTTGTAGTGGACTGTTTTGCCGATATAATATTATAGCTGTTCGCCGCCAAGTTGCGGCACTGAATTCACAGTGTGTCGCAGAGACTGACTGTGTGGTGTCATTTGTCAGACGGCCCAGCGGCAGCAACTGTGAAGTGTAGCCTGCACCCAATCGACAAGCGGGGCCAGGGTGGCGGTTATACACATATAGTAGGCCCCAGTACATTTACAGTTAGTCAGTTCAGCTGTGTGTGATAGTTGCCGAATCGGTTTTGTGCTGGGATGTAAACATACCTACTACACACTAAGCAGATTTTGTGGGCTGTACGAGTGTTTTTTAATCTTCTGTTTTGGGGGGGACTTTTGGTGGTGTTTTTTTTTTTTTTTTTTTTTTCTCGTTTGATTCTCCTATTTCTGCTGGCGTATTTCAAAAGTTGACCGTGGTTTTAAGGCTGTGTTGGAACTCGAAGGATAAAATAATCATCTTAATTTTTTTTTTATGAAAGGAAAAATGATTATCATGTGTAAGGTGTGTTACTTGATGGTGTTTTATTTATTTAGTGATTTAAAATCAAATTCTGTAGGTTTTTTGTTCAGATTTTTTTCTTCTGTTTTGTGTGAGGTAAATTGTTATTCAGTATGCTCGTGGTTTATGATATAGGCGTATCAAAGTTTGTGTCATGCTATGGTGTCGCTTTATGTGGATGCTGTGAGAACAAGAAGGAGAACAACAACAAAGCATCAAAGAGATATGGGAATGAAATTTTGAAGAGTTTTTTGGTCAAGCGAAATAATTTTGTGTGTGTGGATCAGATATAAAAAACATAATTGCCCGGTGAGGTTTAAAGGTTTGGCACAGAAGTAATGTAAATTGGTTGATAGACTTCTGGGGTGGATCATTGCTTGTGATTGAAGGAGTTTTGAATCTTTTAGGTATGTGTGTGTGTGTGTGTGTGTGTGTGGTGTGTGTGTGTGTGTGTGTGCACGCGCGCGTGCGTGGCGTGTGTAACTGCGCGCGCGCACACACACATGTTCATGCACACACGTGCATATCTTTGCTACCTTACAGTCTAATGCGATTGTACAATATTCAATGCACTTCGCCTTACCTGTACAGCAGTACAGTGGTTTACAGCGTGTGTTTGCGTGCGAGGCACGTGCGTGCTTTGGTAGTCATTCATAAGGTTGGGGACTTGGGATCCTGACCATTGGGAGGGTGGGGAGAACAGGCAAGGGCTAATACATAAAGCGACACAGTGCATTTTTCATGGTTATCTGATAGGGAAAACGTACTTTACTGCATGCGTGTCCTTCTGCTAATGAAAGGAGAGAGAAGAGAGAGAGAGAGAGAGAGAGAGAGAGAGAGAGAGAGAGAGAGAGAGAGAGAGAGAGAGAGGAGAGAGAGAGAGAGAGACAGACAGACAGACAGACAGACAGACAGACAGACAGACAGACAGACAGACAGACAGACAGACAGACAGACAGACAGACAGACAGACAGACAGACAGACAGACAGACAGACAGAGTAAAGAATGTTTACATTGGTTCAACATGACTTGTTATTGGGGTTATGTTTGTGTTGTGGACTGACGTACGAAATGTATGCGATGATCGTCTTCATCGAACGCGGACACAGGAGCTATGACTATTCTTTGATATGATCGAGTGAAAAATAATGCGTTGCGCTGGCCGTTAAGCGTCTTGACACGTACGTCAGGCCCAGTGCCATCCTGGACTTCGGCGTGAGCGATGGTGTAAGGCATGATTGATAGATAGGCCGTTCAGTTTTTTTGTCATAAGGAATGAGTACAATCGTCAACACAAGTTTGTTCTCATCTTCTTCTTCTTCTTCCCCGAACACTCGGACAGCAACTCAGTGTTGCCTGTTAAAAGAGCGAAAAATTCAATGCGTCGCACAGCCGTTTAATAAGCGCCGGACAAGTCAGGCCCAGCGCATGTGACCTCGGCTCGGCATGGCATGGGGGGAGAATTGTTCTGTTTAAAGTCTTTCTGGGGAAAAAAAAAAAAAAGGAGAATAGACCAAGAAGGCACAGAAAACAGACAAGAAAAGAGTCGACAGGAAGAACAGGAAAATTTAAGGCAGGAAACAAAGAGCGGGATAGAAAAGGGGGAATTTAAGGTGGAGATGCTACTTATATTTACAGACCCCCCCCCCCCTGTATCCCCACGGAAGAGAACAATTTTATCTTAATGCAAAGCAAAACAAAACAAAACACACACACACACACACAAAAAAACAGAAGGGCCGTTTCTCGTGCACATGTATACAGCAGAGTTCAAACATACTCGCTGGCAAACACATAACCGACGAGTCATTTGTGTGTGTGCACGCAAACACAAGCACATACGCAAGTATGTACATATGCCACGCGGATGAGGGCAGACACATGCATACGCGTGCATTAATCGTGTGCACGCACGCACGCACACTCACACACACAAATACACACACACACAAACAAATACACACACACACACACACCAGTCACCAGTAGGACAGTTATTGTAAATGAAATTTTATAAACTTATCACCATCCATTACACTCTTCATCCTTTCCCCTTTCCCCTCATCCCCTTTTCAGTACATTCTTAAATGAAAGTACCATTGTCTAAATTACCTTGTAGTGAATAGACATTAAACCAATGAGAAGAAGAAGAAGAACACGCACACACACACATACGCACGCACGCATACACGCACGCACGCACTTACATACACATTCACACAAACACAAACACACATACCCATACACACACACACACACACACACACACACACACACACACACACACACACACACACACACACACACACACACAGAGTCTGTCCCATGAAAATATTACACTTCGTAAACATTTGTTACCAATATATTCACCTTTCATTTCCATATTCCTGTATGCCTGTGAATCGTGGACCCTGACTGCAGATTTGGAGAGAAGTGTAGAGGCGGTAGAGATGAGATGCTTCCGGAGACTCCTTGGCATCTCCTGCAGAGACCACATAAGCAACGAAGATGTGCATAACAGAATCCAGCAAACCATTGGGCCCTACGAAAACCTAACAATCGTAAAGAAGCGTAAACTTAAATGGTATGGGCATGTCACAAGATCAAAAGGACTTGCAAAAACAATACTGCTAGGCACTGTCCAAGGAGGAAGAAAAAGAGGCAGACCAAGGAAGAGATGGGAGGACAACATCAGCGAATGGACAGGCCTAGAACTCAACCAAATTTTGAGAAAGGCAGAACAGAGAGAGGAATGGAGGGAACTGGTTGTCAAGTCTCCAGGGGTGCCCCCACGGTCGCCAGACTACGGGTTAGATAGATAGATAGATAGATAGGTAGACAGACAGACCGACCGACAGACAGACAGATTATAGATGGATAGATAGATAGATTGATAGGTTAACCCTCTTTCCAATCAGAACTTAAGTCACAGTTCTTATGCAACAACATGTCAGAGAAATCAGTTTTCAAAATATCTCTGTGGGTTATAGAATGATTGAAAGTTACAACAACAAACAACAACAAAATATTCCTCCCTGATAGTCAAGAACCTCCTTCGTGCTTACGTTCTCTGCAACGGTGTGAACGTTTTCTTTATGTTAGTATGCTTAAACTGCATTAAAAGTGTCTTGTGGTGTGACCTAATTGCTCGCCATATAATTATTACGTATATGCATATCTCCCGTTCATATGGGCCAAGTGGCTTGCCCCCCCCCCCCCCCCCAACAAATAACAAAAACAACTGAATAAACCATTACTGTTATTGTTATTGCCACGCACGCGCGCACGCACGCACACTTCCACACACACACAGTCCTTAGGGTGAGAGAGTAAACCCAGGCCCCGTGTGCGAACGCTCGCAAAAAGATCTTGCGCATACTTTAAACCCGTTCTGCTTTTTGGAAGAGCAGGCCATTGTGTGCTGGATGGAACCGATGACAAAATTAACAAAACTGCATGCACACGGGGGATGGATGTAAAACACATTATCCACGAAATAAAAGAAAAAGAACACATTCTCACATACAAGCAAGCAAGCAGGCAAGCGCGCGCGCGCGCGCGCACACACACACACACAACACACACACACACACACACACACACACACATACACAAGCAAGCGCGCACACACACACACATACACATACACACACACACACACACACACACACACACACACACACACACACACACACACACACACACACAGAGTAACGCAAGCCACAGTTGTTCCCCCCATCTCAACGGGTGCCTGATTTTTATGTTCTCTCTCTCTCTCTCGATCGCACAGTAAACAACATTTTATTTATAGAGGGTTATAGAAAAAGCATATCAATAGCTTAATTAAAAAAACAACTTCCAGCTCAGGGGGTGGGGGGGGGGGGGGGGGGGGGGAGAAAAGCAAAAATCAAATAAAAATACTTGACTTGCAATGCATGGCATGGGAGGGAGGGAGGGAAAGAGGGAGGGAGGAAGGAAGGAAGGAAGGAAGGAAGGAAGGAAGAAGGAGGAGGAGGAGGAGGAGGAGGAGGAGGAGGAGGAGAGAAGAGAGAGAGACAGACAGACAGACAGACAGACAGACAGACAGACAGAGAGAGAGAGAGAGAGAGAGAGAGAGAGAGAGAAGAGAGAGAGAGAGAGAGAGAATATCGAAGCGAAAAAACAAACAAGGGAAGGAAAACGGTGCTAAACGTCGCGTCAGCACGCTGAAGCACGAAGCCATCGGGGAGCCACACATATTACGCTAGTATGCGTCACATGCAGCAGCAGTAGCAAGGTACAGATTAGCTCCACTACCCTCCAACCCCCCCCCCCCTCCCCTTCAATCCTTGCACACCATCCCCCCCCCCCACGTCTCCCCTTCTGCACTTTTTTCTGTCCTCCCATTTTAAAGGATAGCCGGTGTCCTTCGATTTGGTATTAGCCGTTTATAGACGGAGGCTGTCTAAAGTTAAAGCAACACCTGATATTGATTTTCTTTTTTTTCGTGGGCAGTGGACTCTACAGTGAATGAGTCAGAGCAGCGATTTTTTTTTTATAACCTTTTTTTTTGGGGGGGGAGGAGGGGGTCGTTTGCTCTCTGTCTCTGTCTCTGTCTCTGTCTCTGTCTCTGTCTCTCTCTCTCTCTCTCTCTCTCTCTCTCTCTCTCTCTCTCTCTCTCTCTCTCTCTCTCTCCTCTCTGTTCAAGTGGTCTATTTCTTTATTCTCCAGGGCTTGTTTTTAGCTGTCAGGTTGTGGAGAGCAGAGAGTACAGGCAGGCAGGGAGTTCTCATTTGCTGCGGAAAGGACCAGTGTTGTTTGTGGGCGACAACGGCTGGGAATGACGTATTTGAAGGCACACAAAAAAAAAACTTTTCAAAGAAAACACACAAAAAGATCTGAACAGCCATGAAACGAATCGAGATAGTGGAGGGGATGAAAGATGGAAAGTGCGTGTGTTGGTGGTATAGGCTTGTGCGTTTGTGAGAGGACGACTGTGATTTATAACTTAAAGAACAGTGTATTTGTGTAGCGCTTTGAAGCCTCAGTAGATTTTTCTGTGTGAAATTCCGGCGGTAGTTTCTCCTTGGGGAGAATGCTTCGCCCACAAGAGCAGTGCCACCCTCCATAGTTTATGAATTTGTGCTTGGTGTGTGTGTGTGTTGTGTGTGTGTGTGTGTGTGTGTGTGTGTGTGTGTGTGTGTGTGTGTGTGTGTGTGTTTTTCTCATATAGAAATAGCTTTTTTCCTGTCGTCTTAGACGGTTCTGTTGCCTACAGTGTCCTGTTGTCTATCTGCTGTTTTTGTTATTGGGATATGTTAGATTTTCTTTCATGACACAGCAACCAGCATTTAAAACAAAACAATTACAAAAGTATACAGCAGCGACAAGTGGTAGAGGAAGTTATTGCACAGGTATTGTTTTTTTTCCCATGAAATACTGTCTTTTG
>CM060344.1:24571408-24573908 GCA_030674155.1 Stramonita haemastoma | reverse complement strand
CCCGACCACAACTATTTGTACTGTTGTCATTTTTGTGGTGTTCAAACTCGCTTTTTGTCTCTTTTAATCTTCACCTGTTCAATGCAACCCTCTACAGTTTCCGTGTTGGATTAATTAAACGTCTTACCAAGTGAGTCATCGACACTTTGCTCTCCGTTCCCCCCCCCCTCACCTCTCCCTCTTCTACACTCCCCCATATTTTTTTTCTTTAAACTAGCGCACCGTGACACATACTGTTTCCTCTTTTCGTGACATGGGTTTTGGTCACGATTTTGTGGACTGGCTGATCAGCCGTGTTCACTTATGGCCTTGCCTGCTTACTAAAGCCAGTACACTGCCGTACAGTGTTTTCTTTTCCGATTACTGTAGAGCTTAGCTAGCTAGCTAGCTAGCTAAGCAAAGAGCCTGTGTTTCTCTCACTGCATCAGATTTCACAATTATTGCGAAGAGAACACACGCGCTCGCACGGCTCTCATACGCATTTGCGCGCGCGCGCGCACACACACACACACACACAATCTCTCTCTCTCTATATATATATCTATCTTTATTTTTATTTTATTTATTTTTTATTTTAGTTTATACCACTTTATGTCACAGCAGATTTTCTGCGTGAAATTCGGGCTTCTCTCCCCGGGGAGAGCGCTTCGGCACAGGTGCAGCGCCTACCCTTATTTTTTTTTTCGTCAGGGATGGTGTCTAAACACGACACCTGTGTGCATGCTGGTGTTTTTCTTTTTATAATTTTGTCATCCGCTCCTACCGGCACACGATGGCCTGCTCTTCCGAAAAAGTGGAACGGGGTTTTAACGTGTGTGTACGAACTCAGCACCCCCGGTTTACTTGTTGGCAGGCAGGCGAACGTCTTAACCATCCTGCCACCTTCTCACCTTCCTTATCTATCTATCTATCTATCTATCTATCTATCTATTATCTATCTATCTATCTATCTATCTATCTATCTATCTCTCTCTCTCTCTATCTCTCTGTCTGTCTGTCTGTCTGTCTGTCTGTCTGTCTGTCTGTCTGTCTGTCTGTCTGTTATTTATTTTATAACACTTGATGTCACATATTTTTCTACGTGAAATTCGGGCTGCTTTCCGGGGAGAGCGCGTCGCCACAAGTGCAGCCCCACCCATTATTTTTCTTTTTCCTGTCTGCAACTGTATTATTTCCCTATCAGTGGCTTTATTCTACAAAATTTTGCTAGGGACAACCCTCTTGTTGCCGTGGGTTCTTTTACGTGCGCTCAATAATGATGTAAACACACGGGACCTCGGTTTATCGTCTCATCCGAAAGACTAGGACCCAAACCACCACTCATGGTCTCGTGGATGGGGGAAAAGTTTTGGGCCCAGACGGGATTCGAACCACCGCACACTCCGACCCGGACTTTTCGCTTTCTAGGCAGCCGCGTTACCTCTAACCACCGATCCACTGATTATATATAAGCTCCAAGTATGTTTAGAATATTTACTTTTTATGGCTTAAGAATCAAGAAATAAGGAAGGTGTGTGTGTGTTGTTGTGTGTGTGTTGTGTGTGGGGTGAGGCGCGTACGTGCGTGCGTGCTTGTGTTTGTGCGTGCACACAACACGCGCGCGTGTATGCAGATGTGTCATACACTCGTGCGTGCATGTCTATGTGTTTACTCGTGAGAGAGTATGCATGTGCGAACGGCATGCGTGCTTGCGTTTGTGTTGCATACCGTAGCGAAGATTTGAAATATTTCCCCTTTTTTTCCCCCGGTATTATTGTTGCACCCACACACCTTGCCAAGAGCATTACGACTGGGCTGGGAGCAATGTTGCTGAAATGATTGACTGTGATATTTCCGGCTGGACCGTGATATTTAGCCGGAAAGATCTTCTTTTTTTTTCTTTTTGTTTTGTTTGGTATGGTCCTGTGGGCTATTTTGGCTTTGGCATTTATGGTACTCCTCTCTGTCACTCGGACTCTGACCTGTCTGTCTGTCTGTCTCTGTCTCTCTCTGTGTCTCTGTCTCTCCCTCTCTCACTTTGTCTCTGTGTGTCTCAGTGTGTCTCTCTCTGTTTCTCTCTATGTCTGTCTGTCTGTCCGTCCGTCAGTCCGTCTGTCTGTCTGTCTGTCTGTCTGTCTGTCTGTCTGTCTGTCTGTCTGTCTGTCTTCTCTCTCTCTCTTCTCTCTCCCTCTCTCTCATCGCCTCTTGGGGTGTGATTGCATATTTGTGTGTGTTTGTGTTGTGTGTGCATGCATATGCGCGTGTGTGTATGCGTGCGTATGTCTCTCTCTCTCTCTTACACACACACACTCACAACACCACACACACACACACACACACAACACACACACACACACACACACACACACACACACACACAACACCAAACACACAACACACACGGAAAAGAAAGAGAAGAAAGAAAGAAGAGAGAGAGAGAGAGAGAGAGAGAGAGAGAGAGAGAGAGAGAGGAGAGAGAGAGAGAGAGAGATTAATTATGTGACTAGGAAGGGCTTGTGTG
>CM060344.1:24556732-24559232 GCA_030674155.1 Stramonita haemastoma | reverse complement strand
AGGGCAAAAAAAAAAAAAAAAAAAAACCAACAAAACCACCCACGAATGATGATTTAGGTGGTGGCTCGAACCCTCACCATTAGATCACGCGAGCTCATCATCGCTCTAACCACTAGGCTATCCTGCCCCCCTTCCCCAGCAATACACATAAATCTTGATGAGGGGTATTACGAAATTACTGCCACGAAAGCTACCCGACCGATAGCATCGCTCATTCTGTGCCGACTGTCGGTAATGTTGCGGGCAATGGTATCTGGGAAGATAGCAGCAGAATTGTTGTTAAAATGATGTACGGTCTGTTACGAGACAGTCTGAAACTCGGGAAAACAGGAACGCGAAATTCGAGATTTTGTGTATTGCTTCGTATTGCTGACTGCGCGTGTCCTGGACACATTTCGTTATTGTTGATAGTTTTCTAACTAATCCTATCTGCTGTTGTTTTTCTCCCCTCCGACACAGGGATCGAATTAAATGCTATTGTATCATGAATTAAAACCTGTTCCGCTTTTCGGAGGAGCAGGCCCTGAATTAAAACTCGTTCCGCTTTTCGGAAGAGCAGCCATTGTGTGCCGGTGGGAGGGGATGACAATATTGACAAAAAATGCATGCACATGGGAACTGGATGCAAAAAAAAATAAATAAAAAAGCACATGAGTGCTAATTCCATTATCTTCGAAAATAAAAGAATAAATAGAATAAAATCACACACACAACACACACACGTACGTCTTCTTCCATCTTATGACCGCCTTGGAACTCTCTTTAGGCTTGATAGACATTACACACCTTCCACCCCCTCCCCCACTCCCTCCGCCCCTTCAACCCCCCCCCCCCCCCCCCCCCCCTTCATCTATCCTCATCCCCAATCTTATCCCATCCTGTCCAGCCCCGGACTGTTGACACTGATCTGTAGCCCCGTGGGCCAGGGACTCCAGGCAGTCACCATGCCTCAACCAGCAGTACTATAGCCTACAGCAACTACGTACGGAAGCAGGCTTCCAACATGACAAGGTCCCCTAACCCTTACCACAGTCCTTGTCCTTAACAGGTAGGAAAAGTTGACCCTGTACGAAAAAGACGTCAGGCACAGATTGGTAAGGAAATTTATCTGGAAGTGACTGTTTTGTGGAGGGTTTTTGTAGGTGTGATTTTTTTTCCACCTTTTTTTTTTGTTTTGTTTTGCGTGTTTTGTTCGCTTGTTGTTTTTTTTGTTTCGTTTTCTGAACCAAATTCTTCTTAGACACAGCAAAAATATGGCACAATGAATAGAGACCCGAGTTCGATTCCCGTTGGAGGGGATTTTTCCTCTGGCGTTAACATCAGTGCTGACTCCACTCTCCCCTATAGTCCTTCGAATGAGACTGTAAACCGAGGCCCCGTGTGCGAACGCACGCAGACCATCTTGAGCACTCGTTAAATCCTGTTCCGCTTTTCGTGAGAAGGCCATTGTGTGTGCCGGTGGGAACGGATGACAATATTTACACAACTGCATACACAGGGGACTGGATGAAAAAAGCACATGAGTGCTTATTCCATTATCCTCGATATAAAAGAATGGAATAGAATTTTTTTTTTTAAAAAAAGAATAGAGATTGACATGAAAAACTAAATAAAACAACAACAGAACATTTTTTTTTTGGAATGTCACACAATATATAGTTTCATCAATTTTTTTTAAAAGTATTTTAGTCTCCTTGGTATCAATTTTTGACAGAGAAACTAGAACTGACTCGCAAGCATTTCAAAAACAATTTCGAAATTATGTGATAATACCAGATCTGTCCAGTTTAATGTTTAGTCACTTTTAGCCACTCCGTGAAGTCGTGATGTGACAACTTTAAAAGTGTGGGGGGGGGGGAAAAACAACAGTATACACAAGCATCGAACCTTACGCTGAAACGACTTACTGGGAATTTCCGCTGAATGACAAAAGCCGAAGTGCCTAGCCTGTTACTGGTGCATGATCCAGGACCCGCCCTATTTGCTGAGTTCACATCATGTCAGTATAAAACAAAGGTGCCGACCAGTCCAATATCAGTTCCTTCTTCATTTAATATCAACTCTGTACACTTTAGCCGCCGCTGTAGTCTAGTGGTTAGGGCGTGGGACTCGTAATCTAAAGGTTGCGGGTTCGATCCCAGCTTTCGGCTATGGCGTTGTGCCCTTGGAAAAGGCACTTTACGGCTATTTTCTCACCACCCCACCCAGGTGTAAAAGGGGTACCAACCTTGTGTTGGGGGTTAACCCTGCGATAGACTGGCGTCCTATCCAGCGGGGGGGGGGGGGGGGGGGGGAGTCTATGACTCTCAGTCGCTTAACGCCACAGAAACCGGGATAAGCACCGGCATGATGAGCCTTAGGCTCGGGACAGACTTGAACTTTAACTGTACACTTTGACCCCCACTCTGTCAATCAGTTCGAAGTTTTTTCCTACCTTTTTTTTTTTTCCCGTTCCTCGGCTACAGATCCCGAGATTTACCAATGGTGAAGTTTTGCAATA
>CM060344.1:24541732-24549232 GCA_030674155.1 Stramonita haemastoma | reverse complement strand
CATAAAGGGGGGGTTGCCGAACTGCTTAGTATTTTGGTGTGAAAAAAAAATCCAATAACAACAACAAAAACTACCGTATAAAAAAAGTCAGTTACACAAAATATGACTTACGACAACAAAATATCTCTTATTCTGAAAGTTTTACACAAAATATAAAGCGAGGCTACGCACAACCTCAGGCTGACTTGACGCCATGAGTAGACAGAGTCTAAAAGAATTAGGCTGCCTACTATATTTTACAGGGATGTAATTCTGCCTAACATCCTCTAATACTGGACAGCATACCACAAAATGTACTTCATCCTCAGGTGCTTGCTTACATAATGGACATAGTAACCTGGGGTCATCACCATCATGTTGAGAGAGAGAGACAGACAGACAAAGACAGACAGGGACAAAAAGACAGCAAGTTTCAGACTCGGGGAATCAAAGGAGTTCAATGTAAGGCCACTTGCCTGTATACAAAGTGACACAACACGCAAACCAAAAATAAATAAATAAATAAATAAATAAAAAGAGCAGGATACGTAAAGGAACATAATACAAGGAGCAAAAAGCTGAACGAAACAAAAATGAAAATCATCCTGAGACATACCAATATTTTTTGTTTGCGTCTATGCTGTAACTGTTCACAGCTGTTGTTCTCGCCGTAGCAGAAGAGTATGAAAAAATAAATATAAACATAGCAACATCTCTAGTAATTATACAACTACCACTGTCACGCAGATTGTAAGACCGGGTTTTTGTCATTTGAATAGAATGATATGCTTAGACAAGCATTTTCTGTCTGAAAGCACAGAGAGAGAGAGAGAGAAAGAGAGAGAGAGAGAGAGAAGAGAGGGGGAGGGGGGGGGGGGGGGGGGGGGGGGGGGGAGGGGGGGGACACAGAAAAGCTAAGAAAGGACTGAGAGCTAGAACAAAGAGAGACAGAGACAGAGAGAGAAAGAGAGAGAGAGAGAGAGAGAGAGAGAGAGAGAGAGAGAGAGAGAGAGAGAGAGAGAGAGAGAGAGAGAGAGAGAGAGAGAGAGGAGAGAGAGACAATGACAATGACAATGACAAAGACATTGAAAAAGGTTTATTATGTTAAGCGAGATGCCCATTCACATGGGGACAGTGGGAGAGGGGCAGGGCACAAAAAGATATCATATAATGAGAACTTAATACAATGCAGCCCCCAAAGTCATCATGGCATGGATTCCACAACATGGTTATAGGGTATATTAGATCCTATTAATTCATAACCTTTGGTCAGCCCTTACAAAAGGAACTGGTAAGGGGAGGAATTTCCACAACGCTGTACAAATCCAAGTCAGCATCTTACATCAAACTGGTCTGCGACAAGGAAACCAGGTAGGTCACGATGTCTCTTCTTCCCTTTTAATCATCGCTTGTGCAACTTTGCACCCTAACACGCCAACACGTGATAAATTCGTGATGATCCAGGTAGCATGTGGCGTACATCTGTCTGTCTGTCTGTGTCTCTGCCTCTCTCTCTCTCTGTCTGTCTGTCCTGTCTGTCTGTCTGTCTGTCTGTCTGTCTCTCTCTCTCTCTCTCTCTCTCTCTCTCTCTCCTCTCTCTCTCTCTCTCCTCTTCTCTCTCTCTCTCTCTCTCTCTCTCATATGAGACATATGAGTCTTTTAATTTAAAACAATTAATAGCATCACCAACACGTGTTACTGAAAACTCCAAGACTCTAATTGACCATATATATGTTAATAACCAGAATTCCATCACTGAAATAAATGTTCCGATATTTGGTTGTAGTGATCACTTCCCCATCTGTGTTACGTGGTGTAAAAAAGGGTTAAAATTTCCGAAAATTAATCACAAAATTATCACATACAGGAATTTTTCTAACTTTGATGATGCTCAATTTCTTTCAGATCTGTTAAACTCGCCTTTAAACGATGTATATCAGTGCACTGACCCTAATCAGTCCTTAGAATTATGGTACAAACATTTTTTATAGTATTTATAATAAGCATGCACCATTTCAAACCAAAAGAGTCAGCTACCAATCTAAACCTCCATGGCTGACAAAAGAAGTACAAAAACAAATATACCAAAGAGATTATCTTTTGAAAAAAGGAAGCCATCAAGAATATAAAAAGCAAAGAAAATTTTGTAACCTTCCTCCTACGTGCTGAAAAAAAGAAATACTTTGAAGACTTAATCAGTAAAAAGAAAGACAGCAAGTCTGTATGGAAAGCAGTCAATCTACTTACTAGAAAGAACTGTAATAAAACACCTAACGATTTAGACGATATCTCTGCTGATGCTTTAAAACCTTCATTTTGCAACTATTTCAGATAGAATAATAAATAATGATAAATCAAAAACTAATAACTTAAAAGTTTTAGAAGCCTTTTGCAGCAACAAAAGTATTAACTCCGAACTAAGAATTCCATGCATGAGCGTACACGAAGTATTTACCCGCTTTGAAAAGTATGAAGCAGACGGCAACTTGTGGCTTAGATGGTTTGAATAGCAAAATTCTTAAATTAGCTGCACCAGTCATAGCAGAGACACTGACTTACATCTATAATCTTTGCATAAGCAAAAATACCTTTCCAACTATGTTTAAACACAGTAAAATTATTCCTTTGTATAAATCAGGAGATCGAACTGATCCCTCTAATTATAGACCCATCTCAATTTTATCTGTCCTCTCAAAACCACTAGAGAAACACATTAATAAATGCCTACTTACTCATTTAAATGAAAATAGCCTTATACACACCCCAATCAGTCTGGGTTCAGACCAAATCATTCATGCCACACTGCCCTTGTTAAACTTATAGACAGATGGTTAGTTAATGTAAACAAAAAAGAATTTACAGGAGTTTTATTTATAGATTTTGCGAAGGCCTTTGATGTTATCGACCACAATCTGCTAATAAGGAAACTTGTATATTATAAACTATCTTCTGATGCCTTAAAAGCTTATATCTTCCTTCCTTTCTAACAGACAACAACAAGTTTATGTTAACAAATATTGTTCCCCTTTTCTACCAAATAAATTTGGTGTACCACAGGGTTCTATCCTAGGTCCCGCATTATTTTCTGTTTACATTAATGATCTCCCTTTATTTACAAAAGCTTCCTGTGACTTATTTGCAGATGACACCACTATTGATATTAACCATGTTAACTCGTCTCAAGTCTTCCGCAATTTGCAAGAAGATATTAATGTACTTCTGGAATGGACTCAAATAAACCACATGGCACTTCATCCAAAGAAAACCAAATTTATGCTCATTTCCACAAGACAGAAACGACAGAACCTTAACTTCGATCTACCACCGCTTTATATTGGCAATGAAAAAATAGAGGAAGTCTCAAATCACAAAATCTTAGGGATAACTATTGATAACAACCTACTATGGTCTGCCCACATCGAAAAACTGTCAAAAGCCATTGCCTCAAAGGTATACCAACTCGGTAAGATAAAAAATTTCCTAACTCTGCATGCCAGAAAAATATTCTTTTATTCTTATATTCAAACTTCTATTGATTATGCATCTACATTGTGGGATATGGCCAGCAACAATCTCCTTAAATTAATAGTGAGAGTGCATAAACGCGCCATAAAGCTTATCTTAAACAAATCATCTTCTTTAACAGTAGCTGACCATTCGGAGAATAATATTCTTCCCCCTTAAATCCAAGCTTCTTTTTAACAAAGGAGTTTTGATGCATAAGATCTTACATGGAAATGCCCCATCCTTATTACAAAGCATTTTTTTTCAGTAAATAATTCTAGACACTCTCATTTGATTAATCTACCTCTACCTAAGATGATCCTATTTAAATCAAGCCTGGCATATTCTGGGGGGTGGCTGTGGAATAGGCTTCCATCCCAATTAAAAAATGAAACTAATCTGACAAAATTTAAAACAATGTATCATAATCTTTTGATGAAACAATATGATATAACATATCTCCTTCCCAAGATGTATTAGTGTAACATGTATATCCTGTTTCCTTACTTGTTAACTTTGTCTTCTTCTTCCTTCTTCTTTCTTCTTCTCTCTCTCTTCTCTCTCTCCTCTCTCTCTCTCTCTCTCTCTCTCTCTCTCTCTCTCTCTCCTCTCTCCTTCTTTTTGCATTATTGGTATCCATGTTTGTGTATGTTCGTTTGTATCAATTGCTTTGTTTTTCTTGGAATTATTTTTCTTTTCTTTGAGGGCTGGATGAAAAAAAGTCTTGTTACTTAATCTATTACCCTCGTTAAATAAAATTTGCGTTTGCGTTTGCGTTTGCGTTTGCGTCTCTCTCTCTCTCTCTCTCTCTCTCTCTCCTCTCTCTCTCTCTCTCTCTCTCTCCTCTCTCTCTTCTCTCTCTCTCTCTCTCTCTCTGCAGTAGTGAAACCCTGGAATGTGGGTGCGAAAAACCTGGCAGTCACAAACACAGCGGTTTCAGCTATCTATAGATAGCCTGACTAAGAAGCATGCATCTCACTCCTCCTCCTCCTCCTCCTTCTCCTTCTTCTCCTCCTCCCAGAATTGTCAGCACGGGCCGTTAATTACTGTCCGTAAGAAACGTGCAATTACACACCCCTTCCTCACCACGCCCTCCCCCCCCCCAAAAAAAAAAACCACCCTCCTACCCAACCCACGCAAACGTGCACGTTATCGTGCATGCACACACACACACACACACACACACACACACACACACACACACACACACAGTGTTAGACACAGAGAGAGAGAGAGAGAGAGAGAGAGAGAGAGAGAGAGAGAGAGAGAGACACACACACACACACACACACACACACACACACACAACACACACACACACACACACAACACACACACACACACAGTGTTTAGACAGACACACACAGTGTTAGACAGAGAGAGGGAGGGAGAGAGAGAGAGAGAGAGAGAGAGAGAACTCGAACTCGAACTCGAACTCGAAAGGTTTATTCATGAAAAAAGGCCACTGGCCCATACATGAAGGGGGTTGCCGAATAACGATAACGATAATTGCTTTAAGCTGACACACAACACCATTCCATGCCATGGAAACCACAGCATTGATTTGTAATGTACATGGAGACACGACACTCTTTACAGTCCGGATATGTTACGGCATTCCGAGCCTTTCTTTAGTCCAGTCATTGTCACTGGCCCTCCGCCTACCTAGCCAAGACAGCGATGTAATAGTTCTCTAAGTGTCGCCAAGTCCCTTGAAGCACACGAAAGGGTCTCCGTGTGTAGTGTGTGCTGGATTCGCTTCCCATTCCGCAAACTGGCGAGTTTTTCCTCTTTTAACATGTTTTTCTCTTGCTGTTTGACAAACCAGTACACACATACTGGCTCAGTGTCTGGTTGCATGCGAGCTGGATCACAATGTCATCTGATTCACACGTCACAATATCTTCACCATCTGAATGATGTAGGACAGATTTTCTAAAGTGTGTATTTCTTTGTCTGTCTCTCAGCCTTTTCTGTACTGATCTATCAGTTAGAGTAGCCACATACTGTTTGACATTTCCTTTGTCGAATGCACCAACAATATTATCATCGTTCACCTCAGGCTGCAAAACACCCATATCAGCACAGTCACTACAATCAGACATACACAGAGGTTCTAAATCAACTGATGATGGCAACTAACTGATGTTTTTGTGTTGATGTCCTGTGTGTGTGCTGTTGGTAGGTCTACTCTATGCGTATCTGCGCATGCTGCATTCTGCTGTTCTACACTTTTGTCAGGTGGAATCGAGGCACTGAAGACACAGTCACTTTCACACACAACACTTGCCTGCTTCTCTTTATGCTTTCGAGCGCGTTCCAAATCTCTGCGGGTTTGGGAGTAGGATTTTTTCCTATAGTATTGTACTTGTGTGCTGCGATTCACTGTTGGATCCGCCATGTTGGTTGACACTGCTGTGTCCACTGGTTTAAGTCGCAAGACAAAAACCACGCTGTCCCCTTCTCCTGCCACTTTCCAGCTGGAGACTGCATTGTCAGTCAGCAGGGCGCCTAAGGTCCTCTCCACAGCCGCTGGAAGTCCAGTAACTGGCATTTTTGTATGAATTACGAGTTTTACTGTAGCTCACAGAAAATGTACGCCCTGTCCGCTTCGCGTCTCGTGACCAACCCCCGAGAGAGAGAGAGAGAGAGAGAGAGAGAGAGAAGAGAGAGAGAGAGAGAGAGAGAAGAGAGAGAAGAGAGAGAGAGAGAGAGAGAGAGAGAGAGAGAGAGGGGGGGGGGGGGGGGGGGGGGGGGGGGGGAGACACAGAAAAGCTAAGAAACGAATGAGTGATGCTAGAAATGCTCGGGGCGAAAATGGGGGATGATTATCTCCGCGATTATTATTGTTCTCCATGGAAATCAATCAGTAAGAGGGAACCAACTATCGTCAATTAGAATTATCTGTCAGAGAGCGTTCCCAATGGTGGGACATCTAGCTAGCCAAGCCAGTTCAGTGGGTACAACCGTTTGTTGCAGGATTTCAGAGTCGTTCAATTCGATCCTCGTGTGCCCTGCTACGTTGGAAGAACAGACTTTCTCGTTTTTTGTGGTGATTTTAAATCCCCCCCCCCCCCCCCCAGTTCTTCAGAAGGGATTCAAAGGTATTTTTGTATTTTTGTATTTTGTATTTTGTAACCACTTTATGTCACGCAGATTTCTCTGCGTGAAATTCGGGCTGCTCTCCCTGGGAGAGCGCGTCGCCACATGTGCAGCGCCTACCCTTTTTTTTTTTTTTTTTTTCCTGCATGCAAGTGTATTTGTTTTCCCTATCAGAGTGGCTTCTTTCTACAGAATTTTGCCAGGGACAACCCCCTTGTTGCCGTGGTTCTTTTACGTGCGCTAAATAGTGATGTGTAACACACGGGACCTCGGTTTATCGTCTCATCCGAAAGACTAGCGCCCAGACCACCACTCAGGGTCTAATGGATGGGGAAAAAGTTTTGGGTCCAAACGGGGTACGAACCCCACACACTCCGACCCGGACTTTTTGCTTTCTAGGCAAGCGCCGTGACCACCTAGACCACCGATCCATAGGTGATAATCATATGCAATGTGTGGGTACATAGTTACACTGTCTTCCAAGCACGTTAAGAGGCAGTCTCTTTTTTTCAAAGGAGACTACGCTATCGAGCACTGGTAGGAATAGAATGACAAAATACACACACGCACACAACAAATTCATTCTCTCTCCTCTCTCTCTCTCTCTCTTCCTCTCCTCCTCTCTCTCTCCTCTCTCTCTCATCCTCTCTCTCTCTCTCTCACCTCTCTCCCTCACTCCTCTCTCCCTCTCTCTCACTCTCCACTCATACACACACACACACTTACACTCTACCCCCCCCCCCCCCCCCAAACACACATATATATATACAACCTCCACCCACCACACACACACACACACAACAAAATCCGGTAACATGATCATACAACTGACTATACCCATCGCATTTTCTGGTGCAAATGACACCATCAGAAGGACGGGAAGTTGTAAACGGTTCCGAAAGTTTGACAGAAAAA
>CM060344.1:24540537-24541632 GCA_030674155.1 Stramonita haemastoma | reverse complement strand
GATGAATTAAGGGAAAGTGAGTAATTTTTCACCCTAAAGGGCTACCAATTCCCTTGTTTTCAGACCCAATGACATACTAACACATGATTACACTTGAGTTATTTACACCTCGTGAGTGATGAATCTCTCTGTGTGTGTGTGTGGTGCGCGTGCGTGCGTGCGTGCTTTGCGGCGTGGTGCGTGCGTGCGTGTGTGTAGAAAGAAAGAAAGGGACGAATGAATGAATGAAGATAGAAAGAAGAAGACAAGAAGGAGGGAGAAAGAAAAAAAGGGAAAAAAAAAAAGCAACAACAAACCCAGAAAGAAAGAAAAAAGGGACAAAGAAAAGAATAAACGAAAAAATAAAAAAACAAACCCAAAACAACCCAACAACAACTACTAAAGAAACAATCAACAAATCAAAAACCCAACGAGGAGCCGGTTAACGTTGAGTTTGACGGCTTGCATAATTAAGAGCTGACGGGGAAGCTGCAGGTTCTGATTGGCTAATCAAGCTGGATACACACGATTAATTATTCATGAGTTGCCACCAGATTACCTTTCCAGAGCATTCGGCTGGAATTCTTTTCCTTCCTTCCTTCTTATTCTTCCCTTAATCTCTCTGTATCCCCACCCCCACCTCCCACCCCAAAAGAAAAAAAAAAAAGAAAAGAATTTTTTTTTTGTTCCTTTACCTGAATTTTTTTTATGTGAGGTTTCTTTTTGTGTCTCTTTTGGAGTTAGTTTGGGTCCCCCCCCCCCCCCCCCCCCCCCCCCCCCGTTCTTGCAAAGGGAGAAAAACATGTGGAATATGTACATCAAAGGATTTATCAATTGATTTCGTTCTTTTTTCCTTTTTTTTTTTGTTTTTTCTTTCTTTCTTTTTTTTTTTTTGTTCGTTTGTTGGTTGGTTGGTTGTTTCTTTTTTTTCTTTTCTTTTTTCTTTATCTCTTTCCTTAATTTTTTTTCTGTCTTACCCTTTTCGTTTCTGTTCTTTCTTCCTTTTTTTTTTCTAACTTACTTTTAACTTTTTCTTTCTCTCGTCTTTTCTTTTTACTTTTTTTTTTGGGTTTATTTACTGGATCGCCTTTGATCTTTCTGACTTCTTTTTGTTCC
>CM060344.1:24525537-24530537 GCA_030674155.1 Stramonita haemastoma | reverse complement strand
TTAAGGTTGAGCTGCCACAGTCGTGTGTGTTTGTGAGGAGAAGGTGTTTTGGTTTTTTTTTTTGGGGGGGGGGGGCATTTCTCTTTCCCCCCCCCCCCCCTCCCTTACCTCCCTCCCTTCTCGTGTGGAGGACGTAAGTTTAGGTTTCGCTACTGAAGTATTTTACTTCCTCGAAGGTGCGGCTAAGAGATTTTTTTTGGGGGGGGACTGGTTAGTGGTTTTTTATTATTATTATATTATTATTATTATTATTATTAAATTTTATATTATTATTATTTATTTATTATTATTTTTTTTTAATTTATTTTTTAGTTTTAGTTTTTTGATTTTTAAAGCGCGGTGTTGACAGTGGCGAACGTCAGTGTGATTTAGGTGGTTTTAAAGCTGTAAGTGTTCTGACAGTTTTTCCCTTCGTTGAAGCTGTCGTATTCTTCCTTATAGGTTACGGTGACGCTGTAAAGTTTTTCGGGTTGAAGTTAATTTTTTCTTTGGGTTGACAATTTTTGACGTTTAATGATGCTAAACGCGAAGTTGTTTCTTTTGATGTTTTGAAACATATATTTTTGAAGAAGGTGGGTAGTGTTTGTCTAATTTGTCTTTGTTTACTTTTGTTTTTTTTCGCCCACCGGTGCATTCTTATTTTGTTTTTTCTAATAATTTATTTATTTATTCGTGTACTTATTTCCACATTTTACTACTTACTCCTGACATCTTATTCTCTTGTTTATCTTCACACCATTCCCTTATTGAGTTCATTCCTGTCTTCGTTCATTTGTTATCGCAGGGATAAAGTATGTAGGATTTTTTTCTTCTGAAAGCAACTTATAAGACTTACACCCAAACCATTTCCCTTTTCGAAATCTTTTTCCCCAAACCATTTCCCTTTTCAATGCAAAATCGTCTTCTTTTTCCCAAACCATTTCCCTTTTCCAAATCCTCTTCTTTTTCGAACACTCACAGACAGTAGTAACTGCTGTTGCCTGCCATATGAAGGAAAAACGCGTTGCGCTGCCGTTAAGCGTCTGACAAAAGTCAGGCCCAGCGCATCCCACTTTCGCGTGCTTTGCAATTTATTACAACCTCTGACCAACTTATTTTCCGTCTAAAATGCCACTACAGAGACGAGATTTTTTTTTTTTTAACCACAGAACCAGAACAGCAAGAGGCATACAAGTGATAATCCACAAGCCAGAGGACGAAGCAGTGAGACGTATTGTTTATTTGCAGGTTCTTATCATCCTGCGTTTTTAGTTTCAAATCCCTGTGTGTCAGTGCGCGCGCGCGTTGCGTGCGTGCGTGCGTGCGTGTGTGTGTTAAACTCATCTTTACAACACAAATCAACAGAAGAATTTCAAGTTCTCTAACGTCAGTGGTTTTTGCTGAAAACGTGGTAAAAGAGTGTGAAAAATTGGACAATGATATCGCACAGTTTGCTTCAAAAACAGGGAAGATGAGTGTCAAAATTTGGGCACGATATATCGCGGGTTTTAACAGTGAAGAGAGTGTCAAATTGGGCACGACATATCGTCGTGGTTTTACAGTGAAGAGAGTGTTAAATACGACACGAATATCGTAGTGGTTTTACAGTGAAGAGAGTGTTAAAATCGGACACAATATCGTAGTGGTTTTAACAGTGAAGAGAGTGTAAAATTGGACACGAATATCGTAGTGGTTTTAACAGTGAAGAGAGTGTAAAATTGGACACGAATATCGGGACGCTTTTACAGTGAGGAGAGTGTAAAATTGGACACGAATGTCGCTGCAGTTTGACAGTAGAGTGTAAAATTGGACAAGAATATTGCAGTGTTTGCTTAAAACAGTGAAGGTTAAGAGAGAGAAGAGTTAGAGAGAGAAGAAGAGAGAGAAAGAGTTGTAGTGGTGTAACGTAAAATTGTGTAGGAATATCACAGCGGTTTGTTAAAACAGTAGATAGATGAGAGTGTAAAATTGGGAAAAAATACCGTTTGATTAAAGCAGCGAAGAGAGTAGAAAACTGGACACACATATCATAGTGGTTTGCTTAAAACATTGAAGAGAGTGTAAAATTAGACACACATATCATAGTGGTTTGCTTAAAACATTGAAGAGAGTGTAAAATTGGACACAAATATCATAGTGGTTTGCTTTAAAACATTGAAGAGAGTGTAAAATTGGACACGAATATCATAGTGGTTTGCTTTAAAACATTGAAGAGAGTGTAAAATTGGGAAAAGAAAATATCGCAGCTGTTTGCTTTAAAACATTGAAGAGAGTGCAAAATTGGACACAAGTATTATAGTGGTTTGCCTAAAAATTGAAGAGAGTTTAAAATTGGACAAGGAATATCGCAGCGGTTTGCTTAATTAAAAGAGAGAAGAGAGAGAGAGAGAGAGAGAGTGTGTGTGTGTGTGTGAAATCGAAACCGGACATGACTACCGCATCTTTTGATGTGGCTGGTCAGTGGCCTCGCTGGACCTAATGATGTGAGCAGTTTCCGTGGCGGCAGGTGTAGTAAGTGTGTGTGCGTGTTTATGTGCTGAAGGTGGTGGTGGGTGAATCATCGGTGGTGATGTAAATGATTGATACTGTAAGTGCAAGTCCTCTGTGCGGCGTTGTGTTGGGGAAACGACACTATGAGCTTCTCTGCTGGGAAAGATGCTGCCTGTAAGTTGTACTGGGTTTGTGTATTTGTTGTTGGTTTTTTGGGGGGGTTGTGGCTGGAGGGGTGGTGTGTGTGTGTGTGTGTGTGTGTGTGGTGTGTGTGTGTGTGTGTGTGTGGTGTGTGTGTACTATGATGATTGTTTTTTGGAGGGTGTTTTCAAACATTATTAAAAGGGGATATTTTTCTTTCTTTGGCTTAGTTAATTTTTTTTCCCCCGTTTAGTGTTACTTGTAAGAAAAAAAGTGTTATGTTCAATACCCCTTCCAAATATCCCTGCCCCAAAAAAAAAAAAGTGGAAAAATTTTCACAGTCTTAGCAAATCAAAAGTAGACATATATTACGTATTCACACACACACACAACACACACACCACACCAACACACCACACACACACACACACACACCCCACACACACACACAATATATATATATATATATATATATATATATATATATATATATATATATATATATATATATATAAAACGATGCAAAAAATACAGCAGTTTCATTTTTAGGCAGGTACTTATCTATTCACATAATACATTGCATGTTAAAAAATTCTTTTATTTCGAGGATAATGGAATGAAAAAAAAAATCCACTCGTGGGCCCTTTAAAATTTTTTTTTTTACATCCAGTCCCCGTGTGTAGTTTGTAGATTTTGTCATCCGTTCCCACCGGCACACGATGGCCTACTTTTTCGAAAAGCAGAATCAGAACCAGAATAGTAGAAGCATAGCAAAGGTTCCATCTTTGCAGGTTTAGCGAGAAAATTTTAACACGATTCTCGGTAACAGACAAAACTTATGCAGCTTATAGCAGATAACCGAACGATTATGATTTAAAAAAAAAAGAAAAGAACTATTGCTTTGTGTCTTCAGAAAGCAAAAGTCATCGATTTTGTGATGAGGCGAACTATTTCGCCAAAGCAAGCCGTCGGTAAGGGTGTAATTGTGAAAATTAAACAACGCTAGGGGAAGAGGGTGTATGATTTCGTTTTTCATTTCCTCTTCTTTTTTTCCCCATAACAAACAACACCAAACACACAACACATCACAACAACACACACAAAACAAAAATACATACTATCCTGGAGTTAACATCATGCTGACTCACTCTCCAAAATCCTTCGGAATAGACTTTAAACAGCCGTGCGAATGCACAGACATCTGGCACACGTTAAATCGTCCTTTCGAAGAGTAGGATCGGTCGATGGAAAGATGAATTAAACGCAACACGGGACGAGAAAAAGCAATGATGCTTATTGTATCTCGATATAAAAGAATAAATTAAAAAAAAAATAAATAAAACATACATACATACATACGATACTACATACATACATACATACAATACATACATACACACACCACTACCAACACCACAAACACACACACCACACAACACAACACACAATATATATTCCTATATTTATATATTTATGATAGAGGTAGTTCTTGTGTTTTTTTGTAGATGTTGTGCGGGGGAAAAAAAGGAGTAAAAAGTCTTCGGCTTGGAGTTATGTGCCTTTGTTCGTTTAGAGTCGAAGTTAAAAAGTTATAGCCCTTGTTTTTCCAGTCGAATCAATTCATAATCAAAACTTGACCTCAGTGAACAGTAGAGAATACATTAAGGAATAAAATAATTTCTCGCCTCAGATGATTTTATGAATACAGGTATATAGTGTGTGAATAGGCTGTGAAATTTGAGACGCACAGAAGTTAACTGAAGGAAGCGCGCACACTCAAAATGCCCGCATGCACCCACGCACTCAAACGCGCACGCATGCACGAACGCACAGCACGCACGCACGCACGCACGCACGCACGCACCCACGCGAACACACACACACACACACACACAATACAAATATATATATAATATATATATATATATATATATATATATATATATATATATATATATATATATATATATATATACATACATAGACAGAGAGATTGAGACAGAGATTTAGAGAGAGAGATTAGGAGAGAGAGACAGAGACATTGAGAGAGAGAAGAGGAGGAAGAGGAGGAGGATGCAAGGGGAAAAAAATTGGGTGCAGCAACGCGGCATTTTAACCACTAAAGATTGATATGCCCCCCAGGGAAGGCGTTACATTTCCCCCCCTCTCGTTTATTTCAAGAGAAGCTTTTAAAATACCTGACACACAGCACGTTTAAAACACTTTACATACAAAGATCATGAATGCTTGAAACAAATTACTTACATAGCAATGCCAACAATCGCTTCAGACATTCTTGTTCTTGTTGATTAAAAAAAGAAATTTATGCTTAAAAAAACAACAACAACCATCCAGCTTGTCAGGTACAGAAGACTCTCCTCTCTCTCTCT
>CM060344.1:24522478-24525437 GCA_030674155.1 Stramonita haemastoma | reverse complement strand
TGTGTGTGTGTTCTGCAATTCAACGTCTTTGTACAATACGTGATATTAGGTGTGTGTGTATGCACGCGCGTGCGTTTGTGCGTGCATGCATGCATGTGTGTGTTTTGTTCCAGTACTTTTTCTCACATTTTCATACAAGCATACACGGCATATATGCATACTCAACACACACACACTCACACAAACACACACTCACACACACACACACACACACACACTCACACACACACACACACACACACACACACACACACACACACACACACACACACACACACACACACACACGCTCATACGCACGCTCATACACACGCACGCATGCACACACATATATTCAAAAACACATTCACACACGCACACTACACGCACGCACGCACGACGCACCACACACACAACACACACACACACACACACACACACACACACACACACACACACACACACTCACTCACTCACTCACTCTCTGTCTCTTTCTGTCTCTGTCTCTGTCTCTGTCCTCTCTCTCTCTCTCTCTCTCTCTCTCTCACGAAGATTTTACATGCTCCAGCTCATAAACCTCTTAAGGAAGAACCCTAAAGGAAGGCCTGCCTGTCTGTCTATATTACTGTGCTACGAGATTGCGTTTTATGTACAGTTCACAAGATAAACAAGCCTCCTTGACAAACCAAGAGCTTCGTTTCAGAGAAAACAAGGAGCTTTGTCTTAGAGGAGAAAAAAAAAAGGTTTACCCCATCGGGGATATGCTATCTGAAGTCAAATGCCACCCAACCTCCCTCTCTCTCTCTCTCTCTCTCTCTCTCTCTGTCTCTCTCTGCTCTCATCTCTCTCTCTCTCTCTCTCTCTCTCCTCTCTCTCTCTCTCTCTCTCTGTCTGTCTGTCTGTCTGTCTGTCTGTCTGTCTGTCTGTCTGTCTTCTCTCTCTCTCTCTCTCTCCTCTCTCTCTCTCTCTCTCTCTCTCTCTCTCTCTCTCTCTCTCTCTCTCTCCTCTCTCTCTCTCTCTCTCCTCTCGTGTGTGTGTGTGTGTGTGTGTTGTGTGTGTGTGTGTGTGTGTGTGTGTGTGTGTGTGTTGTGTGTGTATGTTTCTAATTTTATACCCTCTTTCTTTTCTATAAATTTGCACAAGCATACACATGCCCGTGATCAGACACACATACATGCATGCAAGTGCGATGTACGTGTACGTGTACGTATCCGTAATCAGCACACAGACACAGACACAGACACACACACACTGACACACAAATATACACAGAGAACAGACAGACACACAGACACAGACAGACACACAGATACTCACACAAAAGAGACACACACAGACACAGACACAGACACACACAGACACAGACACAGACACACACACACACACACACACACACACACACACACACACACACACCACACACACACACACACACACACACACACACACATAGTAGTGTAATGTATGTGCATACCTAGCAGACCCATCACCTTGCAGAAATGCACACACACAGACACCAGACACTTCAACACACCACACACACACACCACGCCACGCACGCACGCACGCACGCACGCACGCACCGCACGCACGCACCACACACACACACACACAACACACAACACACACACAACACAACACACACCACCACACACGCACGCACACACACACGCACGCTTTTTTTAACGTAAAGATAAATGGCGATGGTGTTTAGGAGCTGTAAGATAGGAAAGGACGGGCTAATGCTGTTGTAGACTGTCTAAAGCCACCTTAAACTACAAGAGTTTGCCAACTTCCGAAGAAGCGAGAGCAGTGTCTGGACCAAGTCATTTAACTTCTTTCCAACTTCCTTTGTTCGGAACTGGTCTTTGTCTGTCTTTGTCTGCCTCTGCTCTTCTCTCTCTCTCTCCTCTCTCTCCTCTCTCTCTCTCTCTCTCTCTCTCTCTCTTCTCTCTCTCTCTCTCTCTCTCTCTCTGTGTCTGTGTCTGTGTCTCTCTCTCTCAAGCAATAAAATGTGTTCAGTGTTCAGTGTTTCTCCTCCCCCCCCTCTCCCCAGTCTCTCTGTCTGTCTGTCTCTCTGTTTCCCCAGCTTAAAATTTAAGAAGAAAAAGCACACCAACATATAATATACATAGTATATATGCATACCGTTTGACACACTGAACTTTGTTAAGCAGTTGTTTTTCAAGAGACTAAATAGTTTCCTTGTATAGCCTATGGTTCGAAAATCTTCTATCAATCGTAAAGAAGCGTGAACTTAAATGGTATGGGCATGTAACAAGATCAAAAGGGCTTGCAAAAACAGTACTGCAAGGCACTGTCCGAGGAGGAAGAAAAAGAGGCAGACCAAGGAAGAGATGGGAGGACAACAACAGCGAATGGACAGGCCTAGAACTCAACAAAACTTTGAGAAAGGCAGAACACAGAGAGGAATGGAGGAAACTGGTTGTCAAGTCTTCGGGGTGTGCCTCCATGGTCGCCAGACTAAGGGATAGATAGATAGATAGAGATAGATATAGATAGATAGATAGATAGATAGATAGATAGATAGATAGATAGATAGATAGATAACTCAGTTATCATTATCCTGGAAAAAAAGTAGATTGCTGGCATTATTTTAATAATGCAGTGTCTCTTCTTATCGAATTGGACTTGCAATTCTGCCTTGAGCTTGGACCTGAAACGGGCCTTAGTGTATAGTTAGGCAAAAAGACAGGTAGTACTAATTTCGTTATGATATTCATTAAGGAGAAAGTTTGGCTGGCTGGAGAGAATGTGTTAAGCTGACAAACAAACAAACCTATAGGCTATGTATTGCTTTCAGCTCTTGTTTCTTCTTCTTCGTCGTCGGACTCTCACTCAGACAGCAAGTATTTCTGTCTGTGATGAAGGAAAATGCGTCGCACTGTTGTTGAGCGCCTGACATGTCAGGCCTAGCGCATCTGACTTTCGGCATGGCAGAAAATTGTTATCTTTAGGT
>CM060344.1:24497478-24517478 GCA_030674155.1 Stramonita haemastoma | reverse complement strand
ATTCGCCCTTTTGTGTTTTTATGGGAACCCACCCACGTAGACACTGCTTCTCCCACGGCAGTTGTCGGCGGCCTTTTGGAAACATCCTCATTATCATTAGTCCCTTGGAAAAGAGCGCGCGGCAGCATGCCTTATTCATGTCAGCATTCACTTCTCATAACTGCCGAGAAGAATAACACCCTTCCCCCCCGCATTAAAAAAACAACAACAAAACAACAAAAAACTGTGGAAGAAGCAGAATATAGCAGCAGCACATCAGCAGCATCAGTAGCAGCAACAAAGAGCATATACAGTTGCAAACAGCAACAATAACAGTTGAGGAATGCAACCAAAACAACAAGCAAACACTAGCACCTGCAGCCTCCCCCCAAAAAAAACAAACAAACAAACAAAAAAGCAACAACAAAACAACCATATCTCAGAAATGTCCGAGAAAGGAAATGTTAAGGGATTTTTGTTATTTTACGCCTATTGTTTTGTTGTTTTTTTAAGGGAAGGGGGGGGGGGGTGGGTGGAGCTGAGCTAATGCATATGAATGAAGACAACGACAACAGGCGCGTGCACGCACACACATTAATGCAGATAAATTAAACACATACACACATGAAACCACCGCGCGCGCGCCACACACACACACACGCACGCACGCACGCACGCACGCACACACACACACACACAAAACACACTCTCTCTCCTCTCTCCTCTCTCTCTCTCCTTCTCTCTCTCTCTAAAATATCAGAATGATAAAAGATTTTTGAAAAGTGACTTTCTTTTATACTTACCATTTTTTTAGATCTAAAACAAGAAACAAAAATAATTTATTCTTAATATAAAAATCCACCAAAAGAGACAAAACAAGAAACCCATCAATAAAAAAAAAAAATAAAAAAAAATAGACAGACGAACCACCCCCCTTCCCCCTCCCTTTTATCTCTCTCCCCCTCCCTCAACAAAAAGAAAAGAAAAGAAAAACTCTTACAGAAATCCCTTCCTCAAATAGCCATCCCCTCCCCCCCCCTCCTTCCCCCCAAAAAAAACAAAACAACACAACATCAAAAAACGAACCAACAAACAAACAAACAAACAAAATGTAAGAAAAGGTCTTGATTGCTCTTAAAATATGTTTTGAAAGGACAAAGACGCAAACACACCTTCTGTCCAGTTTCTTTAACACTTTATTGAATTTTTTTTTTTTTTTTTTAAAGACAAATGAATGGGCAGTGTTTCTATAAAGAAAGCGGATCGCGGAATTGCTGTCCAAGAAACAATCTGAAAAGGTTTGGTGTAGTTCTGGTTATTGTTTGTCGTTGTTGCTGTAGTTGCCCACTTTTAATTATAATATATTTTTTTTAAAGAGTCAAGTGAGACATGTTTCAATAAAGAAAGTAGACTGCTTTATGGCTTTTCAAGAAATGATTTAAACAGTTCTTTTTTTTTTAGTTGTGATTGTAATTGTTCACTTCGATTGAAACATTTTTAAGACGACTCTAAAATTTTTTTTTTTTTTTTTTTAAAATTTTATAAAGTAGACTGCTTTATTGCTTTTCAAGAAACATCTAAATAGGTTTGGTTTAGTTCTTGTTGCAGTTGCTCACTTTAATTGAAATATTTTTTAAAAAGATACCTGAGAATGTTTAAGTAAAAAATAGGAGACTGCTAAATTGCTAGCTGTAATAATCTAGATAGGATTGGTCTAGTTTGTTGTTGTTTATGTAGTTGATCCACTTTAATTAAAATGTTTTTTTGAAAAGATATCTGAGAATGTTTGGAATTTAGAAAGGATACTGCGTTATATATTGTTTTCAAGAAACAACCCAAATAGTTACGTTTTTAGTCGTGATTGTAATTGTTCACTTAAACTGAGCCTTTTTTTTTATAAAGAGAACGGAATTGTTTTGAATATAAAGCTACATTGCTTTTCAAGAAACAATCTAAATAGTTTGATTTTGTTGTTGTTGTAGTTGTTTTTTTAACAGTCATGTCATTTTTAAAAAAAAAAGACTACGAAAAGTGTTTCATTAAAGAAAGCAAGATGCAGAATAGCTTTTGAAAAAGACTTTTTTGTGGGGGGGGGGGGGGGTTATTGTTGCGGTTTTGAAACCATTTCTTTCTTGGGCGATGACCTTTTACAAAATTATTGTTCGGTATTGCGTTGTTAAAGCTGGTTTTATTTTCAACCAGATGTTCACAAACCTTTGTGTGCCCTTATATATATATATATATATATATATATATATATATATAATATATATATATATATATATATATATATATAATATATATATATATATATACTGTGTGTGTGTGAGTGAGAGTGAGTGAGAGAGAGAGAGAGAGAGAGAGAGAGAGAGAGAGAGAGAGAGAGAGAGAGAGAGAAAAAGAGAAGAGAGAGGAGAGAGAGAGAGAGTCAGTCGTGACATTTTTTTTTCGGTGACCATTTCGCCTTTAGTGTGTGTTTGCCTGTCGCTGTTTTACGTAGCCAGTGAGATCATAGTTCTCTCTCCCTCCAAATTGTTGTGAGACTAAGGGATTTCTTTTAAAGGGTGCAGGGGATTTCAAATGAGGGATTTTCTTAAGAGTACGAGGGATTTTTAGGCTACGAGAGATTCTCGGGGTGGGAAGGAACAACAGAGGTGTTTTCTCACTAAATCTTTTGTGTGTTCCAGTGGTATTTGTTCTGCTTGCTTGCCCCCCCCCCCCCCCCCTCTCCCTCTGTCTTCTCTCTTCTCGTCTCTCTGTCTCTGTCTTTTGTTTGTGTCTGTCTGTCTGTGTGTTGTGTGTGTCGTTCTCTGTTCTCGTCTTCGTTCTTCTCTAGTATCGTCTTGTTCTCTTGTTCTCTCTGCTCGTTCTTCTCTGCTCGTCTCTTGATCTGTGTGTGTGTGAGTGAGTGTGTGTGTGTGTGTGTTGTGCTGTGGTGTGTGGTGTGGTGTGTGTGTGTGTTTGAGATGCGGTGGTGGTCGGAGGCACGCACGTGCGTGGGTATGGGTGCTCTAGCATGCACGCTTGTTCAGGTCATGCTGTGATAAAATTGAACAAGTTTTTTTAAATATAAAGATGTTTCTAAGAATTTATATTTTTTTTCTTTATTAAAGATCTTGAATATTAAAGTAAGTTTCGAAAAAAACCCAAAACCTTCCAAGATTGTAAAAAAAAAAAAAGCACATGATAAACCTTTTTTTGGTTTTTGTTTAGTAGTTTCCTGTTTTGGGGGTGATTTGAAATCAATAGGGTTTCTTTTGATAATGAAGTTATTTGGCTCGTGTTTGGTTTTGTTTTAGCGTTTATTAAAAAAAAAAAACACAAAGAAGCACACATGCATTCGTACTAACACGTATTCATACATACACACATACAGTCACTCGCGCACACGTACGTACGTACGTTCGTATGCATGTACGTACATGCGTGCGTGCATACATACAAAACATACATACATACATACATACATACAATACATACATACATACATACATACATACATACATACATACACATATACATACACATATACATACATACGTACGTACGTACGTACGTACGTACGTACGTACTTACATACATGCATGCATGCATGCATGCATGCATCACATAATACAAACAAAAAGCATACACACACACACACACACACACACAACACACAACACACACACACACACACAACACACATACATGCATGCATACTTCCAAAGGATAGGTTAATAAACTTATTAACAATCAAATAAAACCAACCAACAACCTACACCAACCAACCCAACCCACACCAACCAACCAAACCAAACCAACCAAACCAACCCAACCCAACCCAACCCAACCCAACCCAACCCAACCCAACCAACCAACCCACCTACCAAACCAACGGACGAAACCAGAAAAGCGATAAAGAGCATGCTAGCCTAGCTTGACGAGACCATTTCGGTAGCAAACGATGAACACGGCATGGCAACACGAACAGACGTCTGCTAGCCTAGCTAGCCTACGCAACAATTGTCGTCTATCGCCTCTTCCACAGGGGCCTAAATGACTGTCATTTTCGCCAGAGGCACTCAAATCACCATCACAGCCCGTGCAATTTCGTCTGCGGTTTGGCCGATTTGCGTCGGAAGCGTATTCTTCGCCCTCTTGTCGGAAAGGGCCGATAAGTGCCGGAAATGACCGAAAAGGGGCGAAAAGTGCCGGAGTAGATGATAACTGGTGAGGTTGTTTCCTTGGGTTTGGGGGGGTGGGGGGGGGGATGGGTAGGGTGTGAAGCCCCCGACTAGAAGTGAAACACACGGAGAAATAAACAAAGGAGGAAATGGATAGCAGCCCAGAAAACAAACAGACCCCCCCAAAAAACAACAACAACAACAAACAAACAAAACCAAACTGAAACAAACAACCCACAACAACAACAAACAACAACCAAAAAAGTCCAAAAGAGCTCAAAGCAAAACCCTGCCAAGAAAAATTATAAAGTTCGTTGTGGCCCTCAGATGATGATGATGGTGGTGGTGATGATGATGTTGATGATGTAAGGTGATGAATGATAATAATAATATAATGAATAATAATAATAACAATAACAATAGAAAAGAAGAGGTAAACAGACAGTCCTACATCACGGCGATCATTAGAAAAGTGAAGAAGAAAAAAGATAAACAGATAAGTCCTACAACGCGATGATCGTCTCGGGATGACTCTTGATGGTAGGTAGAAGGCCAGGGCATTGGTATGATATTTTATACAGAGAAACGACAGAAGAGTTGGGTTCTCTTTTTTTTTTTGCTTTTAAATCTTGTTTTAATCTATCTGTATAGAGGTGCTAAGTTGTAATTTGAGATTAACAACCTTAACGAAGAGACAGCCCTGATAATAAGAATGGCCTCTGTGGTTGGCGCAGGGTTATAACAAGCAATTGGATTGGATTGGACACACGAACCCCCCAAAACACACACACCACACACACACACACACACACACACACACACACACACACACACACACACACACACAACACACACACACACACGTGTCTAGAATCTGGATGGCCACTTGTATTTTTAAGGGTGTAGGCCCTAGTGGAATGGGGTGGGGTGGGGGTGGGGGAGGGGAGACGTAAGTGCTTTGGACAAGATTGAAATGATTTGATGTCACTGTCTGGACAGCTCTATTAACCCACAGGCAGACCTCCGCAACAGATCATTTGTGTGTGTGTGTGTGTGTGTGTGTGTGTGTGTGTGTGTGTGTGTGTGTGTGTGTGTGTGTGTGTGTGTGTGTGTGTTGCGCTCGCGCGCGTGCGCGCGTGTGTACCGGTACATAAGGTATGGCTGTTATTTTAAATAAATCATGGTCGACTTGAATGACATAGTTAATATATTTCACTAAAAAAATAGTTATTTGGATGTACTTTGTGGCGTTATATTTGTACTTAATTCTGTTCTCAATTATAGTTTGTTTCGTGAATACAAACCCTAGGCGTATACATATCATACGAAAGATCAGTTACAACCAACGATACACCAACATCACACACACACACACACACCCTCGCACGCACCGCGCCGCGCGCGGCACTTCTGCACGCAATCTTGTGTGTGCAATATTTTCGCTGTTCTTCACGTAAGGAAGCCACGAGCAGTTCTGCTGACTGCGCTGACGTTGGTTTTGGGGTAGGGTTGGTTTTTTTTTTTTTTTTGGGTGGTGGGGAGGAGGTTGTTGGGTGGGGTAATTATTGTCAGTCAGGGATCAATGCTCTCCCTGTAGCATCTGGCAGTTAATTACAGTCGGGTTCACCAGTCATTGACGGACTTCTGGCCTGTTGCCTACCACCTATGGCTTCTTGTAGGAGTCAAACCGTCAGATTTGACAGTGACTACGATGGCTACATTTCAGGAGCCCACCACATAAGGAGTATTGCTAGTTTTGACCGATTTGTGTGACATCACTCAAAAGCGGAAACTATCGAAGACACTGTCAGCATTGACCGGCTACTGTGGCCCCCCATTCAATCAAGAGTCAAACGAACGAGCATTGTCCGGTGTGACTGTTTTTCTACGGCTTTATCTAAGGAGTGAAGCTGACGAACAGTGTCATGCTTGACTGACAACTTTGATGTCATTTGAAATTTAAAAGTGACAAACATTGTCAGAGGCGTGACTCACTATTTTCTAATCCCTCAATCAGGAGTTGAGCTGACGAATATCGTCCGTTTTGACGGGACTACTTTGATGCTATTTAGGAAATCTAAGTGACGGACGCTGTCAGGCTTGACCGATAGGCTTAACTATGGCCTCTCTCTCTTACCTTAATAGCAGGTAAAAACGCTTGCATAGTCACAATCTCACCATTGGTGAACCTCAGAGCTCTAGCCGAGGATCGGAGAAAGCTCAAAACCAAAACAAAAGCAGAAAAACAAACAACCCCCCCCAAAAAACAACAACAAAAAAAACCAACTTCAGTTAACTTCTCCTTTTACCTCCATTGAGGCAAGAGCACTGAAACTTTTGTTGAGAAAGCGTGTCTTGGAAAAGTTTAACATGATGGAGCCCATTAGTCTCAAGTCCATAGATTGCGTGCTGGGCATGTTAGTGTCGTCGTTGCCATCGGTCTTGGCCGGACTACTCGAGTGTGTGTGTGTCGTGTGTGTGTGTGTGTGTGTGTGTGTGTGTGTGTGTGTGTGTGTGTGTGTGTGTGTGTGTGTGGTGTGTGGGTGTGTGTTTGTGTGTGTGTGTGTGTGTGTGTGTGTAAAAGTTGGATCGGTTTTTTGAAAATTTTATTTTTATTTTTTTTTTAATTTTTTTTTACTGTGTTTGCTACAAGAAATACGTATATTGGTTTTAAAATTTTTATTCGTTCAGAACACCGATGCACTAATAAATGAAATAAATACAAGTAATGCTTCTAATAGTACTGCGATATTTATAGGGGTAGCTTCTGAACAAAAAAATCTCGTCAAATAGAAAACAAATAAGAGCAGATAGGTGTATTCGTAACGTAAGTGTTTAAAGATTGCGAACATAGGGTGACCTTAGAGTGGTTGTTGTTGTTGTTGTTGTCTTCAATTTAACGTCTGTTCACACTCAGTGATATTAGACGAGGAAAGTGGAAAGTAAGGAAGTTGATGAAGGGAGTGGAAGGAGTGGGAGAAGAAAAGACTGAAGAGTTAACATGTGGGTGGATGGTTTTGTACATGAAAAGGTAATAATACTTTATACATGACATATATATAAATTAAAAAAAAACAAAAACAAAAAACAAAAAAAAACAACTTAGACATGAGAAAAGTTTAAATTTAACAAAGTGTGAACATTAAACATCAATAATGTAACTACAACAAATGTTCAAGTGGACTGTGCAATAAACATCGAGCAATGGCAAAGGCTAACTTTGAATTTTCAAACACATTTTTCATAGACTGCTCGGAAAATACAGGTAAGAGGGGCTTTACAATTGGGCACTCAAATATGATATGGGTATTTGTAATGTGATCTCCACATTATTCATTATTCATTATTCCTATTTTGCTCTGTGTAGACTCTAAGTCGGTACTGTATGCTATAAAATCCCCAAATTCCAAGAAAGTATCCAGAATCATTTTTGAAATTAAACACGTCATACACCTTCTAAGTTTAAGAGGTATTCCGGTTCATTTTTGTTGGGTACCTTCACATGTTGGAATATTTCCAAACGAGTGGGCTGATAGAGCTGCAAAAAAGGGGGCAAGACATGATTTGGAATCAATAGAACTACATGTTCCCTTATCTCTACAGGAGGGATACCACATATTAGAACAAACGTCATGGAGTAAGTTGAAAGAATCTGTTCAATTCAAGGAACAATGTCTAAAGAGTTGTCTGACTAGTTCCCTTACTTCATGTTACATATCTCCCTCTAAAATACAGTTAAGTGTCATAACCGCAAGAAGAGTAAATGCATTGTATTTTAGAATGAAGTTAAATGCATTCATCACAAAATTTTGCAAAAATGACCTTAGAGTGTAAGTGCTAAAAAGGTTGTGTAAAATACCAAGGAAAAGAAACAAGAGGGAAGAAGTACCATGGCTGTACAAGGCGACATTATCGCAGGACAGGCTGTTGCAATATCTCCACCACAAAAGAAGGGAAACTACCCATGGTACCCTGGCTTACAGTCTCATTCGGAGGACCTGCATGGAGAATGGTGGTGGTGGTCGTGGTGATGGTGTGTGTGTGTGTGTGTGTGTGTGTGTGTGTGTGTGTGTGTGTGTGTGCGTGTGCGCGCTTTTGGGAGGGGAGGGGAAGGTTATTGTAACGCAGGTCTTTTGACATTTATAAGTCTCCATACTTTACACCATTTATTGACCGTTCTTCCGTGTCAAAAAGTGCACCATAGCTCTGTGCGCGCGCGCGCGCGCGTGTGTGTGTGTGTGTGTGTGTGTGTGTGTGTGTGTGTGTGTGTGTGTGTGTGTGTGTGTGTGTATGTGTAGCTCTGTGTGTGTGTGTGTGTGTGTGGATCTCTGTGTGTGTGTGTGTAGCTCTGTGTGTGTGTGTGTGTGGATCTGTGTGTGTGTGTGTGTAGCTCTCTCTGTGTGTGTGTATGTATGCGTGCGCGCGCACGTTTGTGTGTGTGATCATGCTTCACGTGCCCAGGACAGGCAACTGCAGGTTGTCAACCTTTTACGACACAATGACAAGGATGGAGAGAGAGAGAGAGAGAGAGAGAGAGAGAGAGAGAGAAGAGAGAGAGAGAGAGAGAGAGAGAGAGAGAGAGAGAGGCAGGCAGGCAGGCAGGCAGGCAGGCAGGCAGGCAGGCAGGCAGAATGACTGCACAGACTCTATAACTAAGGTTGATTAAAAAAAAAAAAGCCTCTTTCCCACACTAGGAGGGAGGGAGATGACGACCTCTGAAACCTATTCAGCACTGTCCGCTTCTCTTGATGAAGCTGCCTATATATACATACATACATACATACATGTATTACGTTCCTTGTCTTTGGAACCCCCCCGAGGACTCTCAACAAACCCCATCTCCCCCACAGTTGATTGAAGTCTTTCTTTTGGCCTCTGTCTTCCCCAACTTTGGCAGGTACTATACTGGCTGGCATTAGTTGGGGAGTCGGAACGTGCACCGAAAATGGAAAGAAAAGATTAATCAAGCAACCTAGATGAGATGTAGATGTTAGGGGGATGGAGGTAGGGGGAGGGGGGGGGGGGGCTTTGGGGGATGGAGGAGGGAGGTGGTTTTTTATAGAACTAGTATCTGTTTGGACAGGAGAGACGCTGTAGCTAGGTAGGTGGGTTGGTTATATGAGTTTTTGTTTTTATTGTTTAGCTTTTTTTTTTTTATATACTTTGTTTCCCGTGGGTGCATGAAATCGTGGGTTCAAATCCCGGCAGCGTCGTCTTGTGAATTCTGGGGACCGCGCGGGGGTAGGTTGGGAGGGGGGGGGGTGGGGGTGTGATCTCCCGGGTCAACTTCAGGTGCAGACCTGCTAGTGCTACCATTTTTTTTTTTTCGTGGTATCTATACACACATCCAACAGCATACATCCCTGTAGTCAGAATGCTTCTCCCTTCGTGGTGCGCAAAAAAAAAACAACAAACAACCCCAAAACAAACACGTCGCATACTGAGTGATTGCCGAGGAACGAAAAACCAACAGACAAGCCCCAAGAAACCAACAACAACAACAACAAGAAGAAAACCGTTAGTTATTTGCATGCTGGCCGTAGTGTGGTAGACTAGTTGCAGAAGGGAAGAAGAAACTGCTAGTGCCAGGTTAATTAATGAGGGTGGGTGGTTTTAGCTGGCTATAACACTGCTGCTGTCCTGTCTTTTAAGAGTGTGCAGCTCAGGGGCTGGAAAAGTTGCTCTCGCTAAAATGGTCTGTCTACTCTCCGAGTATAGTAGTATATATATATTAATGGAGAATAATGATCAACTATGTTTTGTAACATACATAATATATATATACATAGACAGACACGCATGCACGCACGCGTGCACACACACACCACACACCGCACGCGCAATCACACGCACTCACGCACGCACACACAACAACGCGCGCAATCACACGCACACACACCACACACACACACACACACACACACACACACCACACACACACACACACACACACACACACACACACACACACATGAATCCTGTGAAAGGCTGAAGACATATACCAACCAACCTGGATAAAAAAAAAAAAAAAACAATTGTCGAACCAACGCATGCCGTGTGACCCCCCCCCCCCCCCCCGCTCCCTACCCCCTCCCCATACTACCACCATTAAGGGCCTGCAGATGCTGGTGCTACTTACTGTAGCATAATCAAATCATCGTTGCTTCAAGTTTCGTGCGTTTAATCCGGAGAAAACAAAAAAGAGAAGAGCAACAACAACAACAACAAATACCACCACCACCACCACCACCACCACCACCAACAGGAGGAGTTAAATGACTCAAGTCATCCATCAGATAAGGGTAGAATAGTCTAGTGGTTAGATCATTGAGGTTGCGATCTGACAGCGCTCCGGGTTCGAGCCCCGACCTAGTAGATATTACATGCTCGTTTCAGCCTGCCCCCTCCCCTTCCCCCCCCACCCCCCACCCCCACCACCCCGGATTTAACAGTACTGATTCTACTCCTCCCCCCCCCCCCCTAAAAGTCTTTCAGATAAGACTTTTTATTTTATTATTATTATAATTTTTTTTTAAATTGTTCCTCAGCTACTGCTCCGAGGTTTATTACTTGTGGTGACATTTTTGTGTCTACGTGTACAACCCGTTTTTGCCCACCATCAAGGTACCCGCTTTCCGACGACTTCAGGGATGGATGAGACTGTAAATCGGAAGTCCTGGCTATACGATCCTCTTAGCTAGAACGTCTTGCGACACAGGTTACTACTACCCGTTCCGCTTTTCGAAAGAGTTAAGCCGTTTGCGTGCCCGTAGTAGGAACGGGATGATGACATTCAAAACACGCAGGCGCACCGGTGTGTGGCGTTCAGAAGTCATTCCCGAAGCCCGAATGCGGCTGCCTTTCTCCACTGTCCCCCTTCCTTCACCTATCTCCGTAGTCTGGTCGACTGTTGGGGGGCACCAGTGAAGATGTTTTGCAACCAGCTTCCTCCACACATCGCGCGTTGGGAGAAGCTGGTTGCAGCATCGCCCCACTCCCAAGAGCAACAACAACGACAACGAGAACAAGAAATAGCAAAGCTCACCCCGACACTACCCCAACAAACAACAACAACAACAACAACATGGGCGGTTTTTAAACGCTAGGGATTTAAAACTGTGTTATTATTTTTACGGGTAGGTGGATTTCGGGGTGGTGTGTGTGTGTGTGTGTGTGTGTGTGTGTGTGTGTGTGGTGTGTGTGTGTGTGGTGTGTGTAAGTGTGTGTTGTGAGTGTGTGTGTAGTGTGTGTGTGTGTGTGAGTGTGGTGTGTGTGTGTGTTGTGTGTGTGTGTGTGTGTGTATATGTGTGTGAGTGTGATATTGTGCGTGGTGTCTGTGCTGTCTGTGTGGCGTGTCGCCCTGTGTGATGATAATATGATTGGTAACTGGAACTGAACCGCCAACCTCCAGAACTGGAGACCCGCGGCTCTGGAGCTACCGATTGGTCAGCAGACACCCCCGTACCGTGTTCGCGTGGCGAGCGGCGGTAATGGAACCCGCGACCGGCAGGCAACCTTCATAGAAAGGTGCCCCCGGGGCCGGGCTCCTCCTAGCCAGGAAATGAGAGGAGTGAGCAGAGTGATGCATGCAGTGCACTGCAGCACACAGCGTGGGGTGGCTTGGCTGCTTGCTTGTTGGTTAGGCCTAGTCTAGTTAGCGCGAGTGTCGTGTGACTGAAGAATAATAATAATAATAACGTGCCCTAACTATAACCCAGACAAGAGAGAGAGAGAGAGATGGGAGGGAAGGAGGGAGAGAGTGGAGGGAGGGAGGGAGGGAGAGGAGGGGGAGGGAAGGAGAGAGAGAGAGAGAGAGAGAGAGAGAGAGAGAGAGAGAGAGAGAGAGAGAGAGAGAGAGAGAGTTCACACTAAACATTAAAAAAAATTGTTTTACATTTTACAACACTTTAAGTCACGGCACATTTTTCTGTGTGAAAAGAGCACGGCAGGCCACCAGGCAACGAAAGATGTTCCCATTGACTGGTGTATAAACACTGCATGTTTTTAGGTTTGGGTGATAGAAGCGGAAACTTTACCAGGCTGGCTTAGTAATCTATCTATCTAACCCTTAGTCTGGCGACCGTGGGGGCACACCCGAAGACTTGACAACCAGTTCTCCCCCCATTCCTCTCTCTGTTCTGCCTTTCTCAAAATTTTGTTGAGTTCTAGACCTGTCCATTTCACTGATGTTGTCCCCCCCCCCCCCATCTCTTCCTTGGTCTGCCTCTTTTTCTTCCTCCTTGGACAGCGCCTTGCAGTATTGTTTTTGTAGTCCGTTTGATCTTGGTGACATGCCCGTACCATTGAAGTTTACGCTTCTTTCTACGATTGATAGAAGATTTTCGTAGGGCCAATGGTTTGCTGGATTCTGTTATGCACGTCTTCGTTGGTCTCTGCAGGAGATGCCAAGGAGTCTCCGGAAGCATCTCATCTCTACTGCCAGTGCTGTTCTCTGCTGCTCAGTAATAGGCTGGCTAACACACTGGCGGCTGGTAGTGTAGACTGGCTGACGTGTTTATGGCCACCTTGGTGAACGTTGATCAGATTCTAGCGTGGTTGTATCCTTTTTTTTTTGCTCTCTCTTCTCTCTCTGTCTCTCTCTGTCTTCTTCTGTCTCTCTGTCTGTCTGTCTCTCTCTCTCTCTCTCTCTCTCTCTCTCTCTCTCTCACTCTCTCTCTCTCTGTGTCTGTCTGTCTGTCTGTCTGTCTGTCTGTCTGTCTTCTCTCTCTCTCTGTCTCTCTCTCTCTCTTCTCTCTCTCTCTCTCTCTCTCTCTCTCTCTCTCTCTCTCTCTCTCTCTCTCTCCTCTCTCTCTCTCTCTCTCTCTCTCTGTTTCATGCAATCCATAGGCGGAAGAAAATACTTTGTGTATAGGTAATCCTGTGATGTACGTCTGTTAAAACATGCTTCATCTTTTTATTTTATATCGCGTATCATCAGGAATTCGTGGCATAACATGATTGTATATTTTTTCCCTGATCTCCCCCTTTTATACTTTAATGTCTCTGGTTCTGACCATTGCAGTTAAAAGTGAAATGTAAACTGTGGTTAGACAACTATTCTGAAGACTTGAACTGCAGTGGATCTGAGATGTTTATAAGCTTAAGTTAACCAGTGATTGTAGAATACAGATACGCACTGTTATATCAGATTTTTTTTTTTCTTTTTTTAATATATATTATTGTAGCCTAAGGCCGACGCGCAGTTTAACCATTTCGGTGTTCAGTGTTCTCGCCCCCCCCCCCTCTCTCCCTCTGTGGTTCTGTCTGACTCTTTTTCTATCATCCTGTCTGTCTTTCTGTCTGTCTTCTTTCTGTCTGTCTCTCTGTGACTATCTTTGTCTCTCTCTATTACTCTCTCTCTTTCCCCCTTCTCTCTCTGTCTCTGTCTCTCTTCTGCTTCTGTCTTCTGTCTTCTCTCTCTCTCTCTCTCTCCTCTCTCCTCTCTCTCTCTCTCCTCTGGCTCTCTTACCTCTCTCTTTCTATATTTGGCTCTCTCTGTTTCTGTATCCGGATCTGCCCCCCTCTCTCTCTTTCTGTATCTGTATGTTTCTGCCTGTCTGTCTCTCTGTGTCTGTCTGTCTGTCTCCTTCTGTCTCTGTCTTCTCTCTGTCTTCTCTCTCTATCACACACTCTCTCCCTCTCTCTCTCTCTCTCTCACTCTCTCTCTCTATTACCTCTCTCTCTCTTTCTATATTTGGCTCTCTCTTATCTGTATCCGGCATGCTCTTTCCCCTCTCTCTCTCTCTCTCCTCATTTCTCTCTCTCTCTCTCTCTCTCTCTCTCTCTCTTCTCTGTATCTTCTCCTGTCTCTCTCTGTGTGCTGTCTGTCTTATTTAATATGTTGTTCGGGTGACGGTCTTGTGCTGTTAGGTCAGGCAGGCAGGCAGGCAGGTAGGCAGGCAGGCAGGCAGGATAGTTTTTTACGACCTGTGTCCAACAGCAGTGTGGCTGGTTGGTAGGGGCCTGTTACAGGTATTGATGACCTGAAGGAAAATAACTAAGAGAGAATAGATGGCGGCTGGGGGTGGGTGGGGTGGGGTGGGGATAAGATGGGAGAAAGAGGGAGGTGAGGTAAAGACGGGGGTGGGTGGAGGAGGGAGATAGGGATGAGAGAAGGGGAGGCAAAGAGAGAGAGAAGGGGGAGGCACAGAGAGAGAGAGAGAGAGAGAGAGAGAGAGAGAGAGAGAGAGAGAGAGAGAGAGAGAGAGAGAGAGAGCCATTCAATATTCGATGCCACAGACCACACGGTCGATCACGGTAACATCTGGAAACGATGGCTGGCCCAGGAAGCGGAAACCCAGGCGTTGCCACCATCACCAGATCTAGCTAGCAAAACTCGTTGCTGGCCTGAAGCATTTTGCTGCTACCTGCAGAAGCTAGCAGAAGAGAAGTAGTAGGCCTATAGTGCTCCGCGAATGCTGGTATCGAAGGTTTCTCGTTGACCTGTTTGTCTTGCTGGCTTTTTTGTGTTTGTTTGTTTGTTTGTTGTTGTTGTCTCTGTTGGTTCCTGTCCTTCTGTCTATCACTGTCTCTACTCTGTCTGTCTCTGTCTCTCTGTCGTCTGTCTGTCTGTCTTGTCTGTCTGTCTGTCTCTGTCTGTATGTCTGTCTGTCTTTAGAGAAAATGATGTTTTCATAACGCCAAAAAGTTTCAGAAAATTGACTTTCATTTTTTAAAAAAGAATATCAATCATTTCCAGAAATGTCCATGTCTAATATTTCTAAAAGCAAATGTCAGAGGGAGTTTTTCTAGGTCATTTTTGGAAAAAAAAGTATGCAAAAAACCTCCCAACCAATTGTCTGATATTTTCAAAGGCAATGCCATGGGTGTTTTATGGTTTTAATTTTCAACAAGCATTTGATAAAAAGAAAAGTACTTGATATTTTCAAAGTCTTTTGCCAGAGGTTTTTTAAATTTTGTTGCTGTTGGTCCCTTTAAAAAAAACAGCACAAGTATTTGAAAAAGAAATTGATTTAAAAAAAATGTTTGTTGGAAGTTTTTTTTTGTCATTTCGAATAAAAAAGCATTTGAGAAAAGAGATTCGTAAGATATTTTTTAAAGATATTGCTGGAGCAGAGAGAGAGAGAGAGAGAGAGAGAGAGAGAGAGAGAGAGAGAGAAGAGAGAGAGAGAGAGAGAGAGAGAGATATTGATTGATTGATTCTGTGTATGTGCGTGTGTATGTATGTGATGCTGTGTGTGTGTGTGTGTGTGTATGTATGTGATGCTGTGTGTGTGTGTGTGTACGTGTGTGCACACGCGTGCGTGCGTGTACATGCGCTCGTATAATACAAACAACCGTTCTGCGTTATTGTCCAATATTTCGATATTTCACTGAAGAGAATGGGGTGGAGGGAGGGTGCGGAAGAGGGCAGATGTAGCGGAGCGATCGATCCCTTATTGATCAGTTTCTTCAGAGTTTAGTCATGTAGAACAGCTAGTCTAGCATCTGCAACTCTTTAGAGGCAAGTAGTGTGTGTGTGTGTGTGTGTGTGTGTGTGTGTGTGTGTGTGTGTGTGTGTGTGTGTGTGTGTGTGTGTGTGTGTGTGTGTGGAATTCAACAGCTAAGCTTTTTGATGATAGGCTATAACATACACACACACATACACACACACACACACACACACACACACACACACACACACACACACACACACACACACACACACACACACAGATGCGCGCTCGCACGCGCGCATCTATTCTCCTAAACCATGTCTCATTCATTAGTGGGGAGGGAGAAAACAAAATCAACCTGAAATTGAAAAAAAAAAGTAGTATCAAGCTAAACCTGCGCCTTCTCTCATCAGGAGAGAGAGAGAGAGAGAGAGAGAGAGAGAGAGAGAGTGAGAGAGAGGGAGAGAGAGAGGGAGGAGAGAGAGAGAGACAGAGAGAGAGAGAGAGAGAGAGAGAGAGGAGAGAGAGAGAGAGAGAGACAGAGAGAGAGAGACAGAGACAGAGAGAGAGAGGAGAGACAGAGAGAGAGAGAGTGTGTGCAGACAGCTTTATGAGCGATCAATGTGAAGAGTCAGACAGGCTTTTGCCCACACAGTCAGTCAGTAATCTTGCCGTCATCTGTCCTGTTGTCTTCTGGTTGTGATGTCGTTAGGAGAAGATTTTTGGGTTGAAAGTTTTAGAATCCCCTCTCCAATGAGAGGGTGTTGGCCACATAATGGCAGAGCTCTGTCTCTGTCTCTGTCTCTGACTGTCTGTCTGTCTGTCTGTCTGTCTGTCTGTCTGTCCGTCTGTCCGTCTCTCACTCCTCTCTCTGTGTCTGTCTTACTGTCTGTCTATCTTTTTGTCTTTGCCTGTCTATTTCTCTAGCTCTTTCTCCCTCCCTCCCCCCCTCACACACACACACGCACTATATATATATATAATATATATATATATATATATATAATATATATATATATATATATAATATATATATGTGACGCTCCACCACGAAATGAGTCGCTTAGCACATTACCCAATTTTGCGCTAGGAGCCATTAAAGGCAGTGGGGGTCAAGTTGTCAATTTTGAGATTTGATTGATTATTAAACTATATCGGTTTATCTACCTTATAATGAAATATTAAGGCATAATTTTTATTCCTCTTGCATTTAAACTTGTTTGAAAATGCCCAAGCCCTCATTCTAACAACCTGTTACGAAAATAAACTTGCCCGTTTCTCATTTTGTCACATCCTGCAGTCTATCATTTCAATTTGTAATAACTTTGCAACGAATTGTCCGATTTTCAATCTGTTTTTTGTATTTGATAGCCACTTTAATACACATTGATAATATGTCATTAACTAAATATTGACCGCTGGTGCACTCCGACTTATTATGTGGTGGAGCGTCACATATATATATATATATATATATATATATATATATATATATATATATATATATATATATATATATATATATATATATATGCGAGATTTTGCGTACGCGACAGGTTTTGCCCACCGCGAAGGTAGCCCGCCGCATTCCGTCCTCGGGGAGTTGCTAGTGTAAATTCCACGGGCTTAATAAGTAGGAATTATGTTCCCAAGTTGGTGCCGCTCCTGTGTGTGACCATTTTTTTTTTACAGACAGGGCTGTCACAGACTGCAGACTTATTCTTTCTGTCTCTCTCTGTCTCTCTGTCTTTGTCTCCTTTCTCTGTCTCTGTCTCTGTCTCTGTCTCTCTCTTCTGGTCTTTGTCTCCTTTCTCTTACTCTCTCTCTGTCTCTTTCTCTGTCTGTCTCTGCTCAGTAGCTCCCAGGGGAAATTTGTCGTCTGCTTATGAGACCTCCAGCCTACAAAACTGTAGCAAGTAGCTATTTCAGTTACATATTAACGCCTGAAAAGATTTTTTTTTCTTTCTTTGTCTCTCTGTCTGTCTGTCTGTCTTCTGTCTGTCTGTCTGTCTGTCGTCTGTCTTCTGTCTGTCTGTTCTTCTGTCTGTCTCTCTCTCTCTCTCTCTCTCTCTCTCTCTCTCTCTCTCTCTCTTCTCTTTACCTCCCTCCCTCCCTCCTCCCCCTACCTCCTTCCCTTTCGCTCCCTCCTCTCTATTTCTTTCTCTCTGTCTCTGTCTCTGTGTGTATGTGTGTGTCTCTCTCTGTCTCCACCCCCCCCCTCCCGTGTTTTGGAGAGAAATCTCATTTAGAAGTTTGAAAAGTGTGTTTAAGATTTATGGAGTTTGTGTGTGTGTGTGTGTGTGTGTGTGTGTGTGTGTGTGTGTGTGTGTGTGTGTGTGTGTGTGTGTGTGTGTGTGTTCCCCCTCTCTGTGTGCAAGAAGTGCTTCCTCTAAGTGTAAAATGGACAAGTGTTTGAACTCCTTTACTTTTTTTTTAAAAAACAACATTTAGTTCACCAGGGTTTTTTCAAGTTTGTGTGTGTTTCGTTCTTCTTCTTTTTTTTTTTTTTTTTTTTTTTAAAATGGCATGAATTTGTGAGTTAAATGAATGAGATGATCTCTGTAATTTTGTACCATGCTCATCAATAACTAACAGAACTATAGCCCAGGGGCGATAGATAGATAGATAGATAGATAGAGAAAGAGAAAAGTGTCATTAAAATAATCATATCCAAGTGAATCATCTCTCAGCCTGTGATGTGAGGGAAAGCCCTGTGATTGGCTTCCTAATAATATGCCACCCACGCTGCTTCCTTCCCAGGGGAAATCTTCTGTCTGCTGCAACTAGAAAGACAGTTACAGAATGGCCAGCCACAGTCGTTTTAGTTTCCGTGCCAGTAAACCTTAAACAATGTTTTCCCTCCCCGTAAGATGTATGGCTAGCTGCGAGAGGTAGTTTTATGTTCGCAAAAATAGGTCTGGATGTTGATGGTTTTCTTTTGAAGAACGTTTTGGGCTAAAAAAAAAAAAAGAGAGATGGTTATCGAGGTTCGTCTTTGGTGTAGGTACTTCTGTGGATTTAAAAAAAAAAAAGTGTTTTGTGGTTTTTTATGTGTGTTCATTTCTGTGTATGTGTGGTTTAAGACAGTGTATTGAAGTTGTATCTGTTGAAGTTTGAGACGGTCATGAAAGGTAATGGGAGGGGGTGGTGGTGGTGGCTAGTGAGTGATTATAAGGCTTCCACTCCCGATTTGATTGCTTAGGATTGAGCCCGGATTCGAACCACCACCAAGACTTCCGTTGAAGAAGATTTTTTTTTTTTGCCTGGAGTTAACATCAACGCAGACTCCACTTCCCCCGAAAGCCTTTCAGATAGACTATAAACCGGTAGGCCTCGTGTGCGAACGCACTCAGAACACGATCTTGTGCACATATGAAAATCCTGTGATGCTGTTCGCAAGAGTAGGTTATTTGTGGCGATAGGGACGGATGCCCAGAAAAAAATATATGTAAAAAGAAAAATCCATGCACACCGATGTATTTGTTTAGACATCTTTCCCGATGTGGGAATGCGGCTACCTTGTTGGTGGGTAAAAAAAAAAAAAAATCGATCGACATACGCAAAAAATCTCTCTGTTGATTAGCCTTAAGAGCTCTTAGTCTACCAGCCCAGGAACGGAAAGAAAAAAAAAGAGTGAAATATATAGGGGTATCCCCGTTTACCCTGTGGTATACCTTGCAGGTAATTTGTCAGGGGTCTTGTTTTTGTCCATGCACATCCACTGTCGCCATCCTCTCTGAGGGGAAATTCGCTTTAGAGGAGGTGTCATAGCCACCTACATCACCCGAAGTGGTGTGTGTGTGTGGGGTGTGTGTGTGTGTGTGGGTGCGTGGTGGTGTGTGTGTGTGTGTTGCAGAAGAGAGAAGAGAGAGAGAATGCGAATGCGAATATTTATTCAGGAAGGCCATTGGCCCATTCTGAAGGGCCCTGTACAATATCGTTATTTCAAAATAAATGACTGGTGATTTAACGAAAGAATTCACATTTTCACGTAACAATATACCATATTTCTTGATGACATATTCCTTTATTGTAGTTTCATTGGAGGATGACAACAGAATATGTAACCTAAATGCACAAGGATTGCGGTAATACTTTTCTGCAGTATATTCTTCCCGAAGGTCGTCTTAATGAGAGAAGAAGAGAGATGAGAGAGAAAGAGAGAAGAGAGAGAGGGGAGAGAGAGAGAGAAGAAGACAGAGACAGAAGACGCAGACAGACAGACAGAGAGAGACGAGAGAGAAGAGAAACAGAGATTTCTTACTACAGCAACCACTACAATTTTTTTTGCTATTAACCACTACCACCACCACGACACACGACTACTACTACTACTACTACTACTACTACTCTACTACTACTACTACTACTACTACTACTACTACTCTGCTCTACTCACTGCCACTACCACTATTACCACTACCACTACTGCTGCTACTATTACTTCTACAAACGCTGC
>CM060344.1:24475586-24482378 GCA_030674155.1 Stramonita haemastoma | reverse complement strand
CCGTTTCCCTATGATACAGTGTTTTTTTTTTTTTTTTAACAAATATTTTTCAATGGACGACAGTCTTCTTGCCTCGCGCAGGTTCTTTAACGCTTACTGAACGTACGTTCAACATCGGAACCTTACCGAAAGACTAGCACCCAGACCACCACCACTCAGCCACTAGTAGACGGGGGGGGTTGTTTTTTTTTGTTTTGTTTTTTTTTTTTTTTAAAGCGGGGATCGAACCCGCGACGTATCGCTTTCTTGACGACGCGTTAGCTGTAGGCCTAGATGAGACCAGGCATCCAGAGAAGGAGACAGACAGTGGAGACAGAGGAGTGGAGAGAGGTAATGAGTCTGCTGCCCGTGTTTGTTTGTGGAAAACTTGTCAATGCGGTGCAAATAAACGCTCTTTCGTGTGTGTCTGCAATACAGGAGCTAACATTCAGATTGCTGTTGGTCTGTAGGAGCGCTTGACAACACATGCATGCATTGAGATGTGCAATCAGCAAACGGTGTGTGCACGCTGGCTCACGCACGAACGTACGCAAGCATGCATGCATGCGCACGCGCGTACACTCTTACACCTCACACTTACACATGCACGCGCCGCACAACACCACACCTGCGCACGCGCGCGCACACACACACACACCACGGCCCGCGCGCACACATCACACACAACGCCACAATACACAACTCCCTCTCTCTCCCTCTTCTCTCTCTCTCAGTCTCTCCTCTCTCTCTCTCTCTCTCTCTCTCTCTCTCTCTCTCTCTCCTCTCCTCCTTCTTCTTCTCCTCTTTGTCTTTTCTGCCTACCCTCCTCCTCCTCGTCTTCCTCTCCTCCTCCTCTTTTCCTCTCCCTCCTCCTCCTCCTCCCTCCTCCTCCTCCTCCTCCTTCTTCTTCTTCTTCTTCTTCTTCTTCTTCTTCTTCTTCTTCTTCTTCTTCTTCTTCTTCTTCTTTCTTCTTCTTCTTTCTCCTCCTCTCCCTCCCCTCTCCACTTAGATGCTGTCTGCGTTTATTTGCGAAAAAACTTGCCACTGTAATGCAAATAAACAGGATTCGTGTTTGCAGAGAGAAAACCAAAACTGACACGTTGTTAGCTATCATAATTATGAACGCTTGTAATTGTAGGACATTTGAGATGTAGAATAAGCAAGATAGTTTGTACAAGCAGGCAAGCGCAACATTAAGAGTAGGCAACGAGACACTCGTTGTGATTGTGGGTGTGTGTGTGTTGTGTGTGGTGTGTGTGTGTGTGTGTGGTGTGGTGTGTGTGTGTATTGTCTGTGTATGTGTGTGTGTGTATGTGTGTGTGTTGGTGTGTGTGTGTGTGTGTTGTTGTGGTCACTCACACACGCACGCCTGTAGACTCGAAGAGTTCCCTATCACAGGTTTCTGCTCTTTGTTTGTTTGTTTTCTTTCTTTCTCTCTTTCTTTATTTTTGCCCATAAGACAGTGGCTGGGTATTAGATTAATAAAGGAGTGAGAGCACTGCATCGCTTGTGATTCGCTCACTGCTTTGCTTTTTGGGGGGGGGGGATAATGCAGACGGCCATAAAATCTTCAAAGGATTGATGATTGAAACAGCAGGGCTGCTCCTTATCTCTTCTCTCCTTGTTTCTGCAATCCAAAGCAAAACAAAACAAAAAACAAACAAAACAACAACAAAAACAAAGCAAAATTGATGATGGATGCAACAGGGCTGGCCCCTAACTAACTCTTGTCTCGTTTCAGCGATCAATATTTCAAGGATCCAACGAACTTTGTTTTATTTCGACCCGACTGTTCCGGATCAGGGGCTTGTGTATATATTTAGAAACTTTGATGGTTCTGAAATTGCCTGAGGTAGGTTTTGTTCATTTGCGTATTCGCGCACGCATGCACGTCACACGCACGCGTGCACGCACACAGATACACGTGCAAGCATGCATGCACTTTGTAGATTTCTAAGTACACGAGCGCGCGCGCGCGCACGCACACACACACACACACAACACGCACAACCACACGCCACATACACACGCACTCACAACGCACTCACACACACACACACCACACACACACACACACACACACACACACACACACCACACACCACACACACAATCACACACACACACACACACACACACACACACACACTGACCCTCTGCCTTCACACACTCATGCCACCACACACACGCGCGCGCGCGCGCACACACACACACACACACACACACGCACCACGCACCACACGCATGCACGCACGCACGTACGTACGCACGCACGCACACACACACACACACACACACGCCACACCACACCACACCACACACACACCACAACACCACCACACACACACACACCACACCACACCACACCACACACACACCACACCACACCACACCACACCACACCACACCACACCACACACCTCTGAGTTCTTTATTCTGCTTTTTGTGTTTGTTATGGTTTCTGTTTTCGTTGTTTATACCCACTAGAAGGGGTGGTCGATATTGAATCAACAATGATTGGAGCTTAGAAAGCCCATGATTCGATCATTTCTTGTTATTTTTTTCAAACAAAAAAGGCTGGATATTGAATTTAAAAAAAATGCAAGTTTGGAAGGCTTTCATTCTATCACTGCTTACTTTTTTTCTTTACTTTCTTTTCTTTTTTTTTTGATGGTAAAGAAGGCGATATAATGTAAAAAAAAAAAAAAAAGCCAACAAAACAACCACCAAACAAGAACAAAAAAACTCGATGATGGGAAACAACAGGGCTACTCCCTAACTCTCTTTATGTTTCTTTTGATCGATGATTTAATGATCTGACGAACTTTGCTATTTGAGCCAGACTATTTCTTTCAACAGTGATGTGCGTGTGTGTGTTGTTGTGTGTGTGTGTGTGTGTGTGTGTGTGTGTGTGTGTTGTGTGTGTGTGTGGTTGCGTGGCGCGCGCGCGCGCGCGTGTGTGTGCTGATTTGGAAAAACCTAAAGTATATGTTATCTACATTTATTCATTCTTTTTTTTAGCTACGTCTGTTTAGTTTTGTTTTATTTTATTTTCTTTAACATGTCATTTTGGGGGGTAATTTTTGCGCGGTGATGGGTGGATTGGGTTTTCGCAATACAAGAAAGACTGGTCATGTATATATCGCATTGTGCTCTATTTGTATCATATTTAAAGTGTACTGTATTGTTTTACACAGTATTGCACTGTATTGCCCCCATTCACTAGACCATATGAGTAGTGGTGTGGGTGTGTGTGTTCCTTGTGAGAGGACAATAAACAGAATCCTTTTGTGCAATATACATTTTGCGCACAACAGTTATCAAGGGCAGAATTTATTTTTTTTTGTAGGCAAAAAGCCACGCTTACAGGAAAGAAACAAATTCGATACACTTGTAGACAGAAAAGGTGGAAACAAAAAATTAAATTGCTTAGATAAGTGTAGCGCTGAAGAAGTGGCGACACATTTTCTCTCCTTTGCGGAGAGCAGCCTGAATGAATTCCACGCAGAGAAATTTGCCGTGACTGAAAAATGGTTGACAGTGTATTTGTTTTGTGTTTGTTGATTTGGTACTGTAGTAGTAGTGAATGTTATTGCATTTATTTTATATTGTGTCGTATTGTTTTGTATTGTATTCTTCTGTAAAATACCGGTTTTTTTTTCCTCTTCAAACTCCTTCGATCTGTTTTGAAAATTCAGACTTGTCTTGGCAAGGCGGAACTTGTCGCCAAGACACTTCGCCCACCCATTTATTTTAACTAATCTATTTTCTCTTTTTTGTGTGTGTGATTATGATAACAGTTTTCTCTGGCAAAACTCAGCTGTGCTATAGGGTCAACTCTGTTTGTTGCCGTGGGTGGTTCAACCTCCGCTAAATGAATGCTGCAGACATTATCTCATTATCGTGGTATCCGAAACTCTAGCTCGCAGACTACCACTGGCGATCTTTGTGGAATGCGGAGAGGAAAGAGAAGGGAGAGGGGTGGGGGGGGGGGGGTGTCTGAATTAAAACCACGATCTTTTGCTTCATATACTCATTTTGTTGTTTATGTTGTTGTTGTTGTTGTCCTCCTCCTCCTCTTCCTCCTCCTCTTCCTCCTCCTCCTTCTCCTCTTCTTCCTCCTCCTCCTCCTCCTCCTCCTCCTTCTTCTTCTTCTTCTTCTTCTTCTTCTTCTTCTTCTTCTTCTTCTTCTTCTTCTTCTTCTTCTTTGTCGGTCGTCGTCGTCGTCGTCGTCGTCGTCGTCGTCGTCGTCGTCGTAACATCGTTCGTCATTCCTTAGAAAGAACATCGAGGTTCATTACTAGTTCAGAGTTCTCTCTCTCTCTCTCTCTCCTCTCTCTCTCTCTCCTCTCTTCTCCTTCTCTCTCTCCTCTCTCTCCTCCTCTCCTCTCTCTCTCTCTCTCTCTCTCTTCCCCTGTAAAATATAGTAGGCAGGCTAATTCTTTCAGACTCTGTTTACTCATGGCGTCAAGTCAGCCTGAAGTTGTGCGCAGCCTCACTTTATATTGTGTAAAGCTTTCAGAATAAGAGATATTTTATATCGTAAGTCATAACTTTGTAACTGATGTTGCTGCTGTATATAATTCCTTTTGTTGTTGTTACTGTTGTCTTAATCCAACAACAAAATACCAAAGCAGTTTGGCAACCCCCCTTCATGATGGGCCGATGGCCTTTTTGTGAATAAAGTTTTCGAGTTCGAGTTCCTCTCTCTCTCTCTCTCTCTCTTCTCTCTCTCCTCTCTCTCTCTCTCTCCCCTCTCTCTCTCTCCTCTCCCTCTCTCTCCTCACTCTCTCTCCTCTCCTCTCTCTCTCTCTCTCCTCTCTCTCTTTTTTGCGTACATGACCGTTCCCCTCCGTTAAGGTCACCCACACTCCGTCCTCGGCTGATATATAAAGACGAGGGCATGTGCATGTGTTTTTATTCCATCATCCACTTCTGCATCTGCCGGCACGCGATGGCTTGCTCCTCCTCTTCCAAAAGATGAAGTAGGGTTTAAATTGCGCGGAAGAAAGAAGGAGAAAGAAAAGAAGGAAGGAAGGAAGCAAGCAAGCAAAAAAAAAAGAAAAGAAGGAAAGATGGATGGATGGATGGATGCAGGAAGAAGGGTGAATGGACAGATAGGTAAACGCAGGAAAGAAAGATGGATGGATGGAAGCGAGGAAAGATGGATGGATGGATGGATGGAAGGAAGGTTGGGGTGTGGGTGGGTGATTGGATAGAAGAAGGAAAGGTGGAAAGATGGATAGAATGAAGGAAGGAAGGGGGACGAGGGAAACGGTGGATGTGTGGAAGGACGGAAGAGGGATCGAAAAAGGAAAGCTGGATGAGTGGAAGGGAGTAAGGATGGGTGAAAGGAAGGAAGAAAGGATGGGTGGAATGGGGGAAGGATTAGGCAGGATGGATGGGTGGAAGGAAGGATGGAAGGAATGAAGGAAGGATGGATGGGTGGAATGACGGAAGAAAGGATGGATGGGTGGGTGGAAGAAAGGAAGGATGGATGAGTGGAAGGATGGAAGAATGGGTGGAAGGAAGGATGGGTGGGTGGGTGGAAGGATGGAAGAATGGATGGGTGGAAGGATGGATGGGTGGAAGGAAGAATGGAATGGGTGGAAGGAAGGATGAAGGATGGGTGGGTGGAAGGAAGGAAGAATGGATGGGTGGAAGGAAGGAAGGATGGGTGGGTGGAAGGAAGGAAGAATGGATGGGTGGAAGGATGGAAGAATGGATGGGTGGAAGGATGGAAGAATGGATGGGTGGAAGGAAGGACGTACGGAAGATGGATGGACTGATGGAAGGAAAGTTGGTTGGAATGAAAGATAGATGGATAAAATTAAGGAAATATGACTTGATGGATGAAAGGAAGGACGGAAGATGGATGGAGTGAAATAAATCAAGAAATAGATCATAAATGAGTACATGGAAGGAAGGAAAGAAGGAAGGGAGGGAAGGAATTGGAAAGGAGTACAAGGACAGGAGTGGGTAGTAGTTAGTTACTTAGTGAAGGAATAAAGGAAGAAAGACAGATAAATGGAGGGGTCGAAAGAAGTAAGGACAATCGAAACGACAGACCGAACAAAACAAAAAAAAAAAAAGAGGAAAATACCCTCTCCTCCTCCCCCCCCCAATCACACATCTCACCCCCCACAAAAAGGGACATTCGCCGCATAGAATGTCCAGAAATTGCACACAGGCGCTCTACGTTGTTTCTTCTTGAAAGAGCAGTTGACCTCCTCTCCCAAACGGGAGTGTAATTATCGATTGCTTGTTTTAATCAAAAATGCACCCAACAAAAAAAACCCCCGAAAAATCATCAGAAAGCGAATGTTCTAAGGGAGAAAGAAGAAAAAACAACAACAACCCATAGTCCTGGCTTTGACGCAATACACTTAATACGATCACTGAACAGACGATGAGATCTTTGTCTTCTGCCTGTCTCTTGCTGTTCTGTCTGTCTGTCTGTCTTTGTCTGTCTGTCTTGTCGTTGTCTTGTACTACAGTGGACTAAATGAACGAATGCAGAAATGTAGCTAAGCTGTCCTGAGGATGGGCACTTGGCGTAGGCGATATATTATTATTATTATGATGATGATGTTATCATGGCTGCAGTTTTGTGTCCTTGTTTGATAAAAAAGGTGATGGCTGTGTATGTGGTGTAGTGTTGTGTGTGTGTGTGTGTGTGGTGTGTGTGGTGTGTGTGTGTGTGTGTGTGTGTGCGTGCGTGCGTGTCGTGTGTGTGTGTGTGTGTGTGTGTGTGTGTGTGTGTGTGTTGTGTTTTGGGGGGTAGGGGGTATGTGTGTTTGGGCGGGAGGGTGT
>CM060344.1:24465586-24468086 GCA_030674155.1 Stramonita haemastoma | reverse complement strand
TTGCATCTTAGACGTGAAGAGAGTTCTTGGGCAGACGTGTCTCTCGAGTCTCTGAAGACTTGCCCAGCAGTAGAGGTAATCGATGTCCCTGCAAAAAGAAAAAGGGTACAAAAGACAGTCCCAGGGCTCACATCAGAAGGGGCAAGAGTTGCAGACTCCATCTGTGGCGAAGAAGAAGCTTCCTGAAAGCTGATAGTCTGGCACATTGACTCAAAAAGAAGCTTTTCAAGATGGGAGATCTGTCAAAGGTGGACAGAGACCATTGGCGAGAGATGTTGCTTAAGGGATGCGTTACACATTTGGGTGTATACGTATACCTTTGAAATATGTTGTACGGGAAAAAGGACACATTGAGAGTAAACAGCTTGTCTGTACCTTTGGAATTCGTTTTCGGAAAGAAAGGACACTTTGTTGAGAGAAAACAGCGGTGTGTATACCTTTTAAATACATTGTAGACAATAAAGAACACATTGAGAGTAAACAGTACGTTGGTGACAGATTGCCTTGTTGACAGATTTTGAGGGTCGAACACAGTTTTGATGCTTAATTGGAACATTACTTTGTAGACGTTGTCAAAAAAAGGACACTATGAGAATAAACAGTACCCTGGTGTACACTGCTTTGATGTCCAATGAGGCATTCCTTTGTGAACCTTAGTACAGATTTTGAGAGGTTAAAAGGAATTTTGAGGTCCACTAAAACTTTCTGAGTGTCCAACACCCCTGTTTTTAGAGCCCAACACAGCTTCGATGGTCCGGACAAGTGTCCATGTCAAGTGTTTTTGACGTCCTGAAAACAGTTTTTGAGAGCCTGAAATAGCTGTTGAGGTTTGGTCAACGTGTTTTTGAGGGCTCGAGCAATTTTGAGAACCAAATGCAATTTGTTTTTAAAGATCTGATAAAACGATGTCTTTTCATAGGTTTCAAACAAGGTTTTGAGACCCCGAAACCGTAGGATCAGTATATCAGTGTTTTGCAGGGTTGGAAAGAACATTTTTGAGAGCCAGGAGTGGAGGAATCTGGTTGTAAAATCTTCAGCAGTGCTGCCCCTACGGTTAACCAGACTACGGGGTAGGTGAAGGTGATAACTGTTTGAGAGGGTTCGATTTTTAAACAAGTTTTTGTGAGCTTTAAACAGTTTTAAGGACCAGTACAAAAATAGTTTTCTTTTGGTGGTCAGAAGAAAACGGTTTTGCGAGTTTTAAAGTTTCTGAGGTCCCGTTTGATAGTGATAAAATTTAAAGAATATGTTGTATCCTCCTCCTCCTCCTCCTCCTCCTCCTCCTCTTTTCTCTTCTTCTTCTTCTTCTTCTTCTTCGTCGAACACTCAGACAGCAACTATTGTTGTCTGTCATGTTTATAAGCGAAAATGCGTTGCGCTGCAGTTAAACGCCTGACAAGTCAGGCCCAGCGTATCCGACTTTGGCGTGAGAATACATTGTATTTAATCGTATTGGAGTCGAGTGTCTGAGTTCTGTTTTAGCTGCAGAAGAGCGAGAGAAACACACAACAGCAGAACCAAACTGCTTTTTTGACACATTTAGTGTGACATACCCCCCTAAAGGCAGCGCCATTGCATCGCATCTTTCCCAGTGACTGGTGGTCTTTTTTTTTCCCCCCTAGTCCCTTTGGTGCAGCCCATTTGTATTTTGTCATGGCTTTTGTCTTCTTTTTTCTCCTTTCCCTAGGGACACTGCTTGCAATGCTATCAGACCGTTGATGTACAGGAGTGCTCTGTGTGTGTGTGTGTGTGTGTGTGTGTGTGTGTGTGTGGTGTGTGTGTGTGTTGTGTGTGTGTGTGTGAGTGTGTGTGTGAGGCCCCATTGCGATCATGATTCACAAAGAATCGGTTGTTCTTTTTCATGTGTCATCACATCTGTTGCATACCAATGAAATTGTTGGTTTTCCTCCCCTCACCAACTCCGTAAATTGTGGCCTATGGCCAATGTACATATTAAACCTAGAGTTAAAGGCGTGTATTATGGCCTATGGCCAATGTACACATCAAATCTGTTCCGAGTCAAAGGCCAATGTACACATTAAACGCTGTTCAGAGTTAAAGGTTATTGTACACATTAAAATTATTCCGAGTTCAAGGCCAATGTACACATTAAAATTGCTCTGAGTTCAAGGCCAATGTATACATTAAAACAGTTCAGACTTAAAGGCCAATTACACATTAAAACTGTTCAGACTTAAAGGCCAATGCACACATTAAAACTGTTAGACTTAAAGGCCAATTTACACATTAAAACTGTTAGACTTAAAGGCCAATTCACACTTGAAACCGTTTAGAGTTGAAGGCCAATGTACAAATTAAAACTGTTCAGATTTACAGGCCAATATACACATTAAAACTGTTAGACTTAAAGGCCAATGTACAGATTAAACCCGTTCAGACTTAGGCCAATGTACACATTAAAATTGTTGGTTTGATTAAGGTGTATTCATTTGATAGAATTACTAAAACTGTTTAGAGTGAAAAGCCAGTATACATTGTA
>CM060344.1:24458086-24460586 GCA_030674155.1 Stramonita haemastoma | reverse complement strand
CTTACTTTTATACTTACTTATTTATGAAAACAATCTATTTGGCATGTGCTTTTAAGTTAGTGTCCCAGTGTCGTCCAGTCTTTTGGAAGATACACCATTGCATGCCGGTGGGAACAGATTGTAAATTAAAAAAAAAAAGAATTAAACGCATAGATCCCGAAGTAGGAATGTGGTTACCTTATAAATATAATAGCCGCCGCTGTAGCCTAGTGGTTAGGGCGTTGGACTCGTAATCTAAAGGTTGCGGGTTCGATCCAGCTTTCGGCTATGGCCTTGTGCCCTTGGAAAGGCACTTTACGGCATTTTTCCCCACGGGTTCGATCCCAGCTTCGGCTATGGCGTTGTGCCCTTGGAAAAGGCACTTTACGGCTATTTTCTCACCCCACCCAGGTGTAAAAGGGGTACCAACCTTGTGTTTGGGGTTAACCCTGCGATAGACTGGCGTCCTATCCAGGGGGGAGTCTATGACTCTCAGTCGCTTAACCCCACAGAAACCGGGATAAGCACCGGCCTGATGAGCCTTAGGCTCGGGACAGAGTTTAACTTTAACTATAAATATTAATATGGGAAAACAATCGCATACGCAAAATCTTACCATTTGTAAACCTCTGAACTCTAGCCAAGGACCAAGAAACGACCCAATTTTTTTTTAAAGAAAGAAAAAAGACAAATAAGGAAAGAAAACAACAAGAAGGAAAACAAAACAAAATTTTTAAACCTTGAAAAAAAAACCCAACCCAAGCAAGCAAAACAATGTTACAGTGCATGCAATAGAATTAGACACACAATGAAGGAAAGCTGTTATTTTGCGGACATGGCGTGGAATGAACTAGGAGAAAGGCAAAAAGGGGGGCAGCGCTTTGCAGAGGCATCATTCTTGTTGTTGTTAGTGGTATCATCATCATCATCATCATCATCATCATCATCACATCATCATCATCATCATCATCATCATCTTTTATCATCAGCATCATTAACGTTTTTCATCGTCATCTTCATCATCATCATCATTTATCACTACCATCATCATCTTTTATCATCATCACCATCGTTATAATCATCTGCAGCTGCAGCAGCAGCAGCAGCAGCGATACAATCATCATTGTTATTTTATTTATTGTTTTTCTTTTTGTGCCTCATCTTTCGTGCCGTTTTGCATTTGCTGTTCGCTTACCGCTTATCTCGATGTCTCTACCACCCTACCATATCCCGATTCGTTATGTCTACGTCGCTTCCTCAGGATCAGAGCCTATCAGAATCTCTCTCTCTATCTATCTATCTATCTATCTATCTATCTATCTATCTATCATCTATCTATCTATTCTCTATCTATCTATCTATCATCTATCTATCTATCTCTCTCTCTCTCTCTATCTCTATCTATCTATCTATCATCTATCTTCTATCTCTCTCTCTCATCTATCTCTCATCTCTCTATCTCTCTATCCTCTATCTCTCTATCTCTCTTCTCTCTCATCTATCTATCTCTCTATCTATCTATCTATCTATCTCTCTATCTCTCTCTCTCTCTATCTCTCTATCTATCTATCTATCTCTCTCTCTCTCCAACACTCTCTTCTCTCTATCTATCTCTCTATCTCTATCTATCTATCTATCTATCTATCTATCTATCTATCTATCTATCTATCTATCTCTCTATCTCTCTATCCATCCATCCATCCATCCATCCATCCATCCATCCATCCATCCATCCGTCCGTCCGTCCGCCCGCCTGCCTGCCTGCCTCTCTCTCTCTCTCTGTCTCTCTCTGTCTCTGTCTCTGTCTGTCTCTCTCTGTCTCTGTCTCTGTCTCTCTCTCTCTCTCTCTCTCTCTATATATATATATATGTATATATATAGGGCGGCGGCCGCTGTAGGGCCACCAGCCAGAAGGGGCCTGCAGAAGGATTGATCAGCTAGCTGTGGCTATTGAAAGGGGGTTAGAAAGGAGAAAGAAAGAAAGAAAGAAAGACGTTGGTGGAAATGCGTGCCATATCCGTGGGGAATGGGCATAGCTTAGAATATCCAGATTAAAAAAAATGAATGGAAGAAAACTTATTAATTTTTTTTATGTGACGTTGTGTTGTACAAGAAGGTATTTGTGTGTTGGGGGGGGGGAGGGGAGGAGGGGTAAGTTGTGTGGGAGGGGGGTGTAAGTTTGTGTGGGAGGGGTGTGTGAATGTGTGTGTGTGGTGTGTGTGTGTGTAGTGTGTGTGTGTGTGTGTGGTGTGTGTGTGTGTGTGTGTGTGAGAAGCTGATCATCTTTACTTGTAGTATCATCGTTATTATTGTCGTTGTTATCATAATTACCGTTTAGTTGTTCTTTTCATCACCATATCACCACCACTGTCAATTCTTCTTCTTCTTCTTCTTCTTCTTCTTCTTCTTCTTCTTCTTCTTCTTCTTCTTCTTCTTCTCTTCTTCTTCTTCTTCTTTATATCTTTATCATTGTTGTCGTTGTTATCATCTTGTCTCTAGAAAAAACAAGTTCGTTGAGAGA
>CM060344.1:24450586-24453086 GCA_030674155.1 Stramonita haemastoma | reverse complement strand
CAGAAAATAAGATTGTTTCAATCAATCAATCAATCAATCATCATCAATCAATCAATCAATCAATCAATCAATCAATCAATCAATCAATCTCTCCTGGAGGAAGCAGGAAAGGTAGATATATGATGAGCTGTGACGCAGTTTGATTCTGCCATCAGCTGATTAGTTAGTGCCTCTGTTTGCTTGTCTCTTTCTTGCAACCGCCTTTCTCTCCCTCTCTTACTCACCCCCCCCCCCCCCTCTCTCTCTCTCTCTCTCTCTCTTTCTCTCTCTCTCTCTGTCTTTGCCTCTCAATTTTACTCTCTCTGTCTCTGTCTGTCTGTCTGTCTCTCTCTCTCTGCCTCTCTCTGTCTCTTCTCTGTCTCTCTCTTCTGTCTGTCTCTCTTCTCTCTCTCTGTCTCTCTCTGTCTCTCTCTCTCTGCCTTCTCTCTGTCTCTCTCTGTCTCTCTGTCTCTCTGTCGTCTCTCTGCTCTGTCTCTTCTCTCTCTGCTCTGTCTCTCTCTCTGTCTCTCTCTCTGTCTCTCTCTCTCTCTGCTCTCTCTCTGTCTCTCTCTCTGCTCTCTGTCTCTCTCTCTCGTCTCTCGTCTCTCTTCTGCTCTCCTCTCTCATCTCTCTGTCTCTCTCGTCACGTCTGTCTGTCTGTCTCTCTCTCTCTGTGCTAGAGAAGGGACAAAGGATTATGGTCAGTGACGCACTTTGCTTCTGGCGTCAGCTAACTTTTTCTTTTTGTGTTTTGGTCTTTGCCCTGTCCTTTGCCTTTCTGTCTGCTCTCTGTCTGTCTGTCTGTTTGTCTCTGTCTCTGTCTGTCTCTCTTTTCTCCCCCCCCCCTCTCTCTGTCTCTCTCTGTGTCTGCTGTCTGTCTCTCTCTCTCTGTCTCTGTCCCTTTCTCTGTCTCTGTCTGTCGTCTGTCTGTCTCTGTCTCTCTCTGTCTCTGTCTCTTCTCTCTTCTCTCTCTCTCTCCTCTCTCTCTCTCTCTCTCTCTCCTCTCTCTCTCTCTTCTCTTTTCTCTCTCTCTCTGGCGTGGTTTCCCGGCAGAGTTAAGGGCCGCATAAAACGGGACCAGACAGCATGCAGTCTGTAGTGGCTGTCCCTCTTAACCGTCGTCTTAGGCTAGACACTAAGAAACGTGCAGGACAGCCAGCCAACCCTCAGGTCATAACTAAGTCTGGAAGGAAGGAAGGAAAGAAGGAAGGAAGGAAGGAAGGAAAGAAAGAAGAAAGAAAGGAAAGGAAGGAAGGAAGGAAGGAAGGAAAGGAAGGAAGGAAGGAAGGAAGGAAGGAAGGAAGGAAGGAACAGAGACAGGGAAGAAGGTAGGAAAGGAAGGAAAGGAAAGAGGGAGGAGGAGAAGAAGAAGAAGAAGAAAGAAGAATGGAAAGCAAGAACTCGGAACTCGTCGTATATTTTCTTGAGGTTAATGGGATAAGTCCGAGGCTTCTCTTGACACTAAGGCCCTCAGAAAACAAGAAGAAGAAATATACAAGCCCAACCCCCCCCCCCCCTCCCCCCCAACCCCAAACATCATTGAATCAGTAAGATAATAGACAAATGAATGAAGACAGTAAAGAAGTAAAGAGGAGGAGAAAGGGGGGGGAGAGAGAGAGAGAGAGAGAGAGAGAGGAGAGAGAGAGAGAGAGAGAGAGAGAGAGAGAGAGAGAGAGAGAGAGAGTATAAGGAAAGAAAGAAAAAAAAAAAAGGAAGGAAAGAGAAGTAAGGGAAAGAGGCAACGGGGGAAGGAAGGAATGAAGAAAGAATGGGATGGAGGGGAAGGAGAAAAGGAATGAAAGAAAGAAAAACAAAAGAGAGGTAGGAAGGAAGGAGGAGTTAGGGAGAGAGAGGGAATGAGAAAGGGGCAAGGGGAAGTAGAGGGAATGAGGAAGGAAAGGTAAAAAAAAAAAAAAAAAAAAAAAAAAGAAAGAAGGCAGCAGGGCGAAAAAGACAAAAAAAAAAAGACAAGGAAGGAACCTTTGGTTGTGTTTTTATGACAATATGTGAACGAAACAAAAAAAAAAAGTGGGGAGAAAAGACAGAGGAATGGAGTAGGACCAAAACAAAAGAAAACTATGGAGAGAGAATAAAGAGAACCAAACCAACCAACCAAACAAAACAAGACTTAAAGACCAGAAAAACCCTGATAAAGATAAGGTAGAAAACAAACAAACAGACAGCTCAGTACCGATATTGATCAGTTTGTAACGACTGTAGTAGAGGGAGGTGTCTTTTCTTCTTTCTTTTTCTTTTTCTTTTTTCCCCCCCACCTACATTTCTTTCTTTGTTTCTGTCTATTTTTAGTTCTGTTCCTTTATTATTTTTTTTTTGTTTCTCTTTCTTTCCTGCTTCCCCACCCCCTTTTTAAAAAAAAAGTGTTTTCCCCTAGCATGTGTGTGTGTGTGCGCGCGCGCACACACACACACACACACGCACACGCGCACACACACACACACACACTCTCTCCCTCCCTCTCTCTTTCTCTCTCCCACACACACACTCTCCCTCCCTCTCTCTT
>CM060344.1:24412321-24444821 GCA_030674155.1 Stramonita haemastoma | reverse complement strand
GTGTGGAGAGAGAGGGGGGCAGGGAGGGGGATGCACGTGCGTGTCTTGTGTCTGAGAGAGAGAGGGAGGAGTGTGTCTGTGTTTGTCCATGGGTGCATGCACGCGTGTTCCCGTGTGTGTATGATGTAGGTGTATGTGCAAGCACGCAAATCAGAAAGGATGCACCTCTCGTGTAGCGCTCCCAACGGTAGAAGTAGATCCTACGCATGTAGATGTGTTCTGTGTGTTTGCGTAGATAGGATATGAGTCTGCATCGTTTCATTCTAAAGCACTTTTGCAATGTTGAAAGCGCCACATAGATACCCTGTTATTATCTGTTGTCCAGTCTCATAATATATGTACAAACACGTTGACTGAGACTTGGGGAGCCGTTATACGTTTGTCATAAAATATGACGACATTGAAAAGCGTGTAGCATAATCGTGTTTATACTTGCTTCTCCCCCTCAGACCATGACAGTTATATAAATCCATATAGCGTATTTGTCAACTTTAGTGTGTGTGTGTGTGTGCGTGTGTGTGTGTGTGTGTGTGTGTGTGTGTGTGTGGTGTGCGTGCGTGCGTGCGTGCGTGCGTGCGTGCGTGCGTGCGTGCGTGTGTGCTTGTTTAGCCAGATGAAAACTCGTATAATGTAGTATATAATTACGAACCTCAGATTTTTTCCCTTAGTTGAATATTAACCTGGTTATTTTGATGTTACCAAATTAAAAAAATCGTATTGTAAACATATAAAGTAAGCATGTATGCCCAAGTTCTTTTTAGGAATGGAAAATTAATCTGATGCTTTTTATCAGATTAAAACTCGTATTGCGAACTATAAGTACTACTAAACTATTCACTGGTTGGGGATTACCCCCCCCCCCCCCCCCTTTTTTCCTTCTTTTTTTTTTTTTTTGTTGCTAGATTGAAATGTTGTACCGTGTAATTAAGATGTGCCCATACTTATTTTCCCTTGTGAAAAATTGACCTTGTTTTAAACCAGATTAAAGCTAGCAGTGTGTAGTATACGTACGTATATCTAAGTTGTTTTTTTCTCGTGGTGAGAATAAATCTGATTTTTGTTTTCCTTTTATCAGATTAAAGCTCTTGTTGCGTGGTAAATATGAGCCCAAAACGTGTTTTCCCATGTTGAAAGTTAACCAGAATTTTTTTTTTTTTTTACCAGATTAAATTTCCTGTTCCGTAGTAAATATGAACCCCAAAACCCTTGTTGAAAACTAACCAGATTTTTTTTTTTTTACCAGATTAAAACTTCTTGTTGCGTAGTGTACTTGTACCCCTAGCTTTTTTTCCCATGTTGGAATTCACCAGAACGAACGGATAAGTGCTTGCAGTATTGTTAATTGCTTGACAGATGTCTTCCGCTCATTTTTTCATCTCAAAAGTGTCACCTTCCCGTTGCATTCAGACCAACTCATTGCATACTGCTGCATTTGTGTTCATGTGTGTATACTGTTCCAAAGTCACCCTCAATCCATAATGAGCCGGGTTTTTTGTTGGTTGTTGTTGTTGTTGTTGTGTGTGTGTGTGTGTGTCATTGTAATAACTGTGTTTTATGCGAAAGAGCCTACTGTGTATTTTATGCAAAAGAGCCATTTGTGTCGTGTATGTCATTGTGATTACAGTGGTTTTTTTATGCAAGTGTGGCTGAAAAAAAAAAGAATTATGAAAATTGGGGGAAATGGAAGCAGGGAAGGAAAAAGGAGGGGGGGGGGGGGGTAGTTAGTCTGTCACTTTTTCACTTTTTTTTTTTTTTCCAGGAAGTGGAATTGTAATTGTGTGCAGGATGCCATTTTGTACTGTATCTTTTTATGGGGGGGGGGGGGGGGGGGGTGTTCCGGGTTTTCAACTTTTTTTTTTTTTTCTATTTTGTTTCGGTGTCTGACGCTGTATTATACCTGAGATGTTCATCGTGGTTACTTTACGCGCACGGCAAAAAGCCATTCAACTTTTCGTGTAGAGGAGCAAAGCCAGATGCAGCTGATGATGTGGATGGCACGAACATACCCAGCATGCACCCTGTGACTTGAAGAGAGAAAGGCTCCGCCAACTTTCAGTTTGCCTGATGAGACACCACCACTTGAAAAAAAAAAATCAGGGCAGTTTCCCAATGATTCCTCAAGGAGTTAAAGGGAAAAGTTGGTCACATCTGCCAGGAAGTGCACATAGCAGATCCTCGTGGATGTCATATAACCACAGGGAAAACTCAGTCAAAGCCTGTGGATACATGCCAGGTATGGTTTCCACAACTCAGCAAATTGCTGATGGGAAGGGAATCTTTGATTATAAGATGCACATTATCTTCTGCTTGCTCAATAGTTGTTATACACATGAACAGGATGAAGGCACTGGCAGGCCTGCACATGTGCAAGAGTTGTGGGTTGCCGGTTTGAATCCCAGCAGTTTGGGATTCTTCAGGGTAGATAGTCTAACCACCTTGTTCGTGCGTTTACATGCAGACCTGCCAATGCCTCCGATTTGGGGAGAAATTTGCAGTGCTGGAAAGTTGTTTGCTGTTGTTGTTGTTTTTTTCTCTGATGTCACGTTAGGTTTTCTCTGGACATTAAGTTGAGACACAACCTCTTCAGAATTTGCGTATTGTCATTAACTTCAGGATGTCTGTAAATGTTTTTCGTTAGGCCTATATATTCATGGCGGTGATCGTAGCTTTGTATGAGTGAGTGTGTCTGTGTGTCTGTGTGTATGCATACTGACTCGTGCATGCATGCTTGTTGTGTGTGTGCGCGCGCGCGTGCGTGCGTGCGTGTGTGCACGCGTATGTGTTATTTTTACGGGTTTTTTGGGGGGTTGGTTGGGGGGGGGTTTGTGGGGGTGGTTGTGGGTTGACTTGTAATGGGCAAAATCTCAGAGTATCGTCTGAATCCTAGATTTCATTTAGCAGTGTGTTCTTCGTGTTCGTGTGTGCATTAAATCCGTGTCCGTATGTAGATTAGCAGACTGGTGGTTAGAAGTAGCGTGTTACATGTTGTGTCTGCCTTACAACACCACCGTTTTCCCCTGTCATTTGACCCCTGTAATTACAATAATAAAAATATCAAAAGTGGAGTGCCCAATTACTGCCATATAATGGGGAAGAAAATCGTACCTTCAGTATCTGTTCTGTTGGCTCTGTCGCAATTTTCCATCCCATGTAAGGTAGTATTGAAAAGGTTTGGAATTTTATCTTTTGAGTTAGTTTGTTAAACCTAAAGTATTAGCCGAGAAACCAAGAATTCTGGGAGGAAAACAAAAAAAAATTGTATTGGAATGTATATATATAGAATTCTCCATTATTTGTTCGAGAAACTAGATGCATGTAACATGCAATAGTAACATCCGAGGTCCGTTTGTACCATGAAAATCCTTGGAAATATCTGTTATGCTTTTCTTTTTCTTTTGTTTATCAAGTTCTCATCAGGGAACTGCTGAAAGTCTATACTGATCAAGTTGCAGAGACTAGAGCCCCTATAAGCCCCTTGTAATAGATCAGAAGAGCGTTTTTGTGAAAATTCTTACAAGAACATCGATTTTTAAAAAAACTACTAAAAACACTGTTGAAATTCAGGACCCAAAAAAACTTCCCAGAAGTGAGAAACCTATGGATGAACTGTCGCTGCAGAAGACTTACCCCAAATGATCCTAAATGAAGAGAAATCAGGTTAAAGCAGTCAGTGCTTTGAAAAGACCAGTTCTGTTAAGCTACTGATTGGAGATTTCAGATTTCTCGAGATGACAGCCCCGATATGGCCTCTGTGGTCGGCGGGGCTATAAACATCAAGATTGGATTGGAGTAGGTTACTGGTTAGAGATTCTTTGACTTTAAATTTTGTGACTTTAGGCACTAAAAAGTCTGGAATAGTACCTAGTTTTTCATCATTATCAACTGCTTGGTGTTTTTTTTCAGTTCTGATATTGAATGAGGCTAGAAGCAAGCCTTTAATTTATTTTTAAAAAACCCTCAAGACACAACCACTTTTGTACATAATTAATTTTCATGATGATAGTAGAAGAGGGACGGAAGCTTGACAACAGAGCTAAAGTACAGATACTGCGGGTGGTAGCATTGTTCTCCTCTCTGTGAATAGATGAATTAACGAAGGTACTGTCAGTCGGTCCTTGGTCTAATCCTAAATAAATCGTCCTTTCTGTTTTGTTTTCTGTACTGCTGCTTGCCTTTCAGAGATGTTGGAGCTAACATATTTGACGGTCTGTCTGGCTTTTCCGGGTGAGATTTGTCTAGACATTACTTTTTTTGTTTTTGTTTTTCGATTCTGTTCTCTGTTTTCTTTTTCTTTTTTGTTTGTTTGACACAAGTTACTAAGACTTAACTTTTTTTTTTAAAATAGTTTTTTTGGTTGTTTTCTGATTCTGTTTCTGTTTTGGTTGTTTGAAGTTTTGAATAGTTAGATGATTAGCAACATGCTAATTTAGCAACATGCTAGATAAAAATGCGACTGTAAATATCTGCTTTGTAGGAGACTATTAAGGTCTTGTAGTTATCGGGTGTGTTTATCTATTTAATAATTTCTCATTTTATTTTTTAGTCGAGTGTGGACGTACGCTGAGAAACACAACAGTGAAGATTAGATACGCTAATTCATTTTCAACAGATTTTTTTTCAGCTTTCCAAATTCGTTAGCAGTAACCATGGGGGAATATTGGAAGTGTACTTAGAAGAAGAAAAAAGACGAAAAGAATTAAAATGTCGGGGGGGTTGGGAAATATTTGTGAACACTTCCAAAAAGAACAGAAAATCTAACGTATCAAACCGTGATTCTTTTGAAAATACGTAGAGAATATTTTCCCCAAAATATGCATTTATCGCCAGTGATTTTTTTTTGCGTTCCTCGGCTAGAGCTGTGCGGTTCACCAGTGGTGAAATTTTGTCGTATGCGACTGATTTTGCCCACCATTAAGGTAGCCACATTCCGATTTCGGAGATACCAGTGATTTAGAAATCATGGGGAAAACTTAACAGAAATCAAAACAAAAGTGTTCCATTTCCCTATGTTACAGCATTTTCTGACCTTCTCAATCCTAACATGCTTTTTTTTTTTCTTTTATTCTTATCTTCCTTTTTTTTGAGGGTAAAAATTATGAATCTTTTAACACTCTTTTCATGTCCACTCTGGAGATTTCTTCGTTGTTCTTGGGTGATTAGAAGAAAAAAAAAGATGTTGATGATTTTTTTTTTTGGGGGGGATACTCTTTTTAGATCAACTGCTGAAATTTCTCCTTTTTTTCTCCTTGGCTAATAGATCAGTAGGGTCGGAATTTGGATAGCGGTTAGAGCTTCCGACTCGTGATCTGATTATATATAATCTATGAGTGTGGATTTAAGTTTCCACGAAGCTGTCTATCAGGGCAGATGGGAAAGAGTGAAGGTGAGAGACGATGTGAAGAAAAAAACGAAAGGAATGGTTAAGGAGAGAGATATCAAAATTTAAATTCGTATTCAACGTTTTTTTTTAGTTCAAGGCGAATTTTGTTTTAATTACTCGTGTCCTTAGAAGTCGGAGTATGGCTGCCTATTTGGCGAGGTACTTTAAAACAAGTTATACACGCAAACTTTTCATTCAGTGTACGAAAAGACCGGAATAAAAAACAAAAAAGAAGCTATTTTTAGTGCTTCTTTTATGTTTAAAGTCAAGTTTTAGTGACCAGAATGGTAGTTTAAGAAGCTATGGAAACTATTACCTTTTGAAAGATTTGCACAACCGTGGCAAGATTGAACAGGTATGAACACAACAGAACAACTTTGGTGAATAACCCATACTGTTATATTTATGTGGATATCAAAATGAAAATGGTGTTTTTGGATCAGCAGCAAAGCATATAGCAGAATAATGAGGATGGATCATTTTTATAGCAATTATCACCAGTTTTTAATCTGACACCTTTTTTAAGGCACATGTACATTACGCACGTACAGCCTATACCTCTCAGACTCGCACATTCACATGGAGCACATCGTGCACATTTGCACAGAGTTGTATAATCTTTCATTTCAGATTTATTTCATACCACTTTAAGTCATGCACTTCTAAATCCTGTGCTTATTTTCTTTCTCTCTCTCTCTCTCACTCTGTCACATTTTCACATTTCTTTTTTTTTCCTGTTTGTTTTTTTTTTTCTTATTATCTCTGTGCAAAGCCTAGTTACAAACTCCCGAGTGATTTTCTTTTTTTCTTTTTTTTTCTCTCTCTCTCTCTCTCTCTCTCTCTCTCTCTCTCTCTCTCTCTCTCTCTCTCCTCTCTCTCTCTTCTCTCTCTCTCGCTTTCGCTCTCTCTATTAAAAGAGAAGCCAGTTGGAATCTTCTTAAAAGAATGGCTCTCTTTCAGAGTAACTGTGTCGTTTTTGAAGGACAGTTTGAAGTTTGACAATGCTCGCTAGATAATGGCTATCTTGCCTTGGAATACCTGATAAAAGGAACTTGAGGGAAATGGCTCAATGTTTCAGTAAATAGCTCAGGAGATGATTCAAGAATATATCTAATAACTAATGTGATAGATACATGAAAGCAGGGAAGAATTGCTTCTTTGATGATCAGAGTGATGCTGATGTGTGGAAAACTTAACGATAGTGATTCTTTGAATGAACCTGCGATGAAGATTATCATAAATCATATTGCTTGTGAAGGAAGGTCGCAAAGGTAACTGGGGGGGGGGGGGGTTGTAAGGTAGAGGGGGTTATGGTAGTGGTAAGAGGTGGGGGAGGGGATAAAGGAGAAGAGACATGAAATATGTTCGTCATATTGTAGCTGCAAGACAGAACGTCATTTTATATTGTAACGCAATCATTATGTTTGATGTTTTTGTCATAGATATGATGATGATTATATGTATAGTTATCACTATCGTAATTATTTTTCTTTTTGTTATCATTATCATATCATTATTGTTATAATGAATCAAGAACGCGGTAACCATCCTAGGTTGACCTGTCTGGTTAGCCAGGCCTTTGAATCAAGGAACCAGGGTAGGGTTGGTTGTACACCCCTGTTTTAATCTGTCTAGAGTGGCACAGTCTTTATCTGAGTATTTAAAAATCCTTACAAAGTGATAGCCCCCAATATGGCCTTCTGTGGTCAGCGGGGCTGTATATAAAAAGATTGGATTGGATTGGTTGCAATGGATCAAGGAACGAAAACAACTTTGCACTGTACTAGCACCCTAGTCCACTGTGCTTGCGTCTGTCACCCCTGCAAAAATAATGTAGGGAATGGCTCAGTATTGCTTGATATATATATATATATATATATATATATATATATATATATATATATATATATATATATATATATATATATATAACAAGAGGATGTAATTGGTGGCACTGAATAAGGTTGTTTTTAGGACAATGAAAGGCACTGAATAACTGTTTGGAATGTAGATCTGGATATCTCTGTTACATTAAGATAGTGGAATGCACTGGCTAGAATAGGGAATGGCTGTGTATATCCATGCAGATGGTAAATGTCACTGGATTAGAGATAGCAAAGGGCACTGAATACAGATGGTAAATGGCACTGTACAAGAGATCGTAAATGGCACTGTACAAGAGATCGTAAATGGCACTGGATACGAGATGGTAAATGGCACTGAATAGAAATGGCAAAAGGTACTTGATAGAGATGGTAAAGGGCACTGGATAGATATGGCAAAAGGTACTGAAAAGAGATGGTAAATGGCACTGAATAAAGATGGTAAATGGCACTGGATGGCCATGTCACAAGAGGCTATTGAACCACGTGGGATAAGCAAAAGGCTAGTGAAATAGATAGCGCATGAAAAAAAAATTAGGATACTAAATGGCATTGGATAACTGTTGGTACAATGACTAGCACTGGATAGTTTACAAGAGAGTTGATGACACTGTATCCGAGAATGGCGCTAACAAATTGTCAAGATAGTGATCAGCACTGAATACTTAGCTAGGATACTGAATGGTATGGGACTAGTGTGCTAAGATAGCGAACAGCATGGGATTAGAATCAGGATAGTGAACGACATTAGATAATTGTTGGGATAATGAATGGCACTGGATAGCTAGCTGTTGAGATGAGTGTATGACGCTGGATAACTGTAGGATATTGTTGGCACAGGATAATTGTCAGGATAATGTATGACACTGGATAACTGTAAGGATTTTAAGAATGATATCGAATGTCTCTGCTAGCATAGTAAATGGTACATAGTATCCCTTACAATAATTAATGACATCAGATAGCTGTAAAAAATGCCATTGAGTACCTCTGATAGGATGTGTAAATGGCACAGGGTAACTCTTTGGATAATGAATGGCATTGGATAATTCTTTTACAGTTGTAAACGGTACTGGATAACTGTATATCAGGATAACAAACAGCACGGAATAACCCTGTTAGAATAGTGAATGGCACCGGCCGTTAACTGTTAGGATATCAAATGGCATAGCATGGACATTTCAAAGCTGTTAGAATACGGAAGACACTGTATGCTCTGTCAAGATCATGAATGGAAATGGATACCTCTAATGCCTGGAAGGATGTTAAATTGTGGTCAGGGGAAACGATTTCAGGACTGTAGATTTATTCATGAAAAATGGGGTAGGAATCTTTTCATGAGGGGCAAGCATTGTGAATGAAAATGGAGATTTCAATTATTGTGTCTTTGCCATTTTGATTGCGTCTCATTCAAACAGTATTGAAATATATGGATTTCGTGCATATTGATGAAGATTTTAATAATTATTTTTGTCTCCGAAATTTTGTTTGCATCTCCTTGAAACAAATGTGAAATATGAATTTTTTTTATCAATACAGTCATAAGAAATTGTTTATCAAGAAGCAGTGTTTTAAATTCTGTAATGCTGCATCTTATCTTACAGTTGGAATGTGAAGGGGCGGGGTGTACGTTAAGATTTTGACTTTATTTTAAAGTTATTATCACCATACCGTCTTTTTATATGTGATTTTTCTCTCTTTTGTATGAATATGACATGCACATTCACACCGAATCCAACATGTTATACTCGAATAACTTAGATTGTATACAGAACACACATGCACTGACACACGTTTGCACACATGCAAGCACGTGTGTCCACATTCAAGCACATTTGTCCACATTCAAGCGCACACCCACATGTGCATACATATATTCAGATCCGCATGCATCCGCACGCGTGTAAATGCGCGCACACATACACGCACACGGGCGCGCTCATGCACGCACACATACAGACACACACATACACATACACACACACACACACACATTACTTCAGTTCCTACTACAGGTAAACCTTGACACTGTCAGTCACAGTATACACCCTGCTACAGGTAAACCTTGACACTGTCAGTCACAGTATACACCCTGCTACAGGTAAACCTTGACACTGTCATCACAGTATACACCTTGCTACAGGTAAACCTTGACACTGTCAGTGTGACACCCTGCTACAGGTAAACCTTGACACTGTCAGTCACAGTATATACCCTGTACAGGTAAACCTTGACACTGTCAGTGTGACACCCTGCTACAGGTAAACCTTGACACTGTCAGTCACAGTATACACCCTGCTACAGGTAAACCTTGACACTGTCAGTGTGACACCCTGCTACAGGTAAACCTTGACACTGTCAGTCACAGTATACACCCTGCTACAGGTAAACCTTGACACTGTCACTCACAGAATAGCTGACGTCCTCTTCACACATGTCAATGGCAGAATCTTCCTTCATGTTACCAAAAACAACAGTGCAGCAACAACAACAGACAACACCGAAAAGAATAACGTCACCAATATGAATTACCTTGGGAAAAAATAAGAGCATCGTTGTATTACTCCTACAGCTCGATCAATTCATGCACACACAAAAGTGAAGATGTTAAGTTCTTTTTTTTTTGCCGTAGGTAGTAGAAACAGCAAAGCGGTGAAAAGTTAATTGTTCCTGCCATAAATAGTAGAAACTGCAAAGCGGTTAATTTCATTGGGTTTTTTGCCATAAATAGTAGAAACATTTATGCAGATAAGTACATTGTTTGGGGCCATAAGTATTAGAAACAGCAAAATGGTTAATTTCATTGTTGGTGCCATAAATAGGAGAAACAGCAAAGCGGTTAAGTTCATTGTTCGTGCCATAAATAGTAAAAAGTTCATTGTTTGTGCAATAAGTAGTAGAAACAGCAAACGGGGAAAAAGTTCATTGTTTGTGCCATAAGTAGTAGAAACTGGAAAGTGGTTTAAGTTCATTGTTTTGTGCCATAAGTAGTAGAAACTGCAAAGCGGTTAAATTCATTGTTTGTGCCATAAGTAGTAGAAACTACAAAGGGGTTAAATTCATTGTTTGTGCCATAAGTAGTAGAAACTGCGAAGCGGTTAAATTCATTGTTTGTGCCATAAGTAGTAGAAACTGCAAAGCAATTAAATTCATTGTTTGTGCCATGAGAAGTGAAAACAGTAAAGCGGTTAAAAGTTGTTGCTTTTTCCATGAGTAGTAGAAACAGCAAAGTGGTTAAGTTCTCTCGTTTTTGCCATGCATGACTAGAAGCATCAAAGGTAATACTATAAACCTCTAATGACTCTGCCTCTTGTGAGGGTATTTTGCTCAAGCGAGACTTGACCTGTCCAGCTGTTTGTTCCAGAGGGGTAGTGGACAACATAAAAGGGGCCAAAGAGTGAGTTGACCTGTCCAGTGACAGTATGTGTATGTGTGTGTGTGTGTGTTTGTGGGGTGGCAAGTTGCGTTATTTAACGTGTCTAGTGGCCGTCCCCCATCGCTTGTTGTTGTTAGAGGACCAGTGGCTAGCTAGCCTTCGTCAACATCGTCGTCGTCTGCCCCTGTTGTTCACTTTTTGCCTGGTTTCCTGTTCCGTCCTAGTGCCAGTTCATGGGCATTCTTGTGGCGGTCCGTGTGCACTTTTTGTGTCAGTCCGTGTGCACTTGCTAAGAGTGTGAATGCACTGCTGCTGGCTTGCTCTGTGTGTGTGCGTGGGGGGGGGGGGGGTCTTTTTTTTTTGGATTCGTTCACCCTGTAGAGTTGGTCCAGGAGTGTGCGTGTGTGTGTGTGTGTCTGTGCTGATTTTGTGTATCTTAGTGTTTGTATGTGTGTGATGATGATGTGATGTAATAAGATATGAATGTGCCAGCCAGTTATGTGGATGTTATGGGGTGTTTGTGTTCTTGATTTTGCAGGTAGATTTACCTAGAACGTCACCAGTGTTACTAAGACAAAGCTAAAATGGGAGTCATTTAACTAAATCTGGATTGTTTTGTTGCTGTTGTCACAGCTGTGTTGCAAAAAAAAAAATTACTAAAAAGGAAAATAATGTCTTCTAGATCTTTATTTGTCCATGCAGTTGTCACAAGTACACCACTGTCCAACACACAAAAACAAAGCTTGAAAAGGGGACTTGTTCATTCAAATGAGTTTTTATTGATGTTGTTTGTCACAAAATACAATCCAGTCTTGATGTTTATAGCCCCGCCGACCACAGAAACCATATTGGGGCTGTCAGTGCCATGCGCAAACAAGCCCATTAATTATCCTGAATCAGAGAGTTCAGTGACATGAAGAAACCAGCGGGATGTCTGAAGGACCCCGCTAAGGTGAACCTGCACTGCCACTCAGGGATGAGAACAGTGCTGTGATATCAGTTGTGGTCTCTTGATCTAAGATGTCTCAGAGTTGGGCTCAAGTCACCACGGAGGTATCTACACAATAGGGTTTTTTCCCTCCAGGAATATTGGTCCCGATTCTTGCAAATTCTTTTGATAAGACATATGAACTAGGGTGTTGGTGTGTGTATGAATACATGCAGAGCATCTTGTACATTCTTTAAAAAGCCTATTCGTCTTCTGTACAATAGTAGGCCGGCTATGATTGGTGGCGTGGAAGACAACCAACATACCCAGCATGCAACCTATAAAGGGATGGGCTTCGCCATGTTTCACCAGGCCCAAGACACACTGCCTGAAAATTTTAGTAGAGTGCTATAATGGTTCTTCATGGAGGTTAAGGGAGACGTCTGATTATGAAGAAACAGACAAAGAAACAAAAAAGCTCTGTGTGCTCAATTAACGTTTTTTGGTTCCACTCTGTAGTTCAGGGGAAAAACTGGACAGTGGATCTGAGTTAGCTGCCAGTGAACATTTCGTTTTCTTAGATCAGAAGGTTGCTGTCTTTTCGTCGAATTTACTGTCAACTTCTCGTCTGCTTTTGCTGTGAAGTTTTTGAAAGTGGCGCACACAGAGGTTAAAATATAGACGAACATAAAAAACAGGTTAATTGTATCATGTCATGGCTTTTTTATCTGAACCGGCGCAAAACCCAACTTGAAATGTGTACATATACACGCAAACTGACAAAATCGTGTCCATTTTTAAAAATGTTTTTAAGGTAATGCAAACCTAGGTTGACATTTAGAAAAAAAATAATGAAATATACACAAACAGGTGGAATTATGTTTGTCTGTTTTTTTATTGTGTACAAGCATTGACGTGGCAAATAGTACAGAATTAAATGACAAGATTGTGGTTATTGTTTGCAGGTGTTTTCATGTATTAGACTTTTTTTTAAATTTTAGCTAGATGCTTTGAGTTATTTTTTTAAGTCAGATGTGTATTCATGCTCTAGTTTATTACATAGTGGCTTAATCATGCTATAGTGAGTAGATGACCCAGGATTTTGCAGATTACAAATTTATAGAATTTTGGGAAGGGGGGGGGGGGGGGGGAGATCTTACCTTGGTCATCTGAACATTTTCAAAATCTCTGTACGATTTTTTTTTCAAATTTTGTTAAAGTTGTCTTAATATCCTTAAAATTCATCTATGACACAGTACATTATTGTGGGGTTTTTTTAGATTGGTTTTGTTTGTTGTTGTTTATGGGGGGGGGGGGGGGTTGCTTGTTTGTTTTGTTGTTCTTTGAATTGTGTTCGAGTTGTCATTACCCAGAGCTGTGTATGATTTAAGATTTTTTTCATATTTTGTTCATGATGTCTACAAAATGTTGTGTGGTGTGTTGTGTGTTTGTGTGTTAGTGGTGTGTGGGGTGTGTGTTGTGTGAGTGTGTGTGTGTTTATTTATTTATAAATTTATTTATCTATTCTTGATAGCGAGGATAGTGTGTTGTGTGTTGTGTGGGGGGGGGCGCGCGAGCGTGCACGCGTCTGTGTCTGTGTCTTTGGTTGTATGTATATGTGTTCTGTTGTCTGTCTGTGTCTGTCTGCCACTGTGTCTGTGTGTCCATTTGTATGTGTTTGTGTCTCTGTCTCTGTCTCTGCGTGTGCATATTTTTTAGAAGAAAAATAGATATCTGGAGAGGTTGATGTTGAGCTCTTGCATGAATGATGCTTTTGATGCCAGTCTCGGAATCTGTAAGTCCTATTGGGTGCGGATTAGCCTAGTGGTTAGAGTGTGTTGATTGATGATCTGACAATGGCCAAGCGCCTGGGTTCAAATTTATGCGAGACGATTTTTTCCCCCTGGAGTTAACCTTAATACCAATAGGTTCATTCCTTTGCATTGTCTTTCAGATCACACACACACGCGCGCGCGCGCGCTCACACACACACCCACACACACACACACACACAACACACACACACACACACACCTACTACAACACCCTACACACCCCTACACACCACTGTGATGTAAATATTTTATGTGTCATTGATTGGAATAAAAACCCTCTGTGTGTGTGTGTGTTTGTGGGTGTGTGTTGTGGGGGGGGGTGTGTGTGTGCAGTGCATGCATATATATCCGAAATATTCAGAGAGAAAGAGGAGGTAACTTGGTTGTGTTGTCGTCATGCTATATTTGTGTGCTGTCATTTAAGGCCTGTTAATAGTTATATATTTGGCAGCTGTGAGAACATTTTATGGAATAATGGAACCCTGTTCTGTGTGTGTGTGTTTGTCTGGGTGTGTTTTGTGTGCGTTTTATTTTATCTATTTATTCTTTTATATCGAGGATAATGGAATCAGCACTCATGTGTTTTTCTCACCCTGTCCCCATGTGTATGCAGTTTTGTAAATCTTGTCATCAGTTCCCACTTTTGGGGAGAGTGGAGTCAGCACTGATGTTAACTCCAAGGGAAAAGTCCCTCGAACGGGAATCAAACTCGGTCGTCAAATTGCGAGCGCAATGTTCTGACCGCTAGGCTACCCCATGTGTGTGTGTGTTGTGTGTGTGTGTGTGTGTGTGTGGTGGTGTGTTTGTGTGTGTGTGTGTGTGTGTGCGTGCGTGCGTGCGTGTGTTTGTGAGAGAGAGAATGTGTGTGTGTTTGTGTGTGTGTGTGTGTGTGTGTGTGTGTTTTAAAGAGAGAGGGGGGGGGGGGTACATGAGTGCGTGCATGTCAGTGCTTGCACACACACACACACACACGCACGCGCGCGCGCGTGCGCGCATGCATTAGGTACATATACATTTGCTGTAGACACACACGCGCTCTCCCACCTTTTTCTACCTAGCTCTATGCTGCTGTTGTCAGTCACGGGCTTACTATCTTTTTTTTTTTTTTAAATCATTGATATTTGTTTAATCATACAACATGTTATAACAGTTCGGTTGTGTGTGTGTGTGGTGTGTGTGTGTGTGTGTGTGTGTGTGTGTGTGTGTGTGTGTGTGTGTGTGTGTTAAGACTGTGTTCAATATCTTAATAGAACAGTGTACAAATTTAATTGGTATTTGTCTTATCATACAATATGTTATAACAATTTGGTTTATGTCTTAAAATGCGCGCGCATGTGTGCGAATGTTTTTAATATTGTGTGTGTGTGTGTGTGTGTGTGTGTGTGTGTTGTGTGTGTGTGTGTGTGTGTGTGTGTGTGTGTGTGTGTGTGGCGCGGGACCATGTGTGAGTGTGTGGATGCGTGGGCATATTGGTGCGCACACGAATGTTTGTGGTTTTTGCTTGGGTGGGTTTGCGGCTGGCTGAGATATTGCTGACTTGTGGGTGCTCTTTATACTGTGATGGGTGCGTGCTGATGTTCAGAACCTGTGCTGTATTATATTGATATTATTTTTGTGGGTTTTTTTTTTGTTTTTTATATATGGCTTGTAACCCCACTGGAATTTCTCTGTTTTAGAGATAATAATAAAGTATTTTGAATTTGAATCTGTCATTTTCTTCACGACTGTATCGTCTCTCACAGCTTGTCTTCTGCTCTAGGGCCTGTTTCGTCATCACAGCTAGTAGGCTTGTTGAATGTTGTCTACAGCAATCGTGGATTTTTTTAGAGCTTTTTTTTTTTTGTATGTAAATTATGTTGTCTCTGCGTGTTGTCTCCAACAACATTACCACGGCTGCCTGCACTCCCTGAATGGTTGTTAATGTTGTTGTTGTCGTCGTCGTACACGAACACAGAAACAATTATACTTCATGTTGGTTTGGGGACTGAGGGAGGAGGGGTGGGGGAGGTTGTTTGGGAGGTGGGGGGGGGGGTAGTTTGGGCTTTTTGTTTTGGGGTCGGGGGGGGGGGGGGGGGGAGGGAGGGAATAGGTGAGTGATGTTGTTGGGTTATTTGTTGGGGGGGGTGTTGTTGTTTTTTTGGGGGGAGGGTGTTGTTGTAGTTGGGTTGTTTTGGTGTTGTTGGGGTGGGGGGGGGTTGTTTTTTGTGTTTAGTTTTTTTTTTTGGTGGGGGTTGGGGGGGGAGGGGGGTGCGTGCATGAAAGTGTTGATGTAAGTTTTGAAAATGGTTATAAATGCTAGTTTTTGTTTTATTTACCATTTTAGATTAATTAAGCGGTTTTTGGTTTCCTGTGCTTCTATCTTTCGTCTGAACCATTTTTTGTAGAGTCATGTCACTCTTGGTATGGCCTTGGTGGGTTTACTGAGTGGAAAATTGGAATGAATTGATAAAATGTGCCTAGTTTGCTCTGTCTGTCTCTCTGTTTCTCTCTCTCTCTCTCTCTCTCTCTCTCTCTCTCTCTCTCTCTCTCTCTCTCTTTTGTCTGTCTGTCTGTCTGTCTGTCTCTCTCTCTCTCTCTCTCTCTCTCTCTCTCTCTCTCTCTCTCTCTCTCTCTCTCTCTCTCTCTCTCTCTCTCTCTTCTCTCTCTCTCTCTCTCTTCTGTGTTCTCTCTCCTCTCTCTCTCTCTGTGTTTCTGTCTGTCTGTCTGTCTGTCTGTCTCTCTCTCTCGTGTCTTCTGTCTGTCTGTCTGTCTGTCTGTCTGTCTGTCTGTCTGTCTGTCTGTCTGTCTCCTCTCTCTCTCTCTCTCTCTCTCTCTCTCTCTCTCTCTCTCTCTCTCTCTCTCTCTCTTCTCTCTCTCTCTCTCTCTCTCTTTAACGGTGGGTGGAACGGTCACGTAAATTCTCACCTTTGTGAACTTTGGAGCTCTAGCTGAGGAACACCACATTCTGAAAATGTTCATGTATAATCTGACCCCAACAAAAATTCACCCTCTCGCCCTCCTCCTCCTCCTCACCCTCCTCCTTCTCTTCCTCTTCCTACTCCATCTCCTCTGTTCCTCACCCCCCCCCCCCTCCCTTTCAACTTTGGTGGGAATCATTAGTCTCTACACTAAAGAGCAGTTCACCAAATTCCTCCATTTATATCAGTTATGTGCCACAGCCAGGGTCTCAACAAAGTGCTTTCCCTGTATTTTGCTCTGCAGTGTTATGTTAAGTCATCCATCGTTGTTGTTGTTTTTCTGATTTTTTTTGTTTATGTTGGTCATGTGCCGAAGCCTGAGTCTCTAAAAACAGCTTCATTGTTCATTTGGCAGTGTTTGTTTTGTTGGGGTGTTTTTTTTTGTTGTTGTTGTTGTTGTTTTTTTGGGGGGGTTGCTCACACGTTTGTGTCTTGTCCGTGATGGTTGTGGTTCTAGAGAGTGGGTTTATTTGGGGTTGTTGTTTTTTTCGACCATTGGATTTTGTTACTTAGCATTGCCAGTATACTTGTTTTGTTGGGATTTTGTTGGTTGGTTGGTAATATTAGAGTCCCAGTGGTTTTATGGGATTAAGGGACTGTGTCAGTCAACCACCGTTACCACGCTACTCTCTTGATTGGCGACTCTGTGTGTGTGTGTGTGCGTGTGCGTGTGCATGCGCGCATGTGTGTGTGTGTGTGTTCCTTTTTTTTTGTTTTGTTTCTGTTTTTGTTTTTGTGCAGATGTCAGCCTTATTCTGAATGTGATCTTGTCTCGTCTGATTTTTCTCTGAAGTATCATCACTGGCCTTGTTTTGTTTTTTGTTTTTTGATCTTACCAAGGTTTTTGGTGTGTATGGGGGTTTGTTGTTTTTGTTGGGGTGTGTGGTTTTTTTTGGGGGGGTGGGGGGTCCAGCCCATCTGTCCCGACTCCCCCATAGCGATCTTGACAGAAATGGGTTTTTTCAGGGTGTTCCTGGCTGGAGAAGTATTAATTATGAGGCATGCTGGGCATGGCATAGCACCGCTGATGTGGAAACGTGTTTCTGTGTTGCAGCACCATTGTTTCGAAGCCCAAGGAGTTTGCCCACCTCATCAAAAACCGATTCGGGAGTGCCGATAATATTTCACAGATGAGTAAGTGATTCGCTGTGCTTGGGTAGGATAGAGAGTGTCTGGGTTTGTGGAGTGTTTTGAGGGGTTCTGTATTGTCCTGTCCTGGTCTGTGTTTTGTATTGTGTTATGTTTTATTGTGTTATATTGTATGTACTGGTATATAGTTGCGCTTTGTGTCATTGTATACATGTACTGTATTGTATCATGTTGTGCTTTGTGTTACTGTTTTTGTAGTACTGCAGTGTGTGTAGTGTCGATGTCGTACAGTGGAGTGGTATGGAGTACAGTGCAGTGTAGTGGAGTTTAGTTTTGTGTAGTGTGGTATAGTGTAGTGTAGTTTAAGGCAATGTAGTATAGTGTAGTTTAGTTTATGGCAGTGTAATAATATAGTGTAGTGTTGTGTGGTGCAGTGAATGTAGTATGGTGTAGTATAGTATAGTGCAGTGTAGTGTAGTGCAGTGTAGTGCAATGCAATGTAGTGTAGTATAGTACTATGTCATATAGTGTTGTGTTGTGTAGTGTAGTATTGTGTTTGATCCAAGTCTGGGTTCGATCCACATTTTGTGCTCAAAGCTTTTTCCCCATCCACTAGACTGTGAGTGGTGGTCTGGGTGCTAGACTTTTGGATTGAGACAATAAACCAAGGTCCTGTGTGCAACATGCATTGAGCACGTGTAAAAGAACCCACAGCAACAAGAGAGTTGTCCATGGCCTAATTCTGTAGAAAAAAGCCACTCTGATAGGGAAGCAAATACATATAGGGAAGCAAATACATATTTAAACAGACAGGAAAAGAAAAATAATAAAAATGGGAGGCACTGCAGTTGTGGTGACACATTCCCCCCCTGGGAAGAGCAGCCCAGATTTCACACAGAGAAATCTGCTGTGACTTTAGAGTGGTGTACAAATACACACAAGCTTTTCTTCCAGCCTGTACTTAACAGTCTCACGGTGATTTCCCAGGTGTGGTGCATACACATTCCAGATGACCCTGTGTGTGTGTAAGACTAAGGCTAGATAGGGAATGGCTAACAACATTTTGCTGGATTTTTTTGTTGTTGTTTTTTTTTTTTGGGGGGAGGGGTTTGGATCCTGTGATTGTGAAGGTGTATTGACAAGTCGTTATTTTTTTGTTGTGTGCAGAAATGGAAGACACGATAGCAGACACAGAACCTCAGCCAACCAGCCGAACGGGAGGTACCCTACCTGCCAGGTAACTCATTTATTTTATACCTGTAGAGTTCTGAGAAAGAAAAGGATGTTAGTTAGTACAGCTCCTAGTTTTGGACACACCACAGCACAGGCCAGAACAGTGTGCAGTGTAGCCACTGTGAAGAGGCTGTGTCCATTCTACAAGTCATTGTAAGGGGGTGTATGATAGATGTAGAAGCTACCACACCCAACGAAAGGAAATCTTGCACAACTTTGCCGGCGGGTCCCGTTCTTGTCTACTCGTTGCAAATGGTAAAACGCTCTCAGGTATGTTCATAATAATAATAATACATGGAATTTATATAGCGCTATATCTTGTAAAAACAAATCAAAGCGCTTGCACTCGACCCTCACAACAAACAACTAACCAATGACAATAAATAATTCTAGCAAATTCGAAAGCACACTCACGCGCGCGCACGCACGCACGCACGCACGCACGCACGCACGCACACACACACACACACACACACACACACACACACACACACACACACACACACACACTTATAGAGGTTATACATTTTGACAGGATGAATGGAATTTCAAATGTTCAAGGCAGGGACAAATAGGAGATGAAAACAGAAGGCAAAAATCTTAGGTTCGAAACAAGTGTGTCTTGAGGTTGGATTTAAAAGTGTCATATGTAGGCTTTTGCCGAAGGGAGAGAGGGAGGTCATTCCAGATTGATGGACCAGAAATAGAGAAAGAGCGGCGGCCAACGGTAGATAGGTTGAATCTCGGAATTTTTAAGGATAAGGTATCTGCAGCCGAGCGGAGGGAACGAGAAGGTGTACACACGTGAAGACATTCACAGAGGTAGGAGGGTGCTGTTTTGTGGAGACATTTATAACAGAGAGTACTAATCTTGTAGTTTACTCCGTGTAGCACAGGCAGCCAGTGGAGAGATTGCAAGAGAGGAGTAATGTGTTCAGATTTTTTTCTTTCTGAGGACCAGTCGAGCTGCAGAGTTTTGTATACGTTGGAGAGAGTGGATAGATGATGCTGGCAGACCAGCCAAAAGAGAATTGCAATAGTCCAGACGTGAAAGAATAAGAGAAGTGACTAGTTTGGATGTTGCATCAGTGGACAGGTACTTTCGAATTGCACTAATACGCCGTAGTTGATAGTTGTTCATGCCATCGACCCTAGCTAGCCTAGTCCTCTATGAAAGATGGGACCTCTTTTTATATAATAATATGTGCAGCATTTATGATGTATACATTCATACACAGGATCTTAGTTTGGTTGGTTTTGTGTTGTTGTTGTTTTTTTAGCTATGACTCACTTTGAATTTCTTGTGGGGTTTTTTTGTGGTGGAGGGGGGAGAAGATAACACAAAGTGGTCATATTCATAACTCTTCTCCATTCCCTTTTTTTTTTTTTTTTAAACCACCAAAAGTTTCCGGTACGGGTCGGACGACGAGAACTCGAGCGTGACGTCGGGGTCAGGGTACGGGGCGCTGCAGAGCAGCCCGGTGTCGGCCTCTCAGAACACCTCCCAGGCCCAGGCCCTGACCACCTCCACACAGGCCCTGCTGGAGCCCCTCTGCGACGACATGCTGCGCGTCAAGGAGAGCAACCTCCGCATGGAGGACAACCTCGCCCGACTCCTGGAGGAGTTCGACTCCTTCAAGGTGAGCGGGAAGGGAAGGAGGGAGGGAAGGAAGGAGGGAGGGAGGGATGCCTGGTGTCCACTTAGACGTTCGTGTGGTATCTGATTGCCAGGATGGGATAGACAGCTCAGTGGTCTGAACACTTCGTTTTCCCCTCAGCTACCTACCCTCTTAAGGGTCAGGGAAGGTTAAACTGCGAGGGAGAGGAGATTGGTGGCCGCCCTCAATATGCTGGCCCCCTAGAGAAGCTGAGGTCTCTGGTGTCTCACTCCCCTACGACCACCTAGGTTACGGGACACCTTATAGGTTATGGGACACCTTTACCTTTTCACCTAGCAATCTAGCAGCTGCCTTGCGCTGCTAGCCCAACATGAACCATGCGTGTCTGTGTGCTGCAGACGGCAACGCAAGGGGAGATGAGCATGTTATGCAGCTAGCCCAATAAGTGTACTTCTCTCTCTGTATTTCTCTCTGTGAGTTTACAGACAGCAACCCAAGGGGAGATGGGGGTGTTACACAGATAACCCAAACTGTGTGTTACTCTCTCTGTATTTCTCTGTAACTGTGTGTGTCACAGACAGCCTGTAACTGTGTGTGTCACAGACAGCGACTCAAGGGGAGATGGGCGTGTTACACAGCTAACCCAACACGTGTATTTTCTCTCTGTATTTCTCTGTAACTCTGTCTGTCATACAGACAGCGACTCAAGGGGAGATGGGGGTGTTACGCAGCTAACCCAACAGTGTATTTCTCTCTCTGTAATTCTCTGTGTATCTCTCTCTCTCTCTCTGTGTTACAGACAGTGACCCAGGGGGAGATGGGGGTGTTACACAGCTAACCCAACAGTGTATTTCTCTCTCTGTATTTCTCTCTGTATCTCTCTCTCTCTCTGTGTTACAGACAGCGACCCAGGAGGAGATGGGGGTGTTACACAGCTAACCCAACAGTGTATTTCTCTCTCTGTATTTCTCTCTGTATCTCTCTCTCTCTCTGTGTTACAGACAGCGACCCAGGAGGAGATGGGGGTGTTACACAGCTAACCCAACAGTGTATTTCTCTCTCTGTATTTCTCTGTGTATGTGTCACACAGACAGCGACCCAGGGGGAGATGGGCGTGTTACACAGCTAACCCAACATGTGTATTTTCTCTCTGTATTTCTCTGTAACTCTCTCTGTCACACAGACAGCGACCCAGGGGGAGATGGGGGTGCTGCGCAGCCTGCTGGAGGAGGAGAAGTTCAAGGTGGAGCGCCTGGAGGAGCAGATCAACGACCTGACGGAGCTGCACCAGAACGAGATGGCCAACCTCAAGCAGGACATGTCCTCCATGGAGGAGAAGATCGAGTACCGCCTCGACGAACGCACCACCGACCTCAGCGACCTCGTCGACAACTGCCAAACCAGGGTGCGTCGGAGCTTCTTTCCTTTCTTTTCTTTTCTTTTCTTTCTCTTTTATTTTTTTTTTCATTTGTTTTATATGGTCTGCCACTTTTTAAGTCACAGTCACAGTAGATTTCTCTTTGCGTCAAATTTTGGGCCCGACAACTTGCCGACAGAGTGGGTCTTAGCTCGTTTCTTTCTCTTTTAGTTTTTTATTCGATTGTTTATTTTATGCCACTTTTAAAAGTCACAGCAGATTTCTCTGTGCGAAATTTGGGCAGCTCTCTCCCTTGGGGAGAGTGTGTGTCACCACAATAGCAGCGCCCCCCTCCCCCCCCCCCCCCCCCCCCCACCCTTTTTTTTTTTTTTTCTTTTGTCAGTCTCAAAGAGTAGGATGGTAGGATGAGTCAGACAGAATGACTAGTTTGTTTTGGGGGGGAGGAAGGGGGGTTTTGGGGGGGAGTTTGTTTGTTTTGTTGTTGTTGTTTTGGGGGGGGGGGGGTATGGTCATCAGGGTTGGAGGTTTTATTGTGTGGTTTTTTGTTTTTGTGTGTGTAGCTGTGTGTGGAAGTGTGTTTTGACAAGTATTTTTGAAAGTGGTATCTTTTGAAAATCGAAGGGTTTGGGGGGGGGGTTGGGATGTTCCTGAAATATTGACTTATTATTCGTGAATTTGTATTCAAAAATTGCATATTACTCTAAGTGTTTTGATATTGCGTGTATCATAGCACCTGAAAAGGGGTGATAAACTGTATGATTTTTTTTATTAACTGTGGAAAGTGGATGTATACATTTTAGAGTAGTAATAGTAAATATGATGATAGTAATGACAATAACAAGAACAACAATAATGATAAAAACTGTGGTAAAGTGCAGTACCCTAGTAATATAGGCTCACAAAGCACACACACACACCCCACCACACACACACACCACACACACACACACACCTCACACATCACACACACAAAAAACCAAACACAAAAACACAACACACACTCACACACACACTAACACACACAAACACCAACCACACACACACACACACACACACACACACACACACACACAACACACTAACACACACAAACACACACACCACACACTCACACCACACACAACACACACAAACACCACACACACACACACACACACACCAACACACACACACACAAACACCAACACACACACACACACACACAACACACAACACACACACACCACACACACTAACACACTAACACACACAACACACACACCCACACACTCACACTCACACACTAACGCACACAAACACACACACAGCCGCAACCACAACCACAATTCCCAACGACATGCATAAACAATCCAGAGAACTCTTACTTTAAGAGTTCTCATCACATTTCATTAAACAAAAAAAAACAGAAAACAACCCTGCACCCCCCCCCCCCCCCCCCAGAAAAAAAAAAAACCCCAAACAACTGAATACGATACTGCTGTGACAGACAGACAGACAGCTGGAACTGCCAGTCACATGAGTGACGTGTGTGCATTGTGCAGATACTGCGGCTAGAGCAGCAGCAGCAGCAGCAACAGCTGCTGTCGATGGAGATGGTGGAAAACGTGACGTTTCGAACGATCCTCACCAAGCTGATCAACGTCATCCTCGCTCTCCTCGCTGTCGTCCTCGTCTTCGTCTCCACCGCCGCCAATCTCTTATCTCCCTTTCTGACCTCCAGGTGAGGTGGGGGGGGTATGTGTGTGTGTGTGTGTGTGTGTGTGTGTGTGTGTGTGTGTGTGTGTGTGTGTGTGTGTGTGTGTTGGGAGGGGGGGGTGGGGGGGGGGAGTAGTGTGTGTCCATATTTCTGACAGTGATACAGAATGATTAATGTCCTTTCAGTTACACTGATATTGATTAAGTGTGTGTGTGTGCGTGCACATGCATGTACATGTCTGCTATGCACGTATGTTTTGTGAGTACACACACTTTCAACAGACACTCGACTACAACCGACAGATACTTTCAAAATTCTGACATGGGTAAAGGGAAATAACCTGTATAACTTAAAAGCCACTCAAGAGTATCCAGATTGCAAATGTCATTCTCTAAAGATAAGTACTGCTTCCAGTGAAAACAAATCTGGATTTTTTTTTTTTTTTAACCAAAAGTTTTAATGGAAAAAAAAATTTATGATAATCACTGGCCAGTAACGGAAGACCAAAAATATATCTATAAAAAAAATTTTTTAAAAGCACAAAAAAGCACATGCACACTGGCTGGTGTTGTGTTAATGTTAAGACGTCATCCCGGAAGTTAAGATCTGGCTACCTTAATGGTTGGCAAAAACAGTCGCATACAGAAATCTCACCATTGGTGAAGCCTTCATAACTCTAGCCAAGGATCAACTATAAAAAAAAAAAAAAAAGTTGCCATGCTTATCTTCATAAATCAACACATAATTCAATATGTTTGAAACTACCTCATAAATTTCTTCCAGTTTTACCCTCTTAACTTTTTATTTTAATCTTAATTTTGGTTTTTGTTGGTATCATGTGTGACGTATCTTTTTTTTCAGAATGAGGATTCTCACGACGGGCGTCCTTGTGCTAGTGATCTCTCTGTTGTGGACTTATGGGGGCACGCTGTTAGAGTTCTTCGTCTACCTGTGGGAGTGCGTCACCAGCATTTTCCCCACCAGATAACCTCAGCCCTGCCCTCGCTCCGTCGTGAACCCCGACAAGGACAATTCTTCAACAGCGTTTTAGGCTGGTCGGTGGTCGCGCCCTCTACGTATCGTAGGGGAGGCAACTCTCACCCGTGTCGGGACACGTGGGCAGACAACCACCTCATTTCCGCTGTGCATACTGACGGTGTGCCAACATCGGCGTCGCTGTGGTTTAGTGGGGGGGGGGGAGCCAGTGTTATGATGTTGTGGGATGCAATACGAAACCTGCAATGTTATAAACGCAGTTTCTCCCCCTCCCCTCCCCCTTCCCCCCCCCCTCCACCCCCTTAGCAGTCCTTCCAGTAGTGGTAGGGGGAGGGGGTGTGGTGTGTGTTGAGTTCCTAGTCTTTCTCGTGCCGCGTGTCGGTGTGGTGAGAATTGGGCGACACGCTGTGCCCATGTGTTCGTTTTTTTTTCCGCCATCCTGAGCTGAGCATGTGTAGAATAAGCGTGGTGGTTTTATTTGTGTCGTGTGTGTGTGTGTGTGTGTGATGTGCCACGGGGGGGTCGGTTTGGATCTGTGTTGTTTTTGTTTTGCTGGCTATGGCCGAGTGTGTGGTTTTGAATGGGGAACACTGCAGTACAGAACTACTGCATGGGAATCGGGGGACGATTTGCTGAATGGGAATGTGCTGGGATGTGCTTCACAGTCATGATGTGTAACAAACGGCTCCACAGAAGATTTTTCCGAACGGCCACCACAACTGTATTTCCAGTATCAATGAAACAAAAAGTGGTTTGTTGTTTTAGTTAGGGGTTTTTGGGTTGTTGTTTTTTTTTTTTTTTTTTTTTTTTTCCCTCCCCACATTCGTCATCTGAAGCAAACGAGCCAGGAGCTCTTTTCCCCGTCATTCCTTCTGATTTTCGCAGTCGCCCTACAAAAAGCTGAAACTAGCGCTGTGTGACAAAGTTGGGATTTTTTGTTCAGGGTTTTTTTTTTGGTTTGGTTTGGAGATTTTTGTTTGTTTTTGTTTTGTTTAGTTTTAGGGTGCATGAAAGATGTCAGCAGCAAATTCTGAGTGGTAGCAAAAAGTTTCCATTTGTTTCATGTCAAAGATGGAAATGTTGAGTTTTGAATGAACGTTGTGGTTTAGCTGCCATAGTTTTGTGTGAAATGTCGTTGAAAGATAGTTAACGCGCACAGTTTCAGATGCACTGATTGTTTCTGTCGGGCTGCTGTTTCAGGGAAGCGGCTCAGAAGACTGTGCGAGAATTCGGTTGACGAAAATTGATAATGGTGGATTAAGTTATTTCTTGGATATAAGTTACTTCGTTTTCTTATCAGGAATTTCATCAGCAACAATAAAAATGAAAGAAGAGCAGTCTTACCTTTGAATGTAAAGAGAGAAAGGTGAAAGATAGAGCAAGAGAGAGAGGGGGAGAGATTTTAAAGAGCTGAATTGGGTTTTTAATCAGCAGGTGTCTGTTGTGTGCTTGTAAAGGTGTGCTTTTTTCAGGATAAACCTTTTTATGCAAGAGTGGAAAAGGTGAAAAAACACATTTTAAATGTTCAAAACAAAGCAGAATGAAATAAAACAAAATTAAATTGCCCTATGTACATGCGTTTTGAACACTTCTGAGGTCGGTCACGATTCAAGCAAAGTGTTGTAGCTACTCAATTTTTTTAGTTTTTTTGTTTTGTTTTTTTTGGATAGAAAGTGCAATGTGAGAGTATTTTTTCCATGTGTCATTGAAGTGCGCAGGCTAGAATGATGATGCCTGCTGTTGGGATACTGAAGATGAAGATTCCATCAGATCATAACTCCTTACTCATCTTCTCTCCTTCCATACATTTATTCATTCTCTCTCTCCATGAAAATGTAGGTCTTGAGCCTTGCTTTTATGTTATATATATATATATATATAGAAAAGTCCAAACTCCTGACAATCCTCTTGAGAATATTTATTCATTTTCTGTCTGTGAATGGTTTGAACATGAGAAGCAAATGTCTTTATTCTTTTTTCTTTTTTTTTCACCCACAGTTTTTATCAGAAATTTTCTGGTAGTTTTATGAATAGTTTTATTTATTTATTTATTTCTTCTTGTGGGGTGAAAGCAATTTGAACAAGATTTATTTTATATTGTTACCCCCCCCCCCCCCCCAAAAAAAAAAAAAATTTAAATATGATAGATTTCAGAAATGGTTTTAATGTTTTGATGTATGTGTGTGTGTATGTAGTGAGTAAATTTGATGTCTGTAGCAGAAATTGTGAATGCTTGCTCGTGACTAGCTGAAGGACCTTGTCCTCTAAGTGTTATTTTTCAGATGCCACACATTTGGCCTATTTTAAGTTTTGCTTACCCTTCAGTTTTCCAATATAGTCACAGCAAATGGGACAATACACTAAAAAAAAACAACCAAAAAAATGGATAGAATGTGGCAAAATCAAGTATAAGTGAAAATATGACTCTGCAAATTTTGGTTTCTGTAGGAGAGTGATCTGTTTGATTAAAACAAGAAACAAAAACTACACTGTTGCATAAGTATACAACAACGAAGGTTGGTACGGTTTTTAGTTTTGCTTGGTAATTTAATTGTGATCACAATATCTGAAAGCCTGTTGGTTTGGGGGGGGGGGGGGGTGGTTGGTTGTTTGGGTTTTAAGGGGTTTTTGAGTTTGTGGGGGGGTTTTTAGGTATTGGTCAGGCTTCCAAGACTGTGTCAGTCTTACTGTGTGCCATCCCTGTCATTTTTTTTCAACAGATATTGTTTGCTGTGCTGAATAAAAATGATTCCACCCCCCCCCCCCCCCCCCCCCCCCCATGAAAAAAAAATTATATAATGATCAGGAATTTGGGATGGGAGGTGGAGGGAAGGGCACAGATAGGGCTAAAAGCTGTAAGACAACGAAAAATATTCTGAAGACAAAAAAGACCACAAAAAAAAAACCCTTCTTTAACTGCATGTCCTCACTTGCTATATATGATTCATATTTCTTTGTTCTTCAAGACCTAATGTCAGTAGTCTAGTGCCAAAAATTTATTTGTCAAAAGAAGTGGGTTTGGGGAAAAAATTTTTTAGCAAAAAACTAAACATGCATGACATGACCCTTCTCCCAACCAGTCCCCCAATTTATGCATGCAAACAGAGAATCTAGTACGAACATGAAAGATCGGGGTAATTCATGCAAACATTCGAGAATGGGCAGAAACTTGAAAATACCCAGCATGCCACCCATACTGACAGTCAATTTTTCCAGAAATTTTGGGCCAGAAACAATCCTGTTGTTGCTGTAGTTCTGCTTGGTTCATCGCGCATTTAAAAAAGACAAGACCTCCATGTGTTTCTTGCACCAGGAGAAAAGAGATCAGCGAAAGCTCGTGGTTTTGTTTTGTTTTTGTTTTTTTTTATTGTTGTCAGCTATAAACCGAATCAAAATTTCGCTTGCAAAAAGAACCAGCGCCAACCTTTCAGACAGAACTATTCCTGGCAGTGGTGAACTTTCTAAACTAATCATAATCTTTTTGTTTGAATTAAAGGTGATATAAGGTGACAGCCCCAACGTGGCCTCTGGAGTCAGTCAGCAGGGCTATAAACAACAAGATTGGATTGAAAGTGATATTTCCTAGAGTTGTTTAATTGTGTTGATTGGATTATTAATGTATTGTACTGATTGTATTGCATTGTATTGTATTGTATTGCATTGTATTGCATTGTATTGCATTGCATCACACTGCAGAGTTTTTGCAACAGATAATTTCCCTGCATGAAAGACAGACCCTCTTCTGGCAGAGAGCGTATCACCATGAAATGATCTCAATTTCTTTTCTTGTTTTTTTTGTTTTTTTTTCTTCCAAAAGAGCAGACACAAGTGTTACTTCCCTTATCACCAAAAAAAAAAAAATCAATCCAGGCTGTATTCTGAAAGTGATACATGGTGTGTGTGTGTGTGTGTGTGTGTGTGTGTGTGTGTGTGTGTGTGTGTGTGTGTTTTATTTTATTTTATTTTATTTTATTTTATTTTATTCTTATATATGAAGGTTAATGGAATACGCTTTCATGTGCTTTTTTACATCCAGTCCCCACGTGTATGCAGTTTTTGTAAATCGTGTCGTCTGTTACACCAGCACACGATGGCCTACTCTTACAAAAAGCAGAACAGGATTTAACATGTGCACAAGATGTTCTGCATGTGTTCACACACAGGGTCTTGGTTTACAGTCTCATCCGAAGGACTTTTGGAGAGAGTGGAGTCAGCACTGATGTTAACTCCGGGGAAAAATCCCCTCGACCAGGAATCAAACCCAGGTTGTCAAATTGCGAGCACAATGTTCTGACCACTAGGCTACCCTAGGCTGTGTGTGTTTTTTTGTTGTTGTTTTTAATTTATTCTTTTATATTAAGGATATTGGAATAATGATAATGTGTGTGTGTGTGTGTGTGTGTGTGTGTGTGTGTGTGTGTGTGTGTGTGTGTGTGTGTTCATTCCTTAGCTAGATTTGTAGTCAATGCCCAACAAACATACTAAACAATACACACAAAAGTTTATTTAAAAAAAAATTGTTTAAAAGGATGAGGAATACACAAATATACCTAGCATGCATTCAATATAGGCTCCACCATGGCAGTGGATACTAGACTTGTTTGACCAGATACTTTACAGATTTTTTTTTTGCGCGGGGGGGGGGGTAGAAGGGTATAGGACAGTCGATAATTGAAGACAGTCGATAATTGATTCCTTTGAAAACTTTTTCATATAAGGAAAAAAGAAGGATGAAAAAATTACAAAAACAAACTCTGAAATATGAAAAGGACTCGTTTTTGGTTTGGGTTTTTTTTTTGTGGGGGCAGGGGTTTTGTTTTGCTTTTGTTCATTTTATGTTTGGTTTGGGAAAGTTGGTTTTGAATTTGTGTGAGATTTTTGGTTCAGCTTTTTGTGTTGCTTTGTGGCTTTTAAAAAAAAAATGTGTTGGGGGGTGGGGGGTTGTTTGGGGTTTTTTGTTTGTTTGTGATGGGATTTTTTTTTTTTTTGGGGGGGGGTGGGGGGGAGTGTTGCTCTTTATCGTTGTCTTTATCTTTTTTTTTTTATTTGGTTCACTCATACAATCATCGAGAGCAAGTGTGGAACTGTGATTCAGTTCACATATAATTAACATTACTACTACTACTACTACTACTACAGTATAAACAACAGTGCAATGTGGATATCAGAGTACTGTGCAATACGCTCACGCTAAGTAAGGTGTTAGTATTACATGTCCATTAGTTTTCTTTATTTGCTGATGCATGATTGATAAATATTATAAAATATATATATATGATATATAATATAAATATATATATTGTGTGTGTGTGTGTGTGTGTGTGTGTGTGTGTGTGTGTGTGTGTGTGTGTGTGTGTGATCCTCATTTCAGAGTGTGGGTAGATGATGATAATATTTCTACTCTTGAGAGTGATATTTTAGTTTCCTTTTATAACTTTCCTCCTCCTCTCCATTTCCTTTTATAACTTTCGTCCTCCTCTCCCTCCTCCTCTTCCTCCTCCTCCTCCTCTTTCTCTTTCTTCTCCTCCTTCCCCTTCTACTCCTCCTCTTTCTCCTCCTCCTACTCTCCTCCTCTCCTCCTCTCTCTTTCCTCCTCCTCCTTCTACTCTTCCTCTCTCCTCCTCTTCCTCCTTCCTCTTTCTCCTTCTACCTCCTCTCTCTTCCTCCTCCTCTTTCTCCCTCCTCCTTCCTCCTTCTCTCTCCTCCTCCTCCTCCTCTTTCCTCCTCTCTCTTCTCTCTTCCTCCTCCTCCTCTTCCTCTTTCTCCTTCTAATCCTCCTCCTCTCTCTTCCTCCTCTTTCTCCTTCCTCCTTCCTTCTCTCCTCCTTCCTTCTCTCCTCCTCTTCCTCCCTCTTCTCCTTCTCCTTCTACTCCTCCCTCTCTTCCTCCTCCTCTTCCTCCTCTCTTCTCCTCTCTTCCTTTCCTCCTCTTCCTCTTCTCCTTCTCTTCTACTCCTCCTTCTTCCTCTCTTTCTCTCTTCTCTCTCTCCTCTCTTCCTCCTTCTCCTTCTCTCTCTCCTCTCTTCCTCTTCCTCCTCTTCCTCTCTCCTCTCTCCTCTCTTCCTCTTCTCCTCTTTCTCCTCTCCTCCTCCAGCTTCTTCTTCTACTCTGTCTCTCTGTGTCTGTTTCTCTGTATCTTTCTCTCAATTGTGACTTCTTTTTTTTAAAATTCATTTGTCATTCTCTCTGTTCTGTCTCTCTGTGTCTGTCTCTGTCTGTCTGTCTGTCTGTCTGTCTGTCTGTCTGTCTGTCTGTCTCTCTCTCTCTCTCCTCTCTCTCTCTCTCTCTCTCTCTCTCTCTCTCTCTCTCCTCTCTCCTCTCTCTCCTCTCTCTCTCTCTCTCTTTTCATGAATAGCCTTCTGTGAGAAGCTAGTATTGAAGTTTCAACACTGCTTGATGTGGTGTGTGTGTGTGTCTGTTGTGTGTGTGTGTGTGTGTGTGTGTGTGTGTGGTGATGAACGCATATGTGTGTGTTTTCTTTTTTTTCTTTCTAACATTTAAAAGATGTGGTATAACCAAACTCCTGATAAGTGTTTATTTTCAATTCCAGTAACTTAACAAACGGCTTGTGGGTATACTACATACATGTACACACTCACCTTCACCTACTTCACCATAGTCCAGTAGACTGTTGGGCCACCACTGGAGATTTTGCAACCAACTTCCTCCATAATTATGTACATGCTCGCACTCAGCAAAGTCTTGAATAAAGCAACAAAACAACAAAAAAAACCCAAAACAGTTCTGGACTTGGATTGAAAGAGAAACAACCTCAATTTTTGCATGAGTTTTACCATATATATATATAGAATACCATACCATTCCCTACTGTTATACATTGATTGGTTGGTTGATCCGTTTGTTTGCTTGCTTAAATTGTACTTATCTGTAATTTTTTTTTCTCTTGGTATTTGGTTTGTCTGCCTGTATTATACAGGGAGATTGGGTAGTAGTATTTTTTTCTTCTTTTTTCTTTATTGGGTACAAGATGAATTTAGGGCATCTTGGAGGTGCTAAGCTTTTTTGTTTTGGTTTTAAGCTTGTTTTTTTTTTTTTTTTGCTTTTTGCTTTTCTGGTGTTGATCTCTGTTGAATTTTTCATTTTGTATCTGAGGTGTTTTGTGTGGAAAATCAGAAACCTGGAGACATTGTAAGAAGTCTTCAGATTTGTGTTTGTATGTGTGTGTTTGTGTGTCTGTCTCTCTATGTCTGTGTCTGTGTTAGCAGTTGTGCATAAGTGCGTGTGTGTGTGTGTGTGTGTGTGTGTGTGTGTGTGTGTGTGGTGTGTGTTGTGTGTGTGTGTGTGTTTGTTGTTGTGTATGACGATGTAACATTTTCCTTTTTCATCTTCTATGAAAATGTTTGCATAGGAAAAAAAAAAAAAAAGGATGTATACACTTTTCATTTGATGAATTTTGCTGTGAACTCTTTAAACTGACTTTGTCATTGCAGCAGAAGAAGAGATCCATCGAGTATTGTTCATTTAACTACGTAAATTTATTCTGCCACCGCATTATTTTCGTCTGCTGGTCAGACAATAGAGGAATGATGATGGTATGATAATATGACCCTCGTTTATACACAAAAATTATTATTTTATGGGTCATCTATGTTACTAGATTTTCGTTCTTTTTTTTTTGTTTTTGCTTTTTGTTTTAGGGTTTTTTGGATGGTATGGTATGACCGTCATTTTACCCATAAAATTATTTTTGCAGGGGTCATCTGTGTGACTAGATTTTCGTTCCTTTTTTTTTTTTTGTTTTTTTTGTTTTGTTTTGTTTTTGGATGGTATGCTGTGACCCTTGTTTTACCCATACATTAACTTTTCAAGGGTCGTATCTGTGTTACTAGATTTTCATTCCTTTATATTTTTGGCTTTTTTTTGTTTTTTGTTTTTTTAATGATGCTTTTGCATTCAGCTGTCATTCCCATGCTTTTGAGACTTCATTGTCTACAATCACCCTTCTCTCCTCTCATCCCATCCCCCCCCTCCCTCCCTCCCTCCCTCTGCCCCCTGACATCTTTCCCCCTTCTGAACTCTTCCTCCTTTTATGTTAGCGTATGATCTGAAGTTATATTTGTGAGAGCTGGCTTGCAGAAAATTGTGAGCCATTTTCCCAAAAAGTAATAGTA
>CM060344.1:24397321-24409821 GCA_030674155.1 Stramonita haemastoma | reverse complement strand
TGTCCTCTCTCTCTCTCTCTCTCTCTGTCTCTCTGTCTCTGTCTCTGTCTCTCTCTCTGTCTCTCTCTGTCTCTCTCTGTCTCTCTCTCTCTCTGTCTCTCTCTCTCTCTCTGTCTCTCTCTCTCTCTCTCTCTCTCTCTCTCTCTCTCTCTCTCTCTCTCTCTCTCTCTCGTGTATTCTGTCAAATTTGTAATCCTTTCTAAACATGTCACAATAAATTGTTTTGAATTTTTCAATCAGCTGATTCCCCCCCCCCTTTCTTTGCATTGCATGTGTTTGTTAGTTAATTTATGCATTCGTTCGTTCGTTCGTTTGTTTGCAAAAGTTAGAGCGTGTCATTTTTAGACGTGGTCATTTGGGGTATTTTTTCTGTTCAACTTTGTTGGATACATTTGAAATTTAATCAGTTGTTTGGCGGATTCAGTGTCAAGAGCAGTGGAGTTGATTTTTTTTTTTTTTTTGCAATGGGGCGCGGTTTTTGGCTTTTTTGGAAACTTATTTGGCAAGTTGTGGCAAAGGTGGGGGGTTTCTTCTCTGGTTTTTTTTTTTTTTTTTTTTTTTTTTTTTTTAAATTTTGGTTTTGGTATGGTGAAATTTGTGATTAAGCGATTGAAGACTGATATGTGTGTGGAGTGACTATTGGAGTAAAATAAAATAAAAATTTCGGCTGATGAATAGTTTATCAAAAGAATTTTTGTTGTGTTTTTTTTTTTTTTTTGAGGGGTGTGAATGAATGTGAGGATTGTATTGTGTTGTATAGCATTTTGTTGTTGTTGTTGTTGTTGTTGTTGTTGTTCCTCAGCTAAAACTTCAAGGTTAACCAATAGTGAGATTTTTGGGTAAGTGACCCGTTTTTACCCACCATGAAGGTAGCCACATTCCGACTTTTGGGGGATGTGTACGACGTGAAATCAAGGCCGATTTCTCTCTCTCTTTCTCTACAGTATCTTGCCAGAGACAACTGTCCTCTTGCTTTGTAATTTTGTTGTTGTTGTTTGTCGCTTGCGATGTATGTTGCTCACAGGACCTTGGTTTGGTTTGTTGTCTCTGTTTTACCCCCTTGTTTCTCGGTTAAGGCTACGGCCATAGTAAACCCGGCCCGTCCCGTTGTTTTGACGGCCGTCTCTTTGACGGTTAGAACGGATCCGTCAAAGCGGCCATAGTCAACCCGGCCCGTCTCTTTCTGACAATAATTATGGTCACCCCGAGACTGCGAGTGACGCAAAAATGAGGCTGCCGCGGTGAAGCAAATCGACAGAAAATAGTTCGACATAAAAAGTGTTTTTACGTAAAATCCCAAAAAAAAAAACTTTTATCAAAACCATTGGAATGTAATCGGGAAGGGTCAATTTACTAGTTTGTGTAGTCAGATTTTTTGAAGCGCCATAAATAAGTTTTTCTTGATTATTTTCCTTTCCGTCGACCCGGCAAACGGACGTGTTGCTCGAACGTCAAAACGACGGGTTAAAAAAACGGGCCGGGCTGGCTCTACTATGGCCACGCACAGCCGTTTTCAGTGACGCCACAGAGTAATTCAGCCGGGCAGCATTTTTCACCCGGCCCGTCATTTTGACGGCGTCAAAATGCCGGGTTTACTATGGCCGCAGCCTAGGACTCTGAGGTTCACCGGTGGTGAGAGTTTGCATATGCGACCATTTTCTTTCCATTCAGGTAGCTGCACTTTGACTTCAGGAATAATCGGTGGTCTAGAGGTTACTGACGCACCTGTCTAGAAAGCAAAAAGTCCGGGTCGGAGTGTGCGGTGGTTGGAATCCCATTTGGGCCCAAAACTTTTCCCCCAAGCATTAGACCTGTCTAGAAAGCAAAAAGTCCGGGTCGGAGTGTGCGGTGGTTCGAATCCCATTTGGGCCCAAAACTTTTCCCCGAACCATTAGATCATGAGTGGTGGTCTGGGTGCTTGTCTTTCGGATGAGACGATAAACCGAGGTCCCATGTGTTACACATCATTATTTAGCGCACATTAAAGACCTCACGGCAACAAGGGGGTTGTCCCTGGCAAAATTTTGTAGAAAAAAGCCACTCTGATAGGAAAAACAAATACAACTGCAGATAGGAAAAAAAAATGGGTAGGCGCTGCACTTGTGGCGACGCGCTCTCCCCGGGGAGAGAATTTCACACAGAGAAATCTGCTGTGACACAATGTGGAGAAAAAGGGAAGTTACAGATAATAATTCAACCCCCAACCTCTTGTTGTGTGTGTCAAAGTCAAAGTCGAAAGTCAAACTTTTGTTTTCAGATGGTATATTGAATAAGCAGTCGCAAATGCTTTTTTTTCATCAAGCCATCATCCATCTTAGAATATATAATATATATATAACTAAAGAAAATAAGTCGTACAAATAATTTAAAAAATCTTTAAAAATTCAAACACCAAAGAAGAAAACAACACACATGCACACGCACGCACGCACACACACGCACACACACACACACACACACACACACACACACACACACACACACACACACACTCAGTCACACACACACATGTGACAGAAACGCACGCACGCACGCACGCACGCACACACACACACACACAACGCAACGCAACACAACACAACACAACACACGCACGCATATATATATATATATATATAATATATATATATATATATATATATATATATATATATATGAAAAAAAGCACATGATTGCTTATTCTGTTATCCTCGATATAAAAGAATAAATAAAATAAATTAAAATGCACACACACACACCACACACACACACACACACACACACACACACACACACACACACACACACAGAGGAAACTAATGAATAGTTTTCTTGAAAAACGTGTAAGACACACACACACATGCATACCTATACCCAATTTCCCTCCTCCAATACAAGTACGGTGCATACAAAAGAAAAACATGACACAACCCAAACAAAAAATGGATTCAAAGCTAAAAGTAAAATAATCACATCCATGCCTTCCCCTCTCCTCAGTTCTACACACCCAAGTACGTGTGCTTTTTTTTATTTTTTATTTAAAACAAAACCACATCAATCCCTCCATCAAATGAATGCATTCAGGCAAATGAAATCGCCACTAATTCGAACATCAGAACACCAATTTAAGTGAACCAATACAAAGAGAAGAAGAAGAAAAAACAGCAAAAAAAAAAAAAAAAAAAAGGTCAGGCCAAAGGCATGGTGCTTACTCAGAAATGCCTATAATGCTGCCACTGAAAGACATGATTCCCTAGAATGTATTTTCATTTAAACTTTTTTTTTTTTTTTTGAATCTTTGATAAGTCATTTTCAAAATGATTGAGAAGTTGGTACCTGCAGTTGTCTTTCCTCACTACTTTTTCCTCAACAACAAAAAAAAGAATAGTGGAATCAACGTTATTTCATATAACTAAATAACACATATACTATATAAAAACAAAAAACCAACAGAATTGGCAACATAGGGCTAAATTACTTTGTGTGTGTGTGTGTGTGTGTGTGTGTTGTGTGTGTGTGTGTGTTGTGTGTTGTGTGTAAGTGTGTTGTGTGTGTATGTAAGTGTGTGTGTGTGTGTGTGTGTGTGTGTGTGTGTGTGCGTGTGTGTGTGTGTGAGTGTTGTGTGTGTGCGTGTGTGTATTTGTGGTATCAAAGTAGTGCTAGTGTGTTCATCTAGAAAAAATTGAGAAGCCTGTGGTCCATCTCCCATTACTCAGTTACATTTCACCCCCAACCGGCCTCCCTTCTATCCATCAGACCTTGAGTGATGGTCTGGGTGCTTGAATTGTTTCCCGATGAGACAATAAACCCGTCAGATCATGTCCTGACCCAGGCCTAAAGCTGTGTATTGTATGTCAGTTACTGATGTCAGCACAGTGCCAAGGCCTACATGAACATGGTGTTATGCTTTGACAATGTTGTGTTGACACTGTCTTCACCCATGACAAACTCTGACCGGCAACAACTGAACCTGTATTCTCCCTCCAAGGAGAGGAGAGAGAAAAAATCTCCGGAAGTCTGAGTATGGCTGCATGAAAGGTACTTGAAAACAGCCCTACAGGCAAATTCCTCATCCAGTGTGTACTTAACAGTCTCACAGTGATTCATTCCCAGGTGGGATGAGGGAGACACAACAGTGCATGTTCTGGGTGACAGACCTCCAGGGTGTTAAGCTAGGGAACGTCCAAACACCAACAGCAAAAAAAAAAAAAAAAGGCATAATCAAACCCTGGGTGATGACAGTTCTTTTCGTGTTTTTGTAATGGACCAAAAACCTTTGACGATTTGTGTGATCTTTAACGTGTATTACGGCTTGATTTTAAAGTACGCATGTGTACATACACAGAAAGGTACTGGCAGGTCTGCACGAAAGACGATTTTGAGATGGAAAAAATGCCCCCCCCCCCCCCCCCCCCTCACATTTCAGGTTAACTCACTTGCAGTTGCTGGCAAGATTGGAACCTACGATTTGAGAACAAATTCGGAATGGATAGCTGTGGTTTTGACCACTCAGCTATCGTGTCCATAATACTTTTACAACGACGCACTGTAATAGCTCATTTCTGTCCTGAGTGCAGACTGTTTCGTTCTTTCTCTCTTCTTTCTCTCTTCTCCTAAGATCTTTTTAAGCTTTTAATTAAGCTTTTGAATTTTTTTTTTATTCTTGTTTGTTTGGTTGCTTGCTTTTTAAAAACTGTTATCTTAAGTTTTTAAACTTTCCTTTTGTATTGCAACCATGGCGATCTTAACTACAGGCCTAATCATCACGCGACTGGGGGCTCTGACTGGGGGCCTACTGGCCAAACGCTGCTAAACACTAGTATAGTGCTAAAACATGCCATGTTGAATGTAAAGTTATGCTCAACTGTTTATATGGGTAGAGAAGCTATAGATTTATACATTGTTGTGTTATTTTATTAAAAAAAATAATTCATTTAATGTAATTTTATTACCATTTTCATGCACCTGATTGATTAAGTCAGTAAGTGGTTTAATGACTCAATAAAGTTCTGTTGAACCTTCAAAGCAAACAATATTGCTGAAAGATGTTGAAAAACACAATGTACTGTAATATCAAAATATGCACATTTTTACTACCCCTTGAAATATGGAATTGTAGCTGATTTGATATGTAACCGGCATTAAGAAGAAAGTGACACAGGACACAGACAGAAGATGAGGGAGACAAGAACTTAGCACATCTACATTGTTGTCCATTCAATAGAATATAGTAAGTGCTCTAAATATTCAACCACTTTTGAAGCACAAAATTAGTATTTTTCATTCCTTAACTAATATTTGGAGGATTTTGAAACTAAGCTCAGTGTCAAAAAAGGTTTGGATATTCACTGAAAACAGTGAAATCATATCTTGGTTGGGTATATCGAGTGGCCTAATTATTTAGAGTATATACAGTAAGTACAGACAGCAAAATAACACACACACACACACACACACACACACACACACACACACACACACACACACACACACCACACACACACCACACATCACTCACTCACTCCACTCACTCACTCATTCATTTGTACCACATATCTTCTTTAAGTTTTTCCTTGTTCAAATATGATTATTCTTTTCTTTTTTCTTTTTTTTTCTTAGATGGATGGCTTGATGAAAAAAAGCAATTGGACTGCTTACTCAATGTACCATCTGGAAATAAAAGTTTGACTTTGACTTTGACTCACTCACTCACTCACTCACTCACTCACTCTCACACACACACACACACACACACACACACACACACACACACACACACACACACACTCACTCACTCACTCACTCACTCACTCACTCACTCACTCACTCACTCTCACACCACACACACACACACACACACACACACACACACACACACACACACGAACACACACACACACACACACACACACACACACACACACACACACACACACACACACACACATTTTCTCTCTCTCATATCTGTGTCTGTGTCTCTCTCTCTTACACACACACTGACTCAGACACAAACACACTCTCACACTCACACACACACACACTCACACACACACACACACACACACACACACACACACACACACACACACACACACACATACCCACCCACACGTTACACACTCAGACACACACACACAAGTTACACACACACACACAAGTTACACACACACACAAGTTACACACACACACACACACACACACACACACACACACACACACACACACGTTACATACACACACACACACACACACACACACACACACACACACACACACACAGAGTACATATATATAATACAGTGACACACACACACATACACACACATTGTGAGACACACACATTTGCACTAACACTCACACTTTTTGGACTGAATATTCAAAACACCACTGTCCATGAACACACAGATCTCGATCGTTGGTTAACAATTTATCCTTCATCTCAGAAAAAGTAGTGTTGTCACTTTCCAAAAAAGCTGAAAGCTGATCCTCCGTTTTATTTCTGTCAGAGCACGAGGAACGCTTTGTTGTATGAGCAGGGGGTGCAGGAGTAGGAATTTGGCTGGCTGCTACGTTTGGCCAAACAGAGGGTGGATGTTTCGGTCTTTCTTTTCCTCTGACAGTGATGCTTTCAAAACCATGAGGCCAGTGGAGTTCACACACAACAGTGTCTTTGGTAACAACCAACTTACAAATAGGAATTGAAGAAATCCAAGCTTTCTTCCCAGCTTCGTCTTTAGGAAATCTAAACACAGAGACTTTTCTCTCCACACCACATCCTTTTTCAGAAGAATAGTTCGTTTTGCAACCGTACACACAGCATTTCCTCCCCATAATGGAAGAACAGAGAAATATAACACGGTAGTTTAGATCAAATCAGCACAAAAAACAGCAGAATGCAACCACGTTGTGAACAATGTAGATTACTCGCCACCATTACCGGAAGTTAAGCGATCAAGGTATGTACAAAAACAAAGATCACCTGAACTATGTAAATATCAATGTTTAGGGAAAAAATTCACATAAGCTGGGTTCATAACCATTGATTTAAACTTTTATTAATACTAGCAGAAAAAATAATCGTGTACATTGTGTTTTATGCTTTTTCTAAAAATCTAGCTTTCGTTTCGGTAAATTGCTGAAGAGGAGTTGCTTCCCTTGTCTCTCACTGAGTAGGCCCCCAGTCACGGCCCCCAGTCGCACGCTGAGTAGGCCTGTAGTTAAGATCGCCATGATTGCAACAAATTATCTGATACAATCCAGGAAATTTGGATTACGTTTCTGTTGTTTTCTCCTTTTTTAACACTTTCTTTTTCTTCTTCTTCTTCTTCTTCTTCTCCTTCTTCTTCTTCTTCTTCTTCTTCTTCTTCTTCTTCTTCTTCTTCTTCTTCTTTGTGTGTGTGTTTTATGTTTGTTTTGCTTTGGGGCTTTTTGTGTGTTTGTTTTGTTTGTGTGTGTTTTGTTTTGTTCTTGTTGGAGGAGAGAGAGAGAGAGAGAGAGAGAGAGAGAGAGAGAGAGAGAGAGAGAGAGAGAGTCGATGCAGAAATGAAAGAAATTTTGCAAAAATCTGTATTCTTAGTTTGTAGTGATGTGTGCATGTATGTATGTATGTATGTATGTATGTATGTATGTATGTATGTGCACGCGTGCGTGGGTGCCTGTATGCGTGTGTGTGCATGCGCGCGCGTGTGTGTGTGCATGTGTGTGTGTTTGTGTGCACGCACCAAAAGCAAATAAAATTCACGACAACATGCACGCAGAATGCCTGTGGGAAATTTCCCACGCAGTGCAACAGTGGCGACCACTGCAGTGCTGCCTCATCAGCAACAGCATGACATACGTGCAGCTTAACTCTGCTTGGAGATTTGTCTGTGTGCGTGCGTGCGTGCGTGCGTGCGTGCGTGCGTGCGTGTGTGTGTGTGTGTGTGTGTGTGTGTGTGTGTGTGTGTGTGTGTGTGTGTGTGTGTGTGTGTGTGTGTAAGAGAGAGAGAGAGTGTATGTGCGTGTGTGTGTAGATGTGTGTGTGTACGTGTGTGTGTGTGTACGTGTGTGTGTGTGTATGTAAGAGAGAGAGAGAGAGAGTGTGTGTGTGTGTGTGTACGTGTGTCGTTTCTTGTTTTCTTTTTTCTTTTTTTTCTTTTTTCTTTTTTTATGTTCCTTTTTTTCTTTTTGTTGTGGTCATATTTATGTTGTTGTTTGTTTTTTGGTTTCTCCCAGCTTTGTCTCTCTGTGTGTGTGTTCTCATCCCTTCTTTGAACTGTCAGGAAAAAATAAATGACAACAAAACAACAAAACAAAACTTATCAACAAGGAAAAACCACCCTGCTGTTGTCCTCAGGGCGTCTGAATTAAAAGTAAACAGATTATGAAGTAACCCATGTGTGTTTGTACACTACCGCATGCGTACGCACGCGCACACATACACACACACGTGTGCGCTCGCGCGCGCGCGCACACACACACACACACACACACACACACACCACACACACACACACACACACACACACACACACACACACACACACACACACACACACATAACAAGAACTATAAACCAATCGTAAAAACAAAAATCATCGTCTATGTTTTTTTTAAAAAAACACAAAAAAAACCTTTCCTCTTAAGACAGAATATGGTTACCTATTTGGTGAAGTACTTTAAAAAAATGTAAACAATCACACAGGCAAACTTCTCGTCCAGTGTGTACTTACAGTCTCACAGTGATTCATTCCCAGGTGGGATGAGAGAGAGGGCCTAGTCTGCGTGACTGTTAAGCTGGGAAAGGAACGTAATATGGAAAGAAAACGAGAAGAAAATCCCAAACTGAATAACAAACGATAAATACAAATTTAAAACTAACGTCGAATATAAATCAGTGTTAGTAGATTTTTTTTTTAAATGACAAAGAAGAACCGAGAGAGAGAGAGAGAGAGAGAGAAGAGAGAGAGAGAGAGAAAAGAGAGAGAAGAGAGAGAGAGAGAGAGAGAGAGAGAAGAGAGAGAGAGGAGAGAGAAGAGAGAGATATCTTTATTTTCCAAGGGTAGGAGAGTAAGCATTCACATACTTTTTTTTCATCCGGCCCTTGCCCTGGTTAGGGAATAGCACTATAGCACTCCCCCCCCCTCCCCCCCCCCCAAGACACCCCCCCCCCAAAATCAACCAACCAACAAAGAATTCAAACCAACAACCAAAATAAATGCAAAAGAATATCAAAACATTCACCAAACGCATAAGATTATCTAAACCAATGATTTAAACAAAGGACAGTATATATTCACCAAACGCATAATCCCTAACTGACCCGAACATTATAGTATGTTAATCAAATAGATTAAAATTGAGGAAAGACAGCTGAGAAGAGAGCAAGCCAACCAAAATGAAATAGTAAACATATCCAAACATTTTAACATATTTTTCTTTCTTTGAAACAATATATGAAGAAAAGGGGAAATAAAAACAAACGAAACTAACAGCAAACAAACGTTTCAAAAAAAATCAGCAACTTTGTCATCTAACACCCAGACATAGTATTTTTCCAAGACATATTTAAGCACATGAGTTAATAAAGTTTGCGTAACAAAAAATGAAATATGTAGAGAAAACCAGAAAAGAGGGGACAAAACTAACAATCAAATAAACAATCTAACAAACAAACACAGTCCGTTCTTATTTAGACGACAAGAATACAATTTTAAATTCAACATAACATTCACATTTCTATCTAATGACAAGAGAGAGAGAGAGAGAGAGAGAGAGAGAGAGAGAGAGAGAGAGAGAGAGAGAGAGAGAGAGAGAGTTATATAAGCACACACAACCGCAATTTTTTTTCTTTCTTTCTTTTTTCTTCTTCAACATCGCAAAATGTGGCGTAAAAGTTCAACTATTCCCCAACGAACAATTTACGAAACTAAGCACGGAATCACGTGAAATTCACTGCCCTTTTAGCCAATCCGGGTGACAGGATGGCGTGTGTGCGGCAGTGAGCGCTTTTTGTTCATCGTCCACAAAGTTTAAAACCCACAGAATATACACTCTTGGCTTATTCAATTCCACCTGGATATCTGTGTGTGGGACCGAAAGGATATACTGGATGAAATTATTGTGTGGCAGTTCTGAGATTCTTCGAAATATATATATACAGGCATGAACTGTATCATCATATATTAATCATCATCATGGTGGTGTGATATTTCAAAGAACGGTTGGACGTACTCGTTTTTGCGAAATGTGTGATCATGAGTTTGGAGATACGAAGAAAGTATTCCGAGGAGCTATTTTGTTGAAAATGTGGACTTTTAAAAAATTCTTCCTCTCTTCAATTATTGCATTGCTCTCACAACGCAGTGTTAGCGTGGTATGGTGAATTGTGTCGAGTTACGCTGTGACGAAAGGAATAAAATGAAAGTGTGTTTTAGAATATCGAGAGGGAAATTTTCAATGATTGGAGTATACCGAAATGTTATCAAGGTAAGTTTGGGTGTTGTTGTTGTTTCTTTTCCTCTCCTAAAATGGTAATAATCACTGTCAAATTCCCCAGCAAATGTGTGAATGTTTTTGTTGTTGCATTTCTGTAGTGATTTATTTATTTATCCATCTAAAAGGGGTTTTTGTTTGTGTGTTTATTGATGTATAGGTAGATATCAAGTTCGATGCTTGCGGAATTCGACCGTTGGTCTTTTTCTTGTCTTTCAAAGTTTGTTGATATCACACACACATGCATTCTCTCTCTCTCTCCTCTCTCTCTCTCTCTCTCTCTCTCTCTCTCTCCTCTCTCTCTCTCTCTCTCTCTCCTCTCTCTCTCTCTCTCTCTCTCAGAGAGAGAGAGACTTTCTTTACTTTTCTTCTTACTCTAAGACTTCTTCTTCTCTTCTTCTTTCTCTCTTCCTTCTTCTTCTCTCTCTTCTCTTCTCTCTTCTCTCTCCTCCTCCTCCTCCTCCTCCTCCTCCTCCTCCTCCTCCTCCTCCCCCTCCTCCTCCTCTCTGTCTTTTCTTCGTCCTTCTCCTTTTGCCTCCCTCATTCTTTCTCCTCGTTCCTCCTCCTTCTCTCCTCCCCCTCCTCCTCCTCTCTCCTCCCCCTACCTCCAATTTTTCTTCTTCCTCCTTTTCCTTTCTCTTCTACTTTCTCCTCTTCCACCTCCCTCTTCCTCTACCTTCTGTTTTACTTTTTCTTCAACTGTTTACTCCTAGTGACTAAAATCAAGGAAAATATAAACATCACTAATCGATATTTTTTCCCAATCAATATTTTTTTAAAGCACACCCTGGAGCTTGTTCGCTGCGGAGAAAGAGCTGAGTTCTCTCCCTTCTTCTATTCCAAGCATGGTTACCCTACATTAGAACATAGGCCAACCTAAGAAACTTTCCGAGAAAAAGAAATGTCTTTCGTTGTTAGGGATCTAAAAAGGTAAAGGTGACCTATAACCTGTGCGGTCGTAGGGGAGCGAGCCATCGGAGACTTCAGCTTCTCTAGGGGCCAGCACATTGAGGGCGACGCCCATCTCCTCTCCCTTGCTGCTTTACCTTCCCTGACCCAAAAGAGGGCAGGTACCCATTTACAGCTTGGGATTGTTAGGAATCTACCTACAAGGAAAAAACAAAACAAAAAGAAGACTTCATCCATTCTAATCTCATTTGAGAAAATGTCTCTTTTTTCACCCGATAAGGATCAAAAGTCATTGAATAGAATTAATGACAATATCTTTTCTTTTTTTTTAGTTTCGGGGAGGGGGGGGGGATTTTGCTTATTAGCTAAAATCTTTAAAGTTGAACCGTATCGTGAAGTGTAGTTAAACTGACAATCGTGTTGGTGTAGTGAAATTGACAATTGCTTCAACAAAGTGAAATTGATAATGACTTCTTTCACCCCCCCTCCCTCTCTCGCTCTCTCTCTCTCTCTCCCCTCTCTCTAAAAAAACAAGCTCGAGTGCTTATTCATTACCCTCGTAATAAAAGAATTTGATTTGATTTAATTTGATTTGATTCGATCTCTCTCTCTCTCGTGCACGCGCACGTGTGTGGGTGTGTATCCATTTTCATCTCTCCTTTTTCCCCCCTACCCCCTTGTGTTTGTATCTCTCTGTTGTCTTTCTCTGTTTGACTCTGTCTCTCTGTCTCTGTCTCTCTCCCTCTCTCTCTCCCTCTCTCTCCCTCTCTCTCCCTCTCTCCCCCCCCCCTCCCCTCTCTCTCTCACTCCCTCTCTCCCTCCCTTTCTCTGTGAAGAACAAGATTTTGTATTCCTCCCCTGTCCACACTTTTCTAAAAGTTTGCCAGCGGACTCAAATCTAATCTTTAATCCATGAAGTCGGAATGCAGCTACCAAACGGTCGCATACGCAAAATACCATCATGGGTAAACCTCGGAACTCTAGCCACGAAACGAAACAAATGTAATCCTTAGATTTTGATAGTGGATTGGTTTTTATTTTTTAAAGAAACGTTTTGGGTTTTTAGGGAGGTGGTGGTGGGGGGGAGGTTTTTTATATATATATAATTGTTCTCATAATTCGAGGATAATGGAATAAGC
>CM060344.1:24372321-24387321 GCA_030674155.1 Stramonita haemastoma | reverse complement strand
GGTGAATCGAATCGAACCTGGCCCATCAGATCACGAGTGCAGTGCTCTAACCACCTGTCTGGGGGGACAGGATAGCCTAGTGGTCAGAACATTGCGCTCGCAATCTGACGACTCGGGTTCGATTCCCGTTCCAGGGAATTTTTCCTCTGGAGTTAACATCAGTGCCGACTCCACTCTCCCCAAAAGTCCTCCGGATGAGACTATAAACCGAGGCCCCGTGTGTGAACTCACGCAGAACATCTTCTGCACACGTTAAATCCTGTTCCGCTTTTCGAAAGAGTAGGCCTTTGTGTGCCAGTGGGAACAGATAAGGCTTTTTTAAAACTGCATACACACGGGAACTGGATATAAAAAAGCACATGAGTGCTTATTCCATTATCCTCGATGTAAAATATTAAGAAACAAATGATTTTTTTAAGCTATTCGATGAAAAAGCTAGATGGAGTTTGCTGTGGGGGTGTAGGCTAATACACCAAGTATAATTATGTTTTGGTGTGGTGTCAAAATGGTGGATGGCAGAGGTACTACCGCTTCTTTTGAAGTGTGGGAATACCATGTCGTGAGATGCGTGTTGTGGATAATGAGGACTGTCGGTGTGGTGGATAAAAGAGGTGGGGGGTGAAGGGGCAGAGTTGCCTAGTGGTTAGTTTTGGACTCCATGTCTGCTAGTTATGACGTGAGGGTTTTGAGTTCAATTCCGTCACCTTTGAGCTTCTGTTTGAGGGAGGAGGGGGTTGTTGGACTTTTATGGGAGCGCTCTCTCTGTCTGTCCCTCTTCTGTCTCTCTGTCAGTCTGTCTCTGGCTCTGTCTGTCTGTCTCTGGCTCTGTCTGTCTGTCTGTTTGTTTCTCTCTCTCTCTCTCTCTCTCTCTCTCTCTCTCTCTCTCTCTCTCTCTCTCTCTCTCTCTCTCTCTCTCTCTCTCTCTGCGTGTGTTAGCGCATGAGACCTCGGTTGGATTACACTCTCAACCAAAGGACTTTCGAGGGTAGGGATGGAGTCAGCACTGACGTTGACTGCAGTTCAAACACCCTTGAACGGCTGTCTCAGTGGTGTCTCGAACCTGGGCTCGAATCCGGGCCTGTCTTACCCCTCGAGCCCCAACACGCAATGGTCTAACCACCAGGCTATGGGGGAGAGGGTGGGGGGTGGAATGGAAACAGCAAGTGTGATAGTGGATGGTAGGGTTGGGAAGGTAGTGGGTGAATGAAGGTACAAGGGGAGAGGGGAGGGGGGGAGGAAGGTATCGGAATGTGCAGTGTCACAGTCCCCTTTTAGCACAGTGACTTTGCAACCATTTCGGGGTTTTGTTTTTTTGTTCCTAGCTCAGGACGAGCAAGCAAGTGTTTAAGAATTGTTTTTCGAATTTCTCCCTGTCCACAAAAAGCTGTCTTGATGTTTTGAAAGGAAACGTAGCACAATGAGGCAAACAACTAACTGCTGTTTACACTGTGCTGTGGACAGACACACACACAGACAGACGACAGACAGACAGACGACTGACAGACAGACAGGTACTCTGAAGTCATGGACAAAACGTACTGCAGGGTTAAACTTTCTATGGGTGTTCTACACAATAAATCTGGCTCCTCTTTGTTTCCCTTTTTCTTTTTCCTGAGTCTTCCTTATCTCCCCCTTTCTTCTCCTACTCGCTCTCCTTTTCTTCAATACCAATGCCGGGTGGGAGGGCGGTAGGGGGGGGGGGGGGGGGGGGGGGGGGTGTTGCAGAATACCTAGTGGTTAGACCGTTGAGCTTATGATCTGACTGTTCAGGTTTGAGCCACCACAGAAACGTCTGTTTGGGAGTGGGGAGGTCTCTAGTGTTTATATCAGTACCAACTCCACTCAGCCCCCAAAAATCCTTCAAATGAGGCTTTAAAGTGAATACTCCTGCGCAAACGCACGCAGAACTTGCCGCACACGCGTTAAAACTCGTTTTGCCCTTTGGAAGAACTTGGGCCATTTCGAACCGGTTGGAACGGAATCATTTTTGGTTTTAAGTAAAAAATAAAAAAATAAAAAAATAAAAAAAACCGCATGAACACAATGGCATCGTGTTTCGACATCACTCTCAGAGTCGGAATGCAGCTGCCTTGATGGAGGGAAAGCAGTGACATTCACATCAAAATCTCACCGTTAATGAACCCAAGAGCAGTAGCTGAGCTAGGAAAGAAGAAACATTGTATTTTCCTTCTCCTCTTCACCTCTCTTCTTCCTCGGGCCTTTATGCGTCCTCTCACTCTTCTTTCTCCTTTAATCCTCCCCCTCCTTCTTCTCCTCCTTCTCCTCCTTCTTCCTCCTCGTTCTCCTCCTTCTTTCTCCTCCTCTTCCTCTTCCTCATTCTTCTTCTTCTTCGTCTATAGATATCCTTGGTGTAGTCAGGCAGATAATCACGTTTTTGGAGTGAGTCCAGATACAAGACAGGTTGTCTAGAAGCGAAGGGAGTGAGTGTGAGATGAAAAGCGCATGCAATGGAAGCTGGAGGTTACAAACCGAAACCCGACCTGTTTGTACTTGATGGCGGATTTGGCGAGAGATTTTTAAGAGAAGGGATGGGATAGCTCGGTGGTAAGAGCACTCGCTTTCCCCCAGCCAGTGTTATTAAGCAGCATCGAGCGTGGTTACCAAGTGGATGGGTGACCGTCTGCGCGCCTTGGCTTCAGTAGTACAGTCCCCCAGTTCACCCAGCTGTCAACGGGTACCTGTCCTTTTCAGGGTCAGGGAAGGTAAAGCAGCGAGGGAGAGGAGATGGGCGCCGCCGCCCTCAATATGCTGGCCCCCTAGAGAAGCTGAGGTCTCTGACGCCTCGCTCCCCTACGAACACACAGGTTATGGGACACCTTTACCTTTTACCTTTTTAAAAAAAAAAAAAAAAAGAAGCAAAGGGGAAAAAGTCTCCTTGTGGGGGAAAGGCTTAATGATAATTTGCTTTTGTTCCCTCAGCTACAGCTCTGGTGTTCACCTGTGGGGAGATTTGGCGTATACGACCGGTTTTCCCCACCATTAAGGTGAATGCAGTCTGTAGTCACCAGTGTGCCTGCGGTTCTGTAATTTTTGTTATTCTTTCCCATTGCGTGCTTTTGGGAATGGATGACAATGGGGTTTTTTAATGCACGCACACTAGTTTGGTGTTAAAACATCATCCCTGAAGTCGGAATGCAGCTACTTTAATGGTGTAAACGATCACTTTCACAAACAGAGGCTGGAGAATGGGCCAAGAAGGCAGAAACTTGACAAGGAGGGAGTGACAGGAAGAAAAAGAACAAGACAAAATCAAAGAGAGAGGTAGAAAAGAGGGAATTTCTCGCTCATAATTTGCAGAAGGTTGAGGATGTTATTTATACTGATGAAAGTGACTACTTGTGAATAGTCACATTGTACAGGACTGCTGTCCTAGGGTAAAACTAATTTTGGGGAGGGGGGGTGAGCATAGGTTAGAGAAAGAGTGTGGTAGAAAAGATGAAAGTGAGATGGTGGTAAGGGTGAGGGTACAAGCGGATGCAAGGAGGTCAGGGGAGGGGGTGGGAGGAAGAATGAAGAATGTGCCATGTCACAGTCCCCGTTAGCACAGTGACTTTCCAACCATTTTGTAGGGGGGTTTTGTTCCTAGCTCAGGACGAGCAAGCAAGCGTTTAAAGATGATTGTTTCTGTCCCCGTCCACAAAAGCTTTGATGTTTTGAAAGGAAGCGTAGCACAATGAGGCAAACGGCTAACTACCGTTTACACTGTACGCTGTGGACAGACACACAGACAGACACACAGACACATAGACCGACATACGTTAGAACAGATAGATACAAATACAAACAGACGCTCTGACTTGTTTGGAGAAAGTGACAAAACGTACTGCAGTGTTTCTATGGGTGTATTGTTTGGTTTAGTTTGGTTTTGTACAAAGGCTCCAATAGCAAGACTAGGATTGTGTGGACAAAAGGTCAATGGAGGGGTGGGAATGATAAAACAAAAATGGACAGACTCATCTAGACCTTTGCCGAGTTCTGCCATGACATAGTGGTCCGTTGGTTTGAATCTTGGCTGGAATATCACAGGTTCCGATCTTATCAGAGTCCTAGGGTGGTTTTTTTCTACTCCGGCCAGCTCCTACCCAGAATGAGTGTGCTATGGGCTCAGAGGGAAAACTGGGACCACACGGTCGAGTTTCATCCTCGTTACTGATGAGTTTGAGAGTATTGTTTAAATGACCTGACCAACACTGCAGGTGTGTGCGTATCTCTCTGACCCGGCTGACACGGGATAATTAATTATATCATGCTGGGAAGTGTAGAGTGCAGCCATCGTGCTCATCCCCATTGATTATCATGCAATCCAATGGTTGTTAAAATAGGGCCCAAATTGATATCTGGAGATTAAAAACAAAAATCTTCTGAGGTCAAAGTAGGGCTACCTATATCATGGCGATGTACTTGAAAACAGCTATACAGCCAAACTTCTCATCCAGTGTGTACTCATGGTCTCACAGTGATTCCCAGGTGGGATGAGTGAGACAGAGAGTATATTCTGGATGATTCCTTGGGTGTTAAGCTTGTCGAACACTCGACAACTATAACAACATCTGGAGATGTGTGTGTGTGTGTGTGTGTGTGTGTGTGTGTGTGTGTGTGTGTGTGTGTGTGTGTGTGTGTATGTATGTGTGTGCGTGCGTGCGTGCGTGTGTGTACAGATGCAGGGTATGGAAGAAAAGAAGCACATGGAGGGAGGCGGCTGGCAAATGGCTGGGTGGAGTGGAGGGAGGAAGGGGGAGGGAAGTAAGAAATCGCACGTGCAGTGTATATAGGCCTAGTGTTTATTGGAGGACATTTGGATGAGAACGACCTGGTTCATGTGGTGTGAAATTGGGAAGAGAGAGCGTAGGGGGGTGGGGAGAGAGAGAGAGAGAGAGGGAGAGAGAGAGAGAGAGAGAGAGAGAGAGAGAGAGAGAGACACGTATATACATACAAACATACATGCAAACAAACACACGCACAAGAGGATTTTTCTTCTGGAGTTAACATCAGTGCTGACTCCACTCCCCCTGAAAATCCTTCGGATGAGACTGTAAACCGAGATTCCCAGTGCGAACGAACGCAGAACATCTTGGCGCACGCGTTGCTTCGCCTTTCGGAAGAGTACGGCAGTATGTGCCGGTGGGAACGGATGACAAGATTTAAAAACCGCATACACACCAGTGTCGTGTTTCGACATCATCCCTGGCCAAAGTCGGAATGGGGGCTAGCTTTGGTGGTGGGCACAAAAAAAAAAAAGTCGCATATGCAAAAGTGTCACCATTGAGAACCCTCGGGAGCTCTCCAACCGAGAAGCGAGAAAAAAAAATCCTTTCTAAAATCTTGACCGTTATGACATCAGTGAACTAGATCAGAAGCAGTTCTATCGTAAACCAGATTTTAAAACAACAACAACAACAACAACAACAACAAAAACACGACAGCTGAAGTTGCGTGTCGACCGAATTTTTATGGAAATTCCGTATCAACATTGCTAGATATCCACCCCACTTCCGTTTTGCAGAACACACACGCATGCACACACACGTTGGCACACGTGCGCACGAATGCACACATGCACGCACGCACACACACGCATGCACGCGCACACACACACACACACACACACACACATATATGAATGCTTATTCCATCATCCTCGAAATAAAAGAATAGAACAAAAGAATAAAACACACACACACACACACAATCACACACACACAATCACACAATCACACACACACACACACACACACACACACACACACACACACACACACAACACACACACACAGAAAAGAGAGAGAGAGAGAGAGAGAGAGAGAGAGAGAGAGAGAGAGAGAGAGGAGAGAGAGAGAGAGAGAGAGAGAGAGAGATTCTCATAAATTAACCATTTTTGTGATCAGCAAATCATGAAATTGGTCATAAGGTTAAAAAACATAACTCTACAGATAAGAAATTAAAAACTACTGCCATGAAAGAGAAGACTGTGGTGGAAGGGGGAGGGGGAGGAGAGAGAGAAAAGTCTGCGTGTGTGTGTGTGTGTGGTGCGTGCGTGCGTGCGTGCGGCATTTATATGTATGTGTGCGTACGGTGCTTGTATGTGTCCATGAATTCATGTGTATTTATATGTGCATACGTATATATTTCCATCATGTGTGTTTTAGTTACAGGGATGGAGAGGGGAGATGGTAAAAAGAGTAGTAGTAGTAGTAGTAGTAGCACTGATGGTAGGGGAGTAGAGAAGAAAGGGAGGGGGGATGATGGGGAGCCGGACGGGAGGAAGAGGGGAAGGGGGGGGGGGGGTCAGAGGAATTGGCTGTGTCATTGTCACAGTCACTGTGTTGTACGGTGACTTGCTAACAATTTGCTTTGGTCCTTCACCAGTTTCGGCTTCGGGCGCAAACACGCACACACACACACACACACACACGCACGCACGCACGCACGCACGCACGCACGCACGCACATAAAACCTTAGGTTTCGATGATGACGACAACAGCAACATCAGTAATGTCAAAAACATTGACGACGAGAACAACTGCACTAACAACAACGATGATAGTGATGATGATGATGATGATGATGATGATGATGATGATGATGATGATGATGATGATGATGATGATAGTCATGATGATAGTGATGATGATGTGTGTTTAAAGGTGGTGATTGCTTTGACGACGACGACTGTGTGATCTTGACAGGAATGATGATGATGATGATGATGTGATGATGATGATGATGATGATGATGATGATGATGATGATGATGGCGGAATTGTATATAGTGGTGTGATGATGGTGGTAATGACGACGACGATGAATCGATTACTGTTATCACTGCGACAATGACGATAATGCATCTACTATTGCTGCTGTTGTTGTTGCTACTGCTGCCACTACTACAACTACTACTACTACTACTACTACTACTACTACTGCTGCTGCTGCTGCTGCTGCTGCTGCTGCTGCTGCTGCTGCTGCTGCTGCTGCTGCTGCTGCTGCTGCTGCTGCTGCTACTACTACTACTACTACTACTACTACTACTACTACTACTACTACTACTACTACTACTACTACTACTACTACTACTACTACTACTACTACGACGACGACGACGACGACGTCCACAACTACCACCACCACTTCTATCACCCTACCACCACCACTACGATGATGACGACAACTACGACTTCGGTGACAGCGACGCCGATGATGACGATGGTGGTGGTGATGACGGTTGTGATGATGATGACAATGATGACGATGGTCATGATTTGGATGATAATGATGACGATGATGATAATGATAATTATGAAGACGATGGTGATGTCGACGACGACGATGATGATAATAATGTTGACGATAACGATGATGATGTCGACGATAATGATGATGATGATGTCGGCGATAATGATGATGATTAATTGTAATCATGATAATGATAACGATGATGATAAACATGATGATGATAATGGTAATCACGATAATGATGACGATGATGATAATGATGATGACGGCAGGCAAGGAACCCACCTCCCCATGTACCCTGGCAGCCAGAACACGAGACCTGCACACCTGTCTACAGGCCATTCGGAAAAGGGTAACATCATCCACCCCCTCCCCACCCCCCCCCCTCCCCCGTTATCTCTCCCCCCCCCCCCCCCCCTGTCTGACTGTAGGTCTGCTTCTTTGTCTGTGCGTTTGTCTGTTTCTGTGCATGCATGTATGAACGTTATACATGTATGTATCTATGTGTGTGTGGAGGGGGGGTGGGGGGGGTAGGTATGCATTTGATTATGATTGTTGTGATGTGTGTGTTGTGTGTTGTGTGTGTTGTTGTGTGTGTGTCGTGTGTGTTGTGTGTGTGTCGGCTCTTAATTACATTTGTACGTGACAGCTTTCTTTCTTCTTTTTTTTATTCAAAGGCTCTCTCTCTGTCTCTCGCTCTGTCTGTCTGTCTTTCTCTCTCTGTCTTCTCTCTCTCTGTTCTGTTTTCTCTGTGTCTGTGTGTCTCTCTGTCTCTCTCTTCTGTCTTCTGTCTGTCTTTCTCTGATCTGTCTCTCTATCTGTCTCTCTCTTCTCTCTCTCTCTCTGTCTGTCTGTCTGTCTCTCTGTCTCTGTCTGTCTGTCTGTCTCTGTCTGTCTGTCTGTCTGTCTCTGAACTTCGGAAACGGGCTTAACGGTAGCCGCGAACGGTGAAAAGCGAATGTAAAAGGGAGGCTCAGGAAAGGTTAAACACCTGGCCACACTCCACATTTATCGGTCGATCACCTAACCCTCCTGCCCCATCTGTCTACACCTGAAGTGAGGGCCATAGGTATGGAAGGAAAAAAGGATTGCTCTCTCTTGTCTCATTCGAACGTTCGACTGTTCACTAGAGAGGAATTTAGACGACAAAGTGGTCTGGGTGCTATCTTTCGGATAACTACGATAAACGGAGGTGCCGAGTGTTACACAAAATTATTAGCGCACGTAATAGAATTCACGGCAATCACGGGTTGTCCCTGACAAAATTCTGCAGGAAACCCCCCCCCCCACTCTGATAGCGAGACAAATACAGTTGCAGACAGGAAAAAGAAAAAAATACTGGGTGGCGCTGCTCTTGTGGCGACGGCTCTACCCGGGGAGAGCAGCCCGAATGTTACGCGGAGATTGAAGTCTGCCTTGACTTAAAGTGGTATAGAATATCAAAAATGAAATTTTTAAAAATCCACACACTTCTCGCCTAAAATGCGTTTTGTCAATACTGTTGCTTTTTGGTGGCGTAACATCTTTTCGGTAGTTTAGTCCAACACTTTTTTTTTGGGGGGGTGGGTGGGAGGGGGAGATGGCCCAGTGGTCCAAGCTTTGAGCTTCCGGTCTAACGTGAGAGTTTGAGCCACCACCAAGACGCCTTTTTGAGGGGATTCCCCCCCCCCCCCCCCCCCCCCCGAAAACTAACACCAGTACTCACTCCACTCCCCCAAAAGCCCTTTTGAGGAGAGACTGTAAACTGAGGTTCCGTGTAGGAACGCACGTAGAACATCATCTGGACACGTTAGAATCCGTTTCGCCTTTTGGGAGGGTAGGCCACTGCATGGTGGTAGAAATGGATGAAAAAAACCTCCACCGCATACACATTTGGAGACAACTATGAACGGCTGCCTCAATGGTGAGGAAATTGTGGCATACTCAAAATACCACCACTGGTGACCCTCAGAGCTCTTGCGGAGGAAGGACAAGAAATAAAAAGCCAAACGCTGAAATGATTCGGTATGAAAGAGAAACTTTAAGAAGACTCGAACATTTTTTCGAGGGGTGGGGGTTTGTTTGAAATGGTCACCACTTATTTCAGAATGAAGAGCTATAATTGTGCACATAAAGGGAAGGGGGGGGGGAGGGACACAAATCCTTCGGATAACACTATAAACCGAAGACCTGCTGTCACACACGCACACACGCACGCATGCACGCACACACACATTCGACTTCATTCGCGCTAGTACGCACGCACACAACACACATCCTACTTCATGTGCGCTTGTGTGCACGCACGCACACACACACACACATCCTTCCTCCCCCTTTCTCTTTTGGTTGTTGTTATTGTAGTTGCTTGTATTATTTATAGGCATAGTTTATTTTAAAGTTGTTGAAATCATGTTAGCAAATTAATGTTGGTGAAATGTTTGTTGTTGTTGTCATTTGTTTGTTTGCTTTTTCCCCTTTTCTTTCTTTTGTTGGCTTTATTGTTTGCTAGGGATTTTCTGCTTTGTTTTTTGTTGGTTTTTTGTTTTGTTTTGGATTTGATTTTTGCTATTGTTTTGATTTTTTTCTTTTCTTTTCTTTAGATAGATGGCTTGATGGAAAAAAGCAGATCGCTGCTTACTCAATGTACCATCTGGAAATAAAAATTTGATTGATTGATTGATTGATCCCCCCCTACACACACACACACACACACACACTTACACACACACTTACACACACAACACACACACACACACACACACACACACACACACACACACACACACACACACACACACACCGGTATATATCTTTTGACATACGTTAATTTTTTTAATCCCTTTTTAATGAGCATTTTAGCTATAGCCAGTGGCACTAATAGTACTAGCATGCCCGGCATGCATTATCTGACCTGGAGAGGGATGAGCTCCACCACATTCAGCTTCCCCATGACAACACCGTCAGAAAGTTCTAGAGCGGTGCATTAATTTTTTTACTTCTTTTTTCTTCGTCGAACACTCGGACTGCAACTACTGTTGTCTGCCATATCAGCAAAAAAAAAACGGTGTTGACTGCCATCAGACACCTCACAAGTCAGGCCTAGCGCATCAATTTCGGCATGGGCGCCTGAATGATTGCACAGTGAGAGAGAGAGAGAGAATCTGAATGAACTGAACGATTAGAGAAGGACGGACTTACATTACATGCTATCCCCCCGCACATAGCTTCAGATGATGACTAGCAAGTTAATCAGAGAGAAGAGAGAGAGAGAGAGAGAAGAGAGAGAGAGAGAGAGAGAGAGAGAGAGAGAGAGAGAGAAGCGACGAAGAAGTCTATCCTTTTTTGCTTCTATATCTGTGGGGTAGACACCAGTTTGGCAGGCAGACGGACAGACAGAAGACATCTATGGCCGTCTGAAAACAGCAAGTCTTCATTATTTTCCCAGCATGTGGTGCTAGACTTTTAGGTGACTGGGTGCAGGGTTTTGTGTGTGTGTGTTGGGGGGGGGGGGGGTAGTACAAGGGCTGGGGAGTGGGGGGGGGTAGTGAGGGGGGGGGTTGGGGGAAGGGGGGAATGATGTGCGTGAGTGGGGGAAGGGTGTGTGTGTGTGTGGAGAGAGAGAGGAGAGAGAGAGTAGAGGAGAGAGAGAGGAGTGTGTGTGTGTGTGTGTGTGTGTGTGTGTGTGTGTGTGTGTGTGTGTGTGTGTGTGTGTGTGGTGTGTGTGTTGTGTGAGAGAGAGAGAGAGAGAGAGAGAGAGAGTGTCAGCAGTTTTGTCAAATTTTCTCATCCCTTCCCACCGGCACACAATGATGTCTACTCATTCCAAAAAGCATTATTTATCTATTTATCTTTATTTTTTTCTTTTACTACAAGGATAGTGGAATAATTATGCACTTGTGTGCTTTTTATATCCTGTCCCCGTGTGCATGCAGTTTTTGTCATCCGTTCCCACTGGTACACAATAGCATACTCTTCTGAAAAGTGGTACGGATTTTAGCGTATGAGTGAGATATACTGCGTGTGTTCGACACGGTACCTCGGTTTATAGTCTCATCCGAGGACTTTTAGGGAGAGTGGAGTCGGCACTGATGTTAACTCCAGGGGAATTATATCCCCATGAAGGGGATTCGAACCTGGGTGAGCAGATCACGAGCTAGCCACATTCCGACTTCGGTGGATCGATCTGAGATGATCTGATCTGATTTGAGATGATTGTTTTGGTGTCTGATCTGATTTGGGATGATCTGAGATGATCTGATCTCATCTGATTTGAGATGATCTGATCTGAGATGATTGTTTGATTTGAGATATGAATTCTGATATGATTTGAGATGATCTAATCTGAGATGATATGATCTGATTTGAGATGATATGAGATGATCTGATCTGAGATGATCCCTCTCTCTCTCTCTCTCTCTCTCTCTCTCTCTCTCTCTCTCTCTCTCTCTCTCCTCTTCTCTTCTCTCTCTCCTCTCTCTGTGGTCAGGCGGAGGACCCCAGCCTGTTCTGGTTCGGCACGGGCTACACTGACCGCTGTCCACCCCAGGCCAGACTGCAGGCCGACTGCTATGACCCCTCGGACCGCCAGGGATCCTCCAGCATCCTCCTCCGGATCTTCTCTCTGCGGGAACTGGATCCCGAGATCCTGGACCGTTTCTTGGAGGTGGACTACACCACTGTGCCGGGTAGGTAGGAGGCGGGTGGGGTGTGGCGGGTGGTGGGAGGGGTGTGGGGGTAGGTGGGAGGTGGGTGGGGTGTGGCGGGTGGGTGGGGTGGGAGTGGGGTGGGAGTGGGTGGGGTGTGGGGCGGGTGGGTGGGAGGTGGGTGGGGTGTGGCGGGTGGGTGGTGGGTGGGGTGGCGGGTGGATGGGAGGAGTGGAGTGGGTGTGTGGTGGAGGGGTGGAGAGGAGGGACGATGATGATGGTGGTGGTTGGTGATGATGATGGATAGAAAATAAGCGAGAGAGAGAGAGAGTGGGGGGAGGGGGGGGTAGAGATAAGAGGAGAAGGCAGACACAAGGGGAGTGATAGAAGAGAAGAAATTTCAAGCACATAATTTCCAGAAAGTGGGGATACTGTTTGTACTGAAAGAGCTCTCTCCCCCCCCCCCCCATCCGGCATCTGTAAAGGGAGGAGTGTGTGTGTATGTGTGTGTGTGTGTGTGTGGGGGGGGTAATGAGGATAATAGTGGGTGGTGGCTGTGATGTGATGATAAAAGAACCCACGGCAACAAGAGAGTTGTCCTTGGCAAAATGCTGTAGAAAAAAATTCACTCTGGAAGGGGAATAAATACAGCTGTTGACAGGAAAAGGAAAAAAAAAAAGGGTGGCGCTGCTCTTGTGGCAACGCGCTCTCCCCAGGGAGGGCAGTCCGAATTTCACGCGGAGACATCGGTGGGGACTTCAAGTGGTATACAATACAGCGCAATACAATACAATACAATACAATACAATGCAAAGCAATGCAATGCAATGCAATACAATACAATACAATACAATACAATACAATACAATACAATACAATACAACACACAATACAATACAATACAATACTATACAATACAATACCCTGTGATGACGGAGAAGCAAACGCTGATGATGATGCGATGGTGATGGTGGTGATGATGATAAAAATGATAACGGGGTGATCACAAAGCCTGGACAGTCGGTGGAGGTGGTGAGGAGGAGAATGGAGATGATGAATTTTTGATGACGACGACGAAGATATAATGAGCTCAAAAACTATGTTTGGTCGTTGTGCTGGTGATAGAGATGATGATAAAGATGGTGATGATGGGGAGGGTGGTAGTGGTGATGGAGATGATGATGAAGATAAGGCGGATGATATGTTAAAAGGATGATGATGATGATATATAATGATTATGATCATAATGACCACCAAGCTCCAAGGTGTTAAAAGTTGAGGAACGTACGAGGAAGAAGAAGTCAAAGATTAGAAACAACGAAAGGAACAAGAAGAACAACAACAAAAACAAATCACTGACCCATTCTCTGCTAACCAAACTTTTCCCGTCCTGCATTAATTTTCCAGGAACGTACAGCGGCTGCGGAAACGAGTTCAGCTACAACCAGTCAAGGGAGGTGACTCTGGACCCGCTGTCCATGACGGTCATGTTCCCTTACGAGGTGCGCACGCAGCCCCGGATGCGGTGGTCTGCAGACGGGAAGAATGGCGGCCTGTACACGCTGCTGCTGTACGATGCGGGGTACTTCACAGTGCAGGCCCTGTACGTCAACATCCCTGGAGACAACATCACTGCAGGACAGGTCAGGTCTTAGCTCTAGCTCTGGGTCTAGTAGGTCTCGTCTGTTTGCTTGAATGTCTGCCCCGTGTCTGGCTGTCTGTCTGGCTGTTTGCTTGTTCGTAGTGGGGTTTTGTTTTGTTTTGTTTTGTTGGGGTTGTTTTGGGGTTGTTGTTTTGTTGTGGGTTTTTTTTTTTTTTTTTGGGGGGGGAGTGTGAACTCAAATCTTTTTTTTCTTACACAAGGAGGGGGAAAAAGTTGACTAGAAAACATAAGATGTAATAAAAATTCTGTTTATCACTCCATGTGCAGAATTTTTCTTTTCTCGTTTGATTTTGAATTTGCTTTCTCGAGGTAAAAGAAAAAAAATTGGAGAAAAAAATGAACAGAAAATACAAAATAAAGCAAATCAAAACAAAAATAGATGTTAAAAAATAGTTGTGTGTCAATTTCGGTTTACCATGATCCAAAATGTACGAACACCGATCAGAATACACACAAATTCATGTCTACGCCAATATCTGCCAAGGACATGGACCCTAGCACACTCGATACGGCCGCAAAAAATATTGCCACCAGTCCGCTGTGTTTTGGGTATAGTATGGAAACTAGAAGCAAAATGGAAAGACGATAAAAAGGCAAGACGGTGTCTTTTTTCAGCAAGCTCTGGCAGTCGAGTTTTACTACAGAGTTGAATGGTGATCGTGTATTGTCGAATCCCCTTAGGATAAACAGATTGCTTTCTTGTTGATGAGTATGAGACGATCTTACAGCAAAGGTGGCAATATCGGACTAAGTTACACCGAGAGGAGCAGAGAGTAACATCTGAAGAAGCAAAGACAACATAGAGGGAAATATGCAAATGAGAAGACGGCTTCAGCAGCACCCGCATGTCGACAGTAAGCATGACTACTACTACCTCATGCCCAGAGAAGACCAAGTGACCATGGAGAAACTTAGGACCGGACACTGCAGACTCAAACATCACATGTTCATCAGGTTCCACATTGGTGATTCTGCGACGTGCCCCATGTGGCACTTCTCCCATGACAGTGGCACACTTCCTCCAGACCTGTCCAACACATTCAAACCTGAGTAAAGGCCGATATCTGGCCTGCTGACCTGGCGATGAGGGACAAGCTCTTCGGACCTCTGGAGGGCCTTCAGCGTACCACGGTGTTTGTCAGGGCCTCCAGAGTTGCTGTCTGAGAGTTCGACAAAGAAAACATTAAAAATTTTATTTTCTTTCCTCGGTTACAGCTCCGAGGCTCGCCAATGAAGAGATTTTTGCATATGTGACCGTTTTCCCCCAGTATCAAGTAGCCACATTCCGACTGGGGAATGTAGTTTTAACACGACCCCAGAATCCATGGCCAAACATGGATGACCCTGACAGATGAACAGAGGATAATCAAGAGCATCATTATTATCATTATCATCATTATCAGTATTCTGACTGGTTATGATTTTGGGGGCAATGTTTCAGATGATCGTGCCTTACGA
>CM060344.1:24352321-24369821 GCA_030674155.1 Stramonita haemastoma | reverse complement strand
TCTCGCGCGCAACACAACACAACACGCGCGCACACACACACACACACTCGCACGCACAAACGCACGCGCGCGCGCGCGCGCGCGCCACACACACACACACACACACCGAATCAAATTTTTTACCCCGCTCACTCACCCTCCTTCCTCCAACCTTTATTTTTAATGAACCTTAACCTGGTCTGAGTTCTAGTTTTTCATCGGACTGGGTTCAGAGAGACTAGTACCCGGACCAGGTCCAGTATAAAGGGGAGAAAAACACTCTGCCTCAGACTGGTGTCAGGGAGCTAGTTAGCATAGTGGTCAGAGGTTTCGCTCGCGATTTAATAGCCCGGGATCGAGCCACCACCGAAAGACGCCAGTTCAAGGGGATTTTCCCCTGGAGTTAACACCAGTCTCCACTCCCCCGAAAGTCCATCGGATGAGACTATAAAGCGAGGTCACGAGTGCGAACAAAGAACACACAGAGAACATGTTGTGCTCATGTTAAACCTGTTCTAAGAAGGAAGGTAGCAGGATGGTTAAGACATTCACCTTCCTATCAAGTAAAACCGTGATGTTCTGGGTTCGATTCCAACCCTCGCCCAAGAGACCTCAGTTTCTCCAGGAGCCAGCATTTTGAGGGCGGCGCCCATCTCCTCTTCCTGGCCGCTTTACCTTCCCTGTCACTAAAGAGGGCAGGTACACATTCATAGCTGGTTGAACTGGGGGACTGTGCTTGAAGCCATGGCGCACGAAACAGTTACCCATCCACGAGGCAACCATGCATAATTCCTATCTTTAATATCCGATTATTATCACTTAAACTTGATGATGGTTTTCCTGTTTGTTGGGGAGGGGGAGAGGGGAGGCAAATGTGTGAGTAGTAGTTCAAATCCCTCCTCTTGCAGGGCACGAACCTTCAGCGTCAATCCACTGGGCCACGCCACAGTGCTGCCGGCGCATGCGCGCACTGACGCAAAGGTCTTCGTCACGCTTCACATGGCCACCGCTTTTCCAGAGACTCAGCGAGATTTTAAAAGTAGGTGGTGATTTTTGGAGAAGTGTCACTTTTGTAGAATATTCAGAACTAGTGTGGTGTGGTGTGATGTGGTACCATTGCGTTGCGCCCTTTTGTATTGCTTGCTTTTAATGTGTATGCAGTACATTCTACTGTGTTGCCATATGTTGTTGTTGTGCGTTCCCCAGCTTAACGTTCCGGGGGTCACCCAGAATGGGCATTCTGACTCGTTCATCCCACCTGGGAATCAATGTCAGATTAGAATTACACACTGAATGAGGAGTTTGCGTGTTGGACTATTTTTAAGTACCTCACCATAATCAGCCATACTCCGACTTAGAGGAGTTTTTTCTCCTTTAAAGGAGAGTGCAGGTTGTTGTGTTAAGAGCTAGAGCTTGTCATGACTGAAGGCAATCTCAACACAACATTTTACGACAAAACACATTTTGGTGTAGGCCTTGGCAATGAGCTGACATCAATAACTGACACAGCTTTTGGCCTGAGCCAGGTCTGACATATGAGCGAAAATGCGTCCCACTGCCAGCGTTAAGCGCCTGACAAGTCTGAAAAACCACCTCATCCGACTTGGGTATGATGATAACTGTTGTTGTTTTTTCTTTTAAATAATCATCAGCCATCATCAGGGGGCAGGATAGCACAGTGGTCAGGCGTTCACTCTCCCCAAGTCAAGTTAAGCAGCATCGAGCGTGGTTACCAATTGGATGGGTGACCAAAAAATGGCGCCTTGGCTTCAGTACAGTCCCCCCCCCCCCCCAGTTCACCCAGCTGTAAATGGGTACCTGGCTCTTTACGGTAATGGAAGGTAAAGCAGCGAGGGAGAAGAAATGGGCGCCGCCCACAACATGCTGGCCCCTAGAGAAGCTGAGGTCTCTGACGCCTCGCTCCCCTTTGACCGCATAGTTTATGGGAAACCTTTACCTTTCAATTTTTTTCTTTTTTTTCTTTTCTTTCTACCAATCATCGTCTCATTTCTTTTCCCCACAGACAAAACGCTGACACTCATCATGGCTGACCCAGACGTGCCCCTGCAAGCTTTTGGCAACCCCCGACTTCCCTTCCTCCATTGGTCCGTCGTCAACATCCGGGGCGGTGACGTGGCTTCCGGTCACGTGGTGCAGTCGTACATGGGGCCAGCTCCGCCCGACCCCAAGCCGCATCGCTACTACTTCTTGCTGTTTGAGCAGGCGGGAGACTTGGACCCAGCCCACATGGATTACTCCGCGGTCAACTGTAGCTGGGCCTTCAGAGGAAGGTGAGAGGATTTCTAGAGTGAGGACTTTTTTTCGGGGGGGGGGCGGGGAGGGGGTATGATGTTTATGTACTGTTTGTGACACTACCACCCAAAGAGGAAAAAAAACAACTGCCCCTTAACATTTGAAGAGAAGAAAAAGACATTGCTATCTCCACTAACCAAATAAAATAGAAAACAATCAACACACACCACCACGCCACAGCACACACACACCACCACACACACACACACACACCACCCACACACCTGTACTCTGCTTCTTATCACTTTTCTCCTCTCTCTCTCTCGTCTCTCTCTTGAACTCTTTACAAGATCACTTTCTTTCTCATTTGGCTCTCCGATTCCCTACTTTTAAAGCTTTTGTCTCCACTTCTCAATTATGATCTACCCATCTACCAAAACTTTACGATTTTTTTTAGATTTAAACAATTTTAAAAAAACTTTCATGTCACACTTTAAAAAAATGAATCTTAAAAAAAAATATATATAAACCATCAAACAACAAACATGCACACACAAAAAAAAACACATACAACAAAACACACTTTAATATATATATTTCCCTATATATATATATATATATATATACTAATAAATATATATATACATATATATATTATATATATATATATATATATATATATATATATATATATAATATATATATAATATATATATTATATTATGTATACTTTTTATATGCCGAATTTAACAGTTGAAAAACCCCGACGACTCATTCCAGATGTCGCTTTGACGTCCAAGCCCTGGTGAGCGAGAACCACCTCAGACTGATCGGAGTGACGTGGATGGTGACGTCCATGACGAGTTCGTGCGTAACGTGTACGTACAAGGGGGTATGAACCCCCCTTGCGTGGCCTGCCACGGGGTACCCGGCTACGGAGACCCCTGTCCGTCTGCTGTGCAGCAGAGTTCTAGCGGGAGAGGAGTGTGTCTGTCTGTGGGGGCGGCGGTATTGTGGTGCGTTGGCCTCGTGGTGCGGGGATGGTTTGTTGAGTGGGGGTGTAGGGGTTTTGTGTTGGTTTTGTTTGTTTTTTTTTGGTTTTGTTTGGTTTTGAGAGGGGGAGTAAGATGGTGGTGATTAAGGCGAGGGCTGTGGTCATGGTGATTTTTTCCTTTTTTTTTTTTTGGTTTGGGGGGGGGGGGGGGGGGGGGGGGGTTAGTTGTGGTTTGATTTTTGGGTTGTTGTTTTTTTGGTGCCCCTTTTAGGGGTGTTTTTTTGTTGTTTTGATTTGGATTTTGTTTTGTTTGGGGGGGGGGGCTTTTATTTTTGGTTTGTTGGTGGTTTTTGTGTGTGTGTTGTTTTGCTTCTTTTTTTTAACTTTGGTAGGATTTTTAGTTCGGTGATGTGGGTTTGTTTTTTTTTACACTTAAGATGTGTAATTTGTTTTGGATTCTTTGTATATTAAATTTTGTATATGTTATTCATTTGAATGGTTGGTTAAAATTTGGAAAGTATTATTCTGTCGAATTTTTAGGTTTTAGTATTCTTTTACGGTTTAACGATTTTTTCAGAATATTTACACTTGCTTTTTGGATTTTTTTCAAAGACTTGTTGTCTGAATCCTGTACCTCAGCCTGTCTGTTTTATATCTGTTCCATGTTGGAGCTGATAAGTCTGGGTGTTTTTTAAAAATATTTTTTATTAAGGGTTAAGAGGACACAGATCGGATTCACACACACGTAAATTCTCCAGAAGTCGTAGTATGGGCTGCTTATACAGACAAAGTGAATTTAACTTGAGAACAACCCCCCCCACTTCCACCCCACCCAAAAAAAAAAAGAAGAGAAAAAATAAGGTGGACAGTAGAATTTGAAAACCCCAGCATTCAGCACTAACTGGATTGATGCTAGATTGCCTTCCCCCCCACATATTAAATCGGTAATAATATAATGTATATTATAACTGTGATATTTGTTAGTAAACGATAGTTGTAGCGGTATAGTTTTAGATAGGATATAGTGTAGTTAGGTTGTAGTATATATTAATAACTGTAAATTTATAAAACATTCAGTTACAATATTGTAGAAACACAGTTAACATCTAATTAAATGTAATCATAGAATAACAATTTGATTCGCACATATAATGAATAATGATATATTTGGTGCGTACCACTGTTTACTAATGTTTTGTCGATGTGTCTGTATAGCTCTAGCTACTGTTCTGTATAGTGCTAGTGCTAGTATATACTATACTATATAGTATACGTATAGTACTAAACTACTGCTAATAGCATAACACTATATAACTAAATGATACTACAAATATATATACTACTATAACTCATATTAAATGTATAGGACATACAAATTTCTACCACCATAGACTATATATTACTGGGCACCACCACTCACGCCTACTGCTGCGTGCTGCTACTACTACTACTCCTCCTCCTCTACTACTACTACTACTACTACTACTACTAACTACCTACTACTACTACACTACTACTACTACTGTTACTATAACTACCACTTCTGCCACCACTAGTACTACTACTACTACCACCACCACCACCGCCACTACTGCTGCTGCTGCTGCTACTACTCCTCCTACTACTACTACTACTCCTACTACTGCTGCTGCTACTACCACTGTTTACTACTGTTACTATTACTACCACCGCCACTACTGCTGCTGCTACTACTACTACTGCTGCTGCTGCTGCTTCTGCTGCTGCTACTACTACTACTACTACTACTACTACTACTACTACTACTACTACTACTACTACACCACCACACCACCACCACCACCACCACCACCACCACACCACCACACCACCACCACTACTACTACTACTACTACTACTACTACTACTACTACTACTACTACTACTACTACTACCACTACCACCACTACTACTACTACTACTACTACTACTACTACTACTACTACTACTACTACTACTACATGGAATTTATATAGCGCTATATCTTGTAAAAACAAATCAAAGCGCTTGCACTCGACCCTCACAACAAACAAGCAACCAATGTCAATAAATAATTCTAGCAAATTCGAAAGCACACTCACGCGTGCGCGCGCGCACACACACACACACACACACACACACACACACACACACACACACACACACACACACACACACACAAACACTCACACACTGATAGAGGTTATACATTTTGACAGGGTGAAGGGAATTTCAAATGTTGAAGGCGGGGACAAATAGGAGATGAAAACAGAAGACAAAAATCTTAGGTTTGAAACAAGTGTGTCTTGGGGTTGGATTTAAAAGTGTTATATGTAGGCTTTTGCTGAAGGGAGAGAGGGAGGTCATTCCAGATTGATGGACCAGAAATAGAGAAAGAGCGGCTGCCAACGGTAGATAGGTTGAATCTAGGAATTTTTAAGGATAAGGTATCTGCAGTCGAGCGGAGGGAACGAGAAGGTGTGTACACGTGAAGACATTCACAGAGGTAGAAGGGTGCAGTTTTGTGGAGACATTTATAACAGAGAGTACTGATCTTATAGTTTACTCTCTGTTGCACAGACAGCCAGTGGAGAGATTGCAAGAGAGGAGTAATGTGCTCAGATTTTTTTCTTTCTGAGGACCATTCGAGCTGCAGAGTTTTGTATTACTACTGTTACTATAACTACCACTACTACCACCGCCACTACTGCTGCTACTACTACTACTGTTGCTGCTGCTGCTGCTGCTACTGCTACTGCTGCTGCTCTACTACTACTACTAACTACTACTTTCTACTACTTACTACTACTACTACTACTACTAACTACTATTTTAACTCCACTACTACTGACGGGAATGCTGCTTCTATCGGGTGTACTACTGCTACTTCTAATTCCACTTCTATCTTCCACTACTACTACAACTACCACTATTGACTACTGCAGTTGTTACTACTAACACTATTACTTGGTGGATCGATGTTCTAACGGTTACACACCTGCCTAGAAAGCGAAAAGTCTGGGTTCGATGTGTGTTGTGGTTCGATCCCCGTTTTGGACCCGAAACTTTTCCCCCTTCCAGTAGGCCATGCGTGGTGGTTTGGATGCTAGTCTTTCGAATGAGATGTTAAACCGAGGTCCCGTGCGTAACACATATTTAACACGCGTAAAACAACCCACAGCAACAAGAGAGTTGTCCCTGGCAAAATTATGTAGAAAAAGCCACTCTGGTAGTGTAACAAATACGTGTATATACCGTTGAAGACGGGAAAAGAAAGGAAAAAGACATTTTAATGGGGTGGCGCTGCTCCCCGGGGAGAGCAGCCCGAATTTCACACAAAGAAATCTGCTGTGACATAAAGTGGTATACAATACAGTACAAAACAAAATTGCTGACGAAGCTGCTACTGTTATTACTACCATCAACTACTTCCACTGCTGACTACAACTATTGCTACTATTACTACAACTGACAAAGCTGGTACTGCTGCTACAATTACTACTACTACTACTACTACTGCTGCTGCTACTGCTACTGCTGCTGCTACTACCACTACTACTACTATTATTACTACTACTACTGCTACTACTACTACCACCACCACCACCACCACCTTCACCACCGCTGCTGCTGCTGCTACTTCTACTGCTACTACTAACACTACTACTGCTACTGCTATTTCTACTACAACTACTTCTACTACTACTACTACTGCTACTACTACTACAACTACTACTTCTACTACTACTGAACTCCTACAACCACTACTGAACTCCTACAACCACTTACTACTACTGTGATTAATGATGTTGACGACGACAATGATGACGATGACGGAAATGAAATCACACTTGAACTTAAACCAAAGAGATGTATAGTTCTTTGTACTTGTACAACTTTGGAAGACAAAAATAGTGTTTTGTTATTGCATCGGCCGTAGGAATACCTAAGGCTTGCTTTTAATTTAAACACTATCACAGTCATGTAGAAATTCTCTCTCTCTCTCTCTTCTCTATTTCCTCCTCTCTCTCTCTCTCTCTCTCTCTCTCTCTCTCTCTCTCTCTCTCTCTCTCTCTCTCTCTCTCTCTCTCTCTCTCGTGTGTGTGTGTGCGTGTGTGTGTGTGTGTGTGTGTGTGTGTGTGTGCGCGCGTGTGCGTGTGTCTGTGTATGTGTATGTGTATGTGTGTTTCATTCTGTTGTCTCAGCTGTGGCTCATTTTCTGCTTTGCAGAGCCAAGTCTACTCTTGGGTAAACAGACAATATCCCACTTGTGGTTTTGATATTATTGGGCAAGTTGTGTTGTAGATATCTCCTTCTTTCCTTTCTTTTTTTTCTTTTTCTATCTCCTCCTTTCCTTTCTTTTTTTCTTTCTTTTTTTCTCGTTTTTTTTAATAACTGTTGGCGCTTTTAGATTTGGACACTTTCTACTTGTTTTTGATATGACCAATTTGTTTTTGTTTTATTTGCGCACAGTTTTGTTTGGGATATTTGGGCACTGTTTGGTTTGGTTTTTATTGGGGCTTCTTTTTGTTGTTGTTGTTTTTTTTCAATGTGGTTACTCCTTTTGTTTTGACTTTGGTTACTGTTTGGGTAAAAAAAAAAAAAAAAAAAAAACAAGATGCAATTTTGGGGGCATGATTTTTGACACTTTTTCGTTTTTGTGCAATTTTTTTCCTGCTGAATAAATTTGCACATTTTGTTAGTTGTTGATCTTTTTTTTTGGTTGCTTTTGTTTGGTTTGGTATTATGTTTTTAACAAATAATTTTTTGGGAGAAGGAGGGAAAGTTTTTAAAAAAAGGAATGTTGAAATAATGAATGTTCTGTAAATCTAGACATGATTTTTGTACATTCTGTAGATTTTTCCCCCATCGAGTTACCATCAGTACTGACTCCACTTCCCCGAAAATCTTTGGGGTGAGACTATAAACTGAGGTTCAGTGTGCCAACGCGCGCAGATAATCTTGCGCACACGTTAAAGCCTGTTCCGTCTTTTGGTCTTTGCGTGCCGGTAGGAACGAATGACAGAATCAAAAACGCATGCACACCTGTGTCATGATTTGACATTATCCCTGAAGTCAGAATACAGCTGCCTTCATGGTAGGCGAAAGCGGTCGCATAGGCCTACACAGAATTTCACAGTTGGCAAACCTCGGAGCTGTAGTCGAGGAACGAGGGGAAAAAAGTAACAAAAAAAAAGAGAAAAGAAATCTGTGTAATTAACATACCTGGACTTAACATTCAACATAATTGCATATTATTGTCTTGAATTGTTAAGATATTGTTGTTTATTTTTGTCCCAGTATTTTTTTTATATATAGATTGTATGTATTTACCCTAGACTTTACAAGAAGGCCTTATGCATACACAAGTTTGCTTTTTTTTCATATCTGCCCAGACTATTTTTTATCCTAACTGCTGTTGTAAATTTTGTATAACATCCTTTTAAGAAACGAAACGAAACAATCAATCAAAAAACCTACACACACACACACACACACACACACCACACACACACACACACACACACACCCTCTTGATATTGCTGGAAAGCATGGCGCCTATACTAACAGTTTATCATGAGACAGTTAGGTAACATATTTTTTAAGGCAGTTATACTAGCATTCTTGCTTCCTTCTTTTCCAGTATTCTATGAGTTTTACCCGAATAGGCTTTCCTCTTTTTTTTAAAAAAGCTGTTTTGCTACATGATTTTGTTAATAATATTTATTTGGGGAGGGGGTAGGGTTGAGAGAAATAGCTTAGTGGTTAGGACACTTTGCCTGTGATCAGATGGCCCGGGTTCGAGCCAACACTGAGACTCTCGTTCGAGGAGATTTTCCCCTGCAGTTATCAGTACTGACTCTGCTCTTCCGGAGGTTCTTCAGATGAGACTATAAAGTCAAGTCCTGTATGCGAACGCACGCAAAACATCTTGCTCGCTCGTTAGGACCCGTCCTGCAATTTTTGAAGAGTAGGTCATTGTGTGCTAGTGGGAACGTATGACAAAAACAACAAAAATCGTATGCACAGTCACTAGTGTCGTGTTTAGACAGCATCCACGAAGTCGGCGACCTTAATCAATGGTGTGTTCACGGTCGCATGCGCAAAATCTCACTGTTCTAACCGAGGAACAACCAAAACCAAAAAAACACAAGAAAATCCAACTATCCTATAACGCCAAGTCTGTACAGATATACACAGAGTATATTGTAGGGCTTTCTTTTTGTTGTCGTTTGAAGTTTGACTTTACGTTTGCTAATTTTTTAGTTTGTTGTTAATGAACAACACCTGTGTGTAAATGTGCACATTGAACATTATTAACATTCTTTCCCAATTCTTGGCACTTTTGGGTTTTGTTGTTGGTGCAGAATTGTTGTAAATTATTATAAAACGTTTTGTTTTGATGGTTGGTTGGTTTGCCTGTTTAATTATTGAGTTCATGTTCTGTGTGGCCCAGGGACAAAGCTGTGTATGTCAGTTACTGATGCCAGGCCTACATGAACATGGTATTATGCTTTGACAATGTTGTGTTGAGATTGTCTTCAGCCATGACAAACTCTTAGCATAGCGATGTGTACTATCCTTTAAAGGAGATGAAAAAGTTCATCTGAAGTCGGAAAATGGCTGCTTAAATGGCGAGGTACCTAAAAAAAAAACCCGGACATTGACGCAAACTTCTCATCCAGTGTGTATTTACAGTCTCACAGTGATTCCCAGGTGGATGAGTGAGACAGTGTAGTCTGGTTCTGGATGCCAACTACAACTAAACAACGCCAGAGAGTGAAGATGCCATCAAATAATTATATTGGTGTCGCGGTGAGAAGGGTCGAGAATCCGGGATCCCATCGCAAACGGAGTCAGCGGATTTATTTTAATTCAACGGGTTAACTCGGCCACCGCCCGTTGCTATGCGGGAATATTGCATTTTCTATATGAGTTTAAGGTAGGGAGGGGAGATTTGTGTGTGTGTGTGTGTGTGATCGTTATTTCTGTAGGCAACAGATACACATACACACATCATGTCTTTTAGATTCACACATGATTAAATGTCAACACCATTGCTACACCAATTAAAATAACAAGCAAAAACACAGTAAATGTTTATTCTCTTTTTTATTGACATTCGTATACATTTTAACAAAAAAAAAATTATTCAGAGATTTAAGACATGTGACGTTAGTTAGTGGTAGGCACTTATATAATGACGACATAAATGCACATATTTTTATAATCCACATAATGCACATGTATGGTCGACACATAACTGCATATATGTACATATTTACACTCTCGCTGTCATGTATAACACACACACACCTGCTCTCTCTCTCTCTCCATAGTTCGTTTTGCCCATAGTTTTATTTTTAAATGCACGTGTTAAATTTAAAAAGATTTTTTATACGTATATGCAGCTCAAAAAGGGAGTAAACGAGATTGCTCAATAATGCCTTATAAACCAGTTTATGGTTTCAAAATAGGAACAAGGTCAATAATCATAAAATGTGACGGTTATTCTATGACTATACACCCCCCTCCAAAACAAAAAGCCCCCCCTCTTTTCTTCTCTCTCTCTCTCTCTCTCACCCTCTCACACACACAAAACACACACACATGCAATTTTGCATTAAATATACAACTAAAAATGCATAGAGGTAAGGTCCAATGTAAAGAGTAACAATATTAAAACAACAACAAAAAAGGGCAAAGCAAAAACTAACTCGTGAATAAAGACAGTGAGTTTTTGTTCTTACGACACACAAATGACAGTAGTAATAATAATATAATAATCATAATATGCTGAGACGAGAAAGGCAAGTTTTGCCCTTAAAATCATATAAAGACAAAATAAATCGTAAAGAAAAACAATATTTAGAATACCATTCAAATAATAGTGATAACGATAATAACAAATGTGCTAGCATAATGATAATGTGCTAACATAATCCTAGAGATTAAAACTTTCTCAATTGTAAGAAATGTCTACAGCTCAACAAATCAAATGAAATAATGAGAGCTGATGGCGGTTATATATGTGTGCAGATCCAAAACAACATTACAACGAATTAAGTGCTCGCTCTGTATAAGCTTAACATAAACTGAGTTAATGTAAATTAACATAACAATAAAATGACATTCGTATATGTACAACCAAATGTGTACATTTGAAAAAACAAACGACAGTAAGGTTTCAGTCATTGTTCGTTCGCATGTTTGATCACAAATTGACTAAGTTTTTCAGTAAACTATAGTGGATACTGAGTTTAACTGTAGAATCTCCCCCCCCCCTCTCTTTCTCTCTTTTTCTCTCTCACACACACATTTGACTGGACTTTTTTCATAGTTATACACAACAAATAGCCAAAAAAATGCGTTTCTACATGTTTTATTAGGAACATTAACAAGTTGTAAAATATTACACACCCGGTTTTCGTAATCACTTAGATTGTACGTCAATCCACACAACAAAAATGCTTCCAAATCGAAGGTACATCCGCCCACCCCATCCGTGTGTGTTGTGTGTGCGTGCTTCGGGGAAGGGGGGGGGGGTAGAATAAGACAAGGGGGCTAGTTGAGAATCCCCCCTCTCCCTCCCCACCCTTCTGTCCCCCCTCCCTCCTCTGCTGTCCTCCCCCTCTCTCTCTCTCCCTCCTCCTGCTGTCCTCCCCCCTCTCTCTCTCCTCCTCTCTGCTGTCCCCCCCTCTCTCTCCCTCCCTCCTCTGCTGTCCTCCCCCCCCTCTCTCTCTCTCTGCTGCTGTGGGTGTGTAGGAGAGAGGGGGGGACAGCAGAAGAGGACAGAGAGACGAGAGAGGAGGAGAGAGAGGGGGGGACAGCAGAAGAGGAGGGAGAGAGAGAGGGGAGGACAGCAGAAGAAGGAGGGAGAGAGAGAGGGGAGGACAGCAGAAGAGGAGGGAGGGGGGGGGGCAGCAGAGGAGGAGAGAGAGGGGGGGGGGGGGGCAGCAGAGAGGGAGGGAGGGAAGGGGGGGGGGACAGGGTAAATTAAGCCTGGGGGTGTATATACCTATAACCCTCCCACCTACTCTCACTCCCCCCCACCCCCTTATCTTCCTCCTCTCCCTTCCCTCCTCCCTTCCCCTCCCTCCCTTCCCTCCTCCCTCCCTCCCTCCCTCCTCCTCCCTCCCTTCCCTCCTCCCTCCCTCCCTTCCCCTCCCTCCCCTCCCTTCCCTCCTCCTCCCTCCCTCCCTTCCCCTCCTCCCTCCCTTCCCTTCCTCCCTCCCTTCCCCTCCTCCCTCCCTTCCCCTCCTCCCTCCCTCCTCCCCTCCTCCTCCTACTGTCAGGGGTGAGTAGGGTCTGTGGGGGGAGGGGTGGGTGTCTGTCGGGGAGCGGGGGGGGTAGTCTGTGCAGGGGTAGGTAGTCTGTCGGGGCAGGGGTTAGTTGTCGGGCGGTAGGGAGTCTGTCAGGAGGGTAGTCTGTCGGGGGCAGGTATTGTAGTCGGGGGCAGGGGTAGTTGTCGGGGCAGGGGTAGTCTGTAGTCTGTGGGGGGTAGGGGTAGTCTGTCGGGGGCAGGGGTATAGTCTGTAGTCGTGGGGTGCGGGGGTAGTCTGTCGGGGGCAGGGGTAGGGTAGTCTGTCGAGGGCAGGGGTAGTCTGTCGGGGGCAGGGGTAGGGTAGTCTGTCGGGGGCAGGGGGGTAGTCTGTCGGGGCAGGGGTAGTCTGTGTCTGTGGGGGCAGGGGTAGTCTGTCGGGGGCAGGGGTAGTCTGTAGTCTGTCAGGGGCAGGGGTAGTCTGTCGGGGGGCAGGGGTAGTCTGTAGTCTGTCGGGGTGGGTTGAGGGGTTAGTCTGTCGGGGGCAGGGGTAGTCTGTAGTCTGTAGTCTGTCGGGGCAGGGGTACGGAGGGGTATTAGTCTGTCGGGGGTAGGGGTAGTCTGTCGGGGGCAGGGGTAGTCTGTAGTCTGTACAGGGGGTAGGGGTAGTCTGTCGGGGGCAGGGTAGTCTGTCGGGGCAGGGTAGTCTGTAGTCTGACAGGGGTAGGGGTAGTCTGTCGGGGGCAGGGGTAGTCTGTAGTCTGTCGGGGGTGTAGGGGTATTATAGGTCTGTCGGGGGTAGGGGGTGGTCATACATCAGTCGGGGAACAGTAATTGTCAGGGCCTAGGGTATAGGGGGGTTATTTATTTATTTACTTCTGTTTTTATTTCGAGGATAATGGAATTAAGCAATCCAGTGCTTCTTTACATCCAGTCCCCATGTGCATGCAGTTTTGTCATCCTTTCCCACAGGCATGCCATGGTCTACTCTTCCAAAAATATGGAACAGGTTTTAACGTGCGAGCCAGATGTTCTGCGTGCGTTCGCACATGGGGGCCTCAGTTTTTCAGTTTGTCACTGATGTTAACTCCAGTCGATTGCTTGTTGCTGCCATGCTGATTATATTCATGATGATGTAATTCTCCATGCTTATTGAATGAATCAACTTTATTTAAACCTGTTCAGGGGGGGGGGGGGGGTCAGGGGTGGTATTTAGTAGTAGTCAGTAGAGGGTAGTGGGGGGGGGGTCAGGGGTAGTAGTAGTCAGTAGAGGGTAGTAGGGGGGGAGTGTTTGTTACCTGTTCAGCGTTGCTTTCATTGCCCTCCATCAAAGAACCACTGTGGTAAAAATTAAAAACAGGTTCGTTTGGTTAAATAAAAGCATCGTTTCATAAAACAATCCTGTTGAAATAGTCATACCAAAAAAAAAACCCCACCTGTGTGTGTGTGTGTGTGTAGTGCGCGCATGCACAATGGCTGTGTCAAGACGGAACTCAGCGTTTGTTCCCTTTAGTCGGAATGCAGCTACCTAAATTGTTGAAAGGGGGGGGGGGGGGGGGGCTGTCGCACACACGCAAAAAAAATCTCACCATCGGTAAACCTCGTAGCTGTAGCGGAGGAAGAACAAAAAAAAAAAAACCCAATAAATAACCACTGATCTATTTACTTTCAAAGATGGGAGACGACAACAAAAATAAAGTTATCATCATAAGTTATCAAGCTTACTACATTATCAGGTTGGTCAACAACAACAACAACAACTCGAATAATTAACGGAACTAGACGGCTGGTGCATCAAGTGGTGTGGCGGGTAACGTGCCACTCTTGAAAGCAACATGTCGTTAGTTCGATCCCCACCTGCAAACCAGTGACGGACCACGAGTTCATGGTTCAGGTCTTGGTCCTTCAGATGAGACAGTTTACTTTTTTTTTCCGCACGTTGCAGAAACCCACGGCAACAAGAAGAGTTGTCCCTGGCATTTATCTGTGTAGGAATCTGTATTTATTATGTGTGTAAATAAAAACCTGACCTATTGGGGAAAAGATGACCACCAAAACAAAGAAAATGGGTGGCGCCACTCTCGTGGTGACACGCTCTCCCTTAGTAGAGAGAGCAGCCCAAATGTCATGCAGAGAAATCTTCTGTGACTGAAAGTGGTGTCCATTACATTACAACACGACACAATACAACACGACACAATACAACACAACACAGCAATATAAATGCACAACAAATAAGGGCGACAAACGTTTTACACAGAAGGGAGATCACTGTGTAGGAGGCTGCAAAATGAGCTCGTCCCAGTCAGGCCAGTACTTGTTCTTGATTCGCTCACAGAACCGCTGCAAATTGGGGTATTTCTCTGCAACACAATACACATAAATAACAATAATAATGATGGTAAAGCATGGGATTTTGTATACAAATCAAAGCGCTTACATTCAGCTTGGCCATACACATCCAACCAGTCACAAAATAGATTTACTCACATTACTAGCATGTTAACAACTGGGGTTTTATTTCCATTTTTATTCGATCAAATCAAAACATCGTGGCAAGAACGCATAAACGGCGAGTGTACACAACAAACACAAGCATTAAAAGAGTACTCTATAAAACAAAAGTGCAAAAAATAGGCTCCGTTCCAATCGCCACGCCGTCCACAGAGGCCATTATCAAGAGATGTTACATTTTTTCCCTGCTCCTCGGCTGCAGCTCCAAGGTTTACTACCTTCGGTGACATTGTGCGTACGCTGCCACTTTTGCCCACCATAAAGGCAGCGCTTTCCTACGTCGGGGCTGTATGCCGAGTATGTATGTTCCGTGTTTCCGTAACCCACGAACACTGACATGAATGACGGGATCTTTAACGTGCATATTTGACCTTCAGCATGTGAAGGGAATTAAGGCACTGGCAGGTCGTACAAAGCCCCACCTTTAATTCCCCAGACGCCGCCGAGATTCGAACCCACAACTTCACGGGCCCATGGAATTGAAGTCGAACGATCCTAACTACTCGGCTATGGCATCCGTCACACACTGAAGATATAATTTGAAAAAAAAAAAAAAAAAACAAAAGAAAGAAAAGGGGGGGGGGGGGGGGGGACACCTGTCAAAGTAAAAGGAACCAAATGGGAGACTCCTCGTCAAGCAAAATTGAAAACCCGAATGAAGAATAAGAGATACAACGAAGAAGCTTACCTAAAAAAAAAAAATGAATAAAACAAAACACACACAAGTACGCCTAATTCTATGCACATGCACACATTTCTTTGATACTGGACACTCACCAGGCTCTTAAGAAGTGCAGTGGGCCATGCTAAATGGATTTCAAGGCACACTGCACACTCGTCCTAGCCCTCCCTCCCTCCCCCCTTTCAATCCTAAAATGTGGGAAGAGAGAGAGAAGACAAGTGGCACCATGAGAAGTGTCCGTACTCCTCCTCCACTCTCTTGCTATCAGGGGCTCAGTTCCACGAGCTAGTGCAGTCACTGCCATAATTATGTGGAACAACTCTTGAAAGTGCAGCGAGTTTTCTTTGGTGTGGGTGTGGTGGTTGGTTGTTTTTCGTTCCTCGGGTAGAGCTTTTAGGTTCACAAATGAGATTTTGCGTATGCAATTGTTTTACCCAACCATGAAGGTAGCCACATTCCGAATTCGGGGATGAAAGCTGGGTGTGTTCTTGTTTCCGTAACCCACCGAACGCTGACGTGGATTACAGTATCTTAAATGTGCATACTTTGATCTCGTAACCGTGTTTATACACGAGGGAAATTAAGGCGCTAACATGTCTGCACTTAAAGCTGACTCGGGAAATCGTAGAAATCCCCCATTCTTAATTCGCCAGACACTGCCGAGATTGGAACCCACGACTTATGGACCCATTGGATAGAAGTCGAACGGTTCTAACCACTCGACTGTAGCGTCCTGTCTGTGCCGCGTTTGGTTTTCTGGAGAATGATGTGTCTCCGATACAGCAGTACAATACAATGCTGTGCACATGACTAAGATCAGGCGCTCTTCGGGATAGCAATAAGCCTGTTTCATCTAGTGACTGAGAATGAAATGAAGCTTTTTTTTGTTGTTTTGTGGAGTGTGCATCTCAAAGACATTTCGCTAAAATTGTATACTATTGGGGTTTTTTTGTGGTATGCATACTTTTGAATGAAGCGGAACAGGTTTCAACGTGCAAAGCAAGATTCCCCCCCCCCCCACGTTACAGGACGGTGTTAGCTAGCTATGTATGGTGTGTGGTGTACCTACCTTGGATGAGGCGTTCTCCATGAGAGCGGTGGGCCTGCCACACCCACTGAGACAGCTGTCCAAACAGGGAGCAATCGATCTCTGTTGGGGAATCTCCGAAAAAGTAGTCCTGGTCACCTGAAGAAAAAAAAAAAGAGAAAATGAAATTTACTTTTAAAAGTGTGTGTGTTGTGTTTGGGGGGGGGGAGGGAAAGACAAAAATTTTAAGAGCATGTTTGTGTTCGAGTGTGTGTGCTTTTTCGAATTCTTTTAGTTCGAGTGTAACAGAATAAACACTAATATACTGCTTATCTTTACATCCAATCCCTGAGTGCTTGCAGTTCCATAGATTTTGTCATCTCCCACCATCTCTCTTCGAAGGCGGAACAGGTTTCAACGAGCACGCAACATGTTCTGCGAGGGTTTGCACACGGGCCTCGGTTTACAGTCTTATCCTAAGGACTTTCGGGGGAGTGGAGTCAGCAGCGCTGATGTTAACTCCAGGGGAAAATATCCCCCTGAAGGGACATCTCGGGGTGGGCTTGACCCTTGGCCGTCAGGCTGCGAGCGCAACGCTCTGACCACCGGGCCACCAGGCTGTTTTCATTTAAAGCGGCCCTGCCACCCCCACTGGGATAAAAAAAAAAAATATATATATATATATTAAACGCCAGCAAAATTCACACACACACGTTGTACCAGGACTGTCACCCAGTCTAATTCTAAAACTCAAATCAGCACCCGCTTCCAGTCACACACACACACACACAC
>CM060344.1:24322321-24337321 GCA_030674155.1 Stramonita haemastoma | reverse complement strand
TTTCAATCTGTAGATTAGAGTAACAGTTTTTCTGGTACAAGATTTTTGATAACCGTACTGAGTACAAAGAATGTTCTCAAAATCTAGATATGAACAATTATACAGGGGATATCCAGCCTCTTCCTGTTTCTTTTTAACACGTTTCCAGCAAACATTTTGAAGCAGTGCATAACCCTCACGGATAGAAAGCGGAACATGTACGACAGTAGAACAGGAAGAATGATTTGCTGCTGATTTGGCTACTTTGTCAACCTTTTCATTACCATAAATACCACAGTGAGATGGAACCCAGCAGAAAGTAACATTAGATCCTCTCAGAATTAAAAAGTGTACTAAATGATTGATTTCAGTTATAAGATCCTGTCTAGCATTAGATTCTGAGTTACAAAGTGACTGTAAAACAGATCTCGAGTCAACACAGAACAAAACCTGCAAAATAGTTTTAGGGAAATCAAGCAGGAAGTACAAAGCCATTAAAATAGCTGTAAGTTCAGCTGTAAAAATGGAATGATGTTTGCTGATATAAAAGGATTTTTCAACCTTTAAAGTAGGAATAAAGAAAGCAGCCCCTGCTTCCTTATTTTCAAGAAGAGATCCATCAGTGTAAACTTTAACATGAGAAGGGTATGTGTTTTCTAGATGCACCTTTACATATGAACCAAGGATAAGCTCATTGTCCTCTTTTTTTAAAGATGAATAATTGATATCAAAATTTGCCCTCTGAAGTTCCCAATTTGGACACGGTGATAAAGGAGGTGTAGAATTTTGCCATTCTTTAATATTGATTTTTGACTCTTTGAGAAGACCGGCAGTGTAAGTACCAATTGTAGCAAGAGCAGAAATATTTTTAGCTCTTTTCGGGAAATCTGAGTCAGATCTGATTGTAGCTTCCAATGCAATATTGTTTTCAATAGTTGAACTTCTCAAAATATACTTTGAAACGGCTAGATTACGATATTCATCTAAAGGCAGTACTTTTAGTTCTCTGTATGTTCCTAAAGACGACGTATGAAATGGAACTCCCAAAGCAATACGGAAGGCTTTACAATCCAAACTTTGAATTTTGTTCAATAGATATTTAGGGGCACTGAAAAATGTGTGTGTGTGTGTGTGTGTGTGTGTGTGTGTGTGTGTGTGTGTGTGTGTGCGTGTGTGTGTGCACGTGTGTGCACGTGTGTATGAGTTACTCTTGTCTTCAGCTTGTCAAAAGTTGTCAAAACATACATCAAGCCAAACAAAACGAAACCACCACCCCCGCCCAACCAAATCCACCCACCAACAAAACACACAAACAAACCGACAAAAACAAAACAACCAACCAACCAACCAGGACGACGCTTGCTACGTTACACATACTGACACAGAAAGGTCGTAAGGGTGAGGTAGGAACGCAGGTCTACACACAAAATTATAGCTGTCACTGTAATTATACCTTTTTCTCTTTTTTTTTGGCCTTTTCAAAACACTGAATACAAACACCCCCATCACGAACAACCTCTGAACATGCCATCTCTAACCCACAGACAGCTCGTCTGTCAACATACCCACCCCGAACCCCCTTACACACACACACACACACACACACACACACACACACACACACACACACACACACGTACGTACACACACACGTACGTACACACACACACACACACACACACACACACACACACACACACACACCCCACACCACACCACACCCCACCCCACCCCACTACTGTCAACAAAAACACGTAAAAATCTCCTTTCACCCCCTGTTCAACTCCACCTTTGCACTGTAGTTCGAAACTTCTCCAAGCAGTGTTGGTGGTTTCTCTTACATGAACTCTATAATCTGAGGCCATCCAAAAAAAGAAAAAAAGACGGGAGACAGAAGGGAGCCCGTTGCCACGCCTGTTTGAAGATATTTCCTACGCTTTTACCAATATCCTTTCACCAATACTCCCTGAAAGGGAGGGAGAGAACACCCGTGCACCCCTTCCCCTCTCCCCCTTTGTCCTCCCAATGCTAAATATTGGAACCTCTGACAAGCTGTGCTAGAGACTTTGGACAAGCTACAAGTCCCTGAGGACAGGATTGGAAAGAGATAATAACAGGTGTTACGGGCTGGGTTTGACGACCGATGTAAACAGTGCGGGCGTCTCTCTCTCTCTCTCTCCTCTCTCTCTCTCATCTCTCTCTCTCTCTCTCTCTCTCTCTCTCTCTCTCTCTCTCTCTCTCGACATGTTCTCGATATAGATCTATTTGGAGAAGTGGGTTGAAGAACAGTTTGCGAGATTTGGGGGGGGGGGGAGGAGGGGGGGGGGGGGGGGGGCTACTTAGATTTATAGATCCCCTTTCGTGTGTGTGTGGGCAAGGTGAAGGGTTTGGAATTCCTGAAGATAGAGCTGTGAATTCTTAGATGGCGTGGTGTTTAGTGGTTAGAACAGCTTCTTACGGTTCGAAGCTTGGGAAGAAAAACAAATCTACAATGCAGTGATGAAGTGCGATCCTCTGATTTGTTCCTAGATAGGAAGCAGTGGGAGTTGGTTAGGAATGTTTCTTACACAACAAAGAAGGCTCCAGAGAATATTCTAATATAAAACAGAAGTCTTTTCAACAGAAACACACGAGCTAATTATACAAATCAGACCAAAGATCTTTTGACTGAAGACAGATGCCCTGATCACTTCTATCAAACGCGAACCTAATCAGCATAAATGCAAGAATCTGGCGAATTGCTCTTCAGTACAATGCCTCAAAGACTCCCCAATAAGTTATGATGAAAGAAAACAATAAAAGACTGAGTAAGCAGTCCCAGTAAGCAGCAAGGGCTTTCTTTTCCTCCGACATAAAGCGTCTCATTTGACCATCAAGAAAACCTGCCATCGATTGCCCGTTTGAGGTCTTCCAGAAAGGAACAGAAGAGTCAAATTCCTGTTTAATCCAAAAACCGAACCTCACCTTTAACTGTAGCTTGAGGGAGCTCCAACCGCAGTAAACCATTGCCCCCTCTTGCATTCATAACGGGAGTAGACTGGTACGCTGGGGCAGTGTGGTAGCCTAATGTTTACAACAGAAGCAGACGGTAGACGTGATGGCACTTTTCCATTAGGTGTTGATGCCATGGTCATGCAGGGAAAGGCTGTGGAAGTTGGTAGGGATTTCCTCCCATTGTCCAATACTCTTCCGGCACTGTCTTGAGATGCAGGGACCGCTTCCATTCACAGTTGTCCATTTTAAGGTTAAACTACCGAACAGAACCCAAACACTTAAGGAACGTTTTGCCTCCGAAAATCTAAATGCAAGAAGGCTTTAGCTAGATTGGAGCAAAATATTTTAGTTTTACACAAGAACCAAACCTTAAGCCGTAGCCAAGGTGTCTTTAAAAACTGTATACCCCTCCACTTAAAGCAGCAACAATAGTTTTACCCGATAACTGAACCTACAATCTTTAGCTGAACTACAATGGAGGGGCCTCAAATCAATATACATACCATTCCCTTAGAGCGGCAGTTTTTGGTTTACCCATGATTCGAACCTACGGTTGTCGCTAGGAGAAGCTGTAAACACTGTGTTCCATCGCTTCTGCGTGACAATTTTGCTCGTCTCCGAGAACCGAATTTACAGCTTTCAACTTGAGCTGGAGGGACCTCTACCCACTGTGAACCACTCTCTACAAATTTCCTTGTACTCGAGAACCGAACCGCCAACCTTTGACTGTAGTGGGAGACAGCTCTAGCCACTGTAAACATGCCCCATCAGCGAGACCAGTCTGGCTTTACCCCAGAACCGAACCCAAAACCTTAAAGTTTGTATCGTATTGTATTATAATACGACTGTTCAGTCACGGCAGATTTCTTTGCGTGAAATTCAGGCTGCTCTCCTCAGGGAGAGCATATCCCACAAGAGCAGCACCACCATTTTTTTCTTTAGAACTTTCCTGTCTGCATGTGCACTTGTTTCTCCGCCAGAGTTGTTTTTATTCTACAGAATTTTCGCAGGAACAACTCTTTCGTTCTCCTGGGTCCTTTTAAGCGCACTGAAAGCAAGTTGCACACGGCACCTCGGTTTATCCAAATCATCCAAAATGTTATCACCAAGGCCACCACACAAGGTCTAGTGGATGGTTGGGGAGGGGTGGGGGGGTGGGGAGAGGGGAGTTTTCGTCGAACAGGAATCGAACCCACACTTACCTTTTAGGCAGGTGTGCAACCCCTAGACCACTGACCCAAACACATCTGATCTGAGTGGAGCTTTATTCACTTTACTCTATGGCCTTGGAACATTCATTTCAAAAGTATTTCCATTCGACACCTCGCCTTTAGACAAAGGCGACAAATAATGTAAAGTGCAAAGTGCGAACTCTTCACTGATGCCAGCATTAAAAAAACCAAAAAACTAGTAAGGGTGTGTTTGTGTGTTGTTGTTCTTCAATTTAACGTCTATTCATAATAAGTGATATAAGTAAGGTGTGTGTGTGTGTGTGTGTGTGTGTGTGTGTGTGTGTGGTGTGTGTGTGTGTGTGTGTGTGTGATACAACTTTGTGTAAGAGTATGTGCATCTGCGCTTATACACGAGTGTACCCACGCGTTCACCTATAATTCTTTACAATACACAGTTTATACGCCCACACGCATACCACTTGGTACATAAAATCAATTAGCATGGAAACAAGCACACGATTTCAATCATTAAAAACGCAAATTCCAAGCTAAAACGTCGTGACCCTCACACACACACTCCTTAAAACATTCATCCACTTAAATACCACAGATAATTTTTTTCATTTGTTGGCTCCTCCGCTACAGCCCCGAGGTTCACCAATGGCGAGATTTTGCATTATATGCGACCGTTTGGGTTTTCGTTTTGCCCACCATAAGGTAGCCGCATTCCAACTTCGGGGACTTAAAAGAATTTAAAAAATATATATAACAGCAACTCAAAACCCCACCTTAGATTAGTCAGATCCCAAATTTCAGATTTTTTTTTTTTTTTTTTTGGGGGGGGGGGGGATCGTTTCTTGGCCACAGCTTCAAGGTTCACCAATGGTGAGATTTTTGTGTATAGGACCGATATTGCCCACTATTACAGTAGCCGCATTCCGACCTCGGGGATGCAGTTGCCAATTGAACTTAGCAGTTTTTCCCCCCCAAGACAGTCAGGGGGTACCTCCCTGCCCTTTCTGAATTTCGTGAGTTCGTTTGATGCGCACAAGTCCTTAAGCCTATGGGTCCGACAGGATTTTGATTTCATGATCTGACCATTAGGCTTTTCGTTCAGGACTATACAATACAATACTAAACAAAAACACATTACGAAACACTACAATTCAATACGATACAACACAACTCGATGCAATGCAACGCAGCACAATACGATACAATATAATGCAACACAATACAGATACATATGTACAATATAATGCAACACAATACAATATAATGCAATGCAATGCAATGCAATGCAACGTAATCACAAGGACGTAAGTAGCAAACCATCGCACAAACTATACAACCCCAACACTACACTACATCACACACCACAACACACACCACACCAGCACCACTTGGAATTTTAAGTCTGGAATTTTCTGGTTTGGTTTGATTGTATTTTTTTTACAAAGTCCCAGCGGAGTTCTCCGATTTTTCATGGACCGAACCACTAACCAATCATCACCATTCATGCAATAGGCCTCGCTATGCCCGACACTACACCACTTCCTGTCCCAAATACAACGCCCTTTGACAGTTTTGTGTCCACCCGTACCCTTCTAGTTCTGAAGTACCCCGCTTTCACGTCTTACACACCTGTCAAGGGTGTGGCTCCACTACCCAGTTTACAACCAATTCTACCGCTTCAACAGACTCTCCAAACCTCCCTCCCCCCCCTCTCTCCTCTCTCTCTCTCTCTCTCCTCTCCCCATGTACTGAGTATTGCTGTGTCGAAACCCAAGCGTTTCCGGCTCTGAAAATAATGGGTTGCTTCGGTCAATTGTTGATTTTTGTTTGCTTGTTTGCACGTTATGGCCGCCTATTTTCCAAAAGGCGAAACGGCTTTTACCGTGTACGCAAGGTGTTCTACGCAGGTTCGTATGTGGGTTTTGTTGGTTTGGGTTATATCATAGTCCTAGCGGAGTTTTCCGACTTAGTACTGTGGTGATCGCAAGTCGGCTCACTTAGGCGCCGTGGACCATCCTAAAATCAACGCACGTTGCAATTCTGATATCGCAAGTCCGCATAATAGTGTTGTTGCTGTGATTAACTAAACGTCCCAGCGGAGATTTCCAATTTAGGGACCGTCAAGTTCGCACACTGGACCTCGGTTTACAATAGCCTCACTCGAAGAACTTTCTGGAGAGTGGAGTGGGGTCGGTACTGATGTCAACACCATGATGGGAAATCCCTTCGAAGAGGCATCTCGGTGATGGCTCGAACCCGGGCCGTTTGATAGCGAGCTTACGGTTTTATCCACAAGGCTATTCCCAGCTGACTTCAACTAAAGATTCTGTCCTGATCCTATGCTTGCCAGGTTTGTTTAGAAAAAAAAAGGGGGGGGGAGGGTACTAAGCGGCCTTGTGGTTAGTCCATCAAACTCGTGATGCGAGAGTCCGGGTTCGAATCTTTGTTTAAGGTCACTGTTTGAAGGGACTTTTCACAAGCTATACTCGAGTGGTTAAGACCATTTGGCTTCAATTCTGTCCGTGTACATGTGTCCACGAAGTCGTGAGTTCAAATCTCGGAAGCAACGTCTGGTAAATTAAGGGTGGGGATTTTTTTTTTTTTAAAGATCTTTCAGATCAGCTGAAAGTGTGACATACCTTGCCTTTATTCCCTTCGTGTATACAGAACATATATACGCATGCAGAAGATAAAAATATGCACGTCACAGATCCCATGATACATGTCCGCGCTCAGTAGGTTACGGAAACACTAACATACCCTGCATCCTAAAGGAAGTTATGGGAGAATCTCTCTCTCTCTCTCTCTCTCTCTTCTCTCTCTCTCTCTTCTCTCTCTCTCTCTCTCACCACACACAACACACACACACACTTACTACACCTCTTTGTGTTTGTTGTTCTTTTTTTTTTAATTTTGTTTTGCTATTCCCTAATCAGGACAGGGGCCGATTGAAAAAAAAAAAGTATGCGAATACTTTGTTAGCCATGAAAAATAAAGATTATTCATTCATTCATTTTATTCTCTCTCTCTCTCTCTCTCTCTCTCTCTCTCTCTCTCTCTCTCTCTCTCTCTCTCTCTCTCTCTTTACAATGGGATGACGCATGTGTAAATATTACTTCTATTCTAAGGAGAGTTGTTAAAATTTCATAATTCTCTTAACGACCCAACAAAGCGACTGTGTGCGCGTGTGTGCGTGCGTGGTGTGTGTGTGTGTGTGTGTGTGTGTGTGTGTGTGTGTGTGTGTGTGTGTGTGTGTGTGTGTGTGTGTGTGTGTGTGTGTATGTGTGTGTGTGTATGCGAGAAAGAGAGAGAGGGGGGGGGGGTGTGAACGCGCATGCGTGCGTGTGCGTGTGTCGTGCGTGGTGCGTGGTGTGTGGTGTGTGTGTGTGTGCCCTTAAAAAAAAAAGGCGTGCACGAACCGCTCTTTTGTGCATCTGCACTCAATCACTTCTTCCCCTCCCTCTGTCTCCCCCCCCCCTCCCCCACCACTACACACACACACAACTTTCATTCTGCCGCACCCCTCCTCCCCCTCACCAATATTGTTGTCATCAATCTTTTTTTTTCTTCCACTCGCGCGCGCAAAGTCAAGACACACAGACGACATTCATCCCGGACCAGACGCCCTCATGGCGACACCACTTGTCCAAACGGAAAAAAGGGAAGACGAGGTGTGTGTGTGTGGTGTGTGTGTGTGTGTGTGTGTGGTGTGTGTGTGTGTGTGTGTTGTGTGTGTGGTGCGTGCGTGTGCTTGCGTGTGTGTGTGGGTGGGGGGGGGGGTGCGTCGTGCGTGTTTGTGTATTTTGTGTTGCATATGTATGTGTTAACGTGTGCATGCGTGCGTGTGTGTATGTATGTGCGTGGGTACGTGAGTGTGTGCGTGTGTGTGCGCGCGTGCGAAAAGTTTTAGTTTTGCTTTTCTTTCACAGCTTTTGATATTTTCCATGCAAAATGCGTAAAAGTTTCCAAACGATTGTGTGTAATCCAAACAAATATAAAAGATACACCGACAGATCTCCAAGGCATCTATAAAATGTTACTATGCTCCTAACCTCTCCTCGTATCCTTTGCATATGGGCATTATCCACACACACACAAAAACACACACACACACACACACACACACACACACACACACACACACACACACCCATCACCACCCACCCACCACCAAAAAATCTTTTAAAAGAAAACTATATAAAGACAATTTTCGCATAGTTCAGAATCAAGTTACGCCCTAGTGAAACGCGTTTATTTATAGACTGTCTACCACCCACGGTAAAGAGGTGTGTACGCGTGTATGTGAATTTAATAGTGCTTAAATAACGCAGGCTTATGTGCACTGCTTTTTGTCCTACTGTGTGTGTGTTGTCTGTAGTGAAGGGGAGGGGTCATCGGTTTTTATTTCACCGCCTACTTTTCGATTTTTTTTGTTACTATATACGTGCCCATCGCATAAACATACCAGACATTCACACACACACACACGCACACGTGTGACGCGGCACACACGGGCATACGTAATACTCTAGCCATATGTGTGGTGGTTTAAAGGTAAAGCACCTATTTTGAAGGGAAGAGACATCGCGGTTGGATTCCCTCAGTCTGAAGCCGAACTCCCCCCCCCCCCCCCCCCCCAATCTATTAGACCATGAACAGCAATCTGGGTGCTAGTCTTTTGTGTAAAATGAGAAAGTGATGTCCTGTGGGCAACATATATTTAGCGCACGTAAAAGAACCAACAGCAACAAGAGAGAGCTGCTCCTTGTAAAAATTCTGAAGCAAATAAAATCCACACTCACAAAGAAAAATACACCTACAGTGATTTTTTTTTTTAATGCAAAAATTGGGTGCGCTATACTTTTGGGGACCGTTTGTTTTAGGAGAAATCTGAATCAATGCAGAGACATCTGTCCAGACTGAAAGTGGTATACGCCCAAATCTCAGGAATGCTTTTTCTCTTCATCCTGACAGGGTCTGTGTTGCATAATAAAAAGCTTTTCTTCCATATATGCAAGTCTGCAGTCATGAAACATAGCCTGTGCAAGAATAGGTTATGAACTGTTTCAACAGTCTGCTTTTGAAGCCTGAAAACGAAATGCTGAAAAGCAGAAAGTATTACACATACAAGTATCATTTGCCTATCATTACTAAATGAGAAACTAGATCCGTTTCATCAATATCATTATTATCATCGTTTTCAAAAGCGGTTTATGATTCTATCTGGAATAAAAATAGATGTCCAGTTTACCCACCCCCACCCCCTTTACCACACAACCCCAAACCCCTCCTAATCTCTCGTCTTCTCTGCTGTCTTTCTCTTCTCGTCTTCTCTCTTCTTCTCCTCCCCCCTCTCCCCCTTTATACTTACAACGACAATTCTTATCATCGTGGTCATTATTAACATCGTCTGAGGGTGGTCTCTACAGTTAGGTCACAACGTGACACTACACACACACAACACACACACAATCCACACACAACCACACCACACACACACACACTCACACCACGAACACAAATCAACTACAACACAGTTAGCACACAAACACTCACTACAACAAGAGTGAGAGAAGAAGAGACAGAGAGATGACAGTAGGCAGAAGAGGGGCTGAAATCCTCAAATCAACAGGTAAGCCTTTTAACCCTGGTCATTGTCAACATCGTTTTACGGGTGGTCTTCAACAGTCTACCGTTAGCAGACGTGACCATGCATGGACTCACTCCACACACACACACACACACACACACACACACACACACACACACACACACACACACACACACACACACACACACACACAACACAACACACACAGGGGGAAGGGATAGCCTGGTGGTCAGAGTACTGCGCTCGAAATCTGCTGATAGCCTACAGGTTCGAATCTCGTTCAAGAGGTTTTTTCCCTCTAGAGTTAACATCAGTGCCGACTCCACTCCTCCCCGAAATTTTCGGATGAATCATAAACCAAGGTCCCGTGCGCAAGCGCACGCAGAACATCTTGCGCACACGTTAAAAACCGCTCCGCTTTTTCGAAGAGTAGGCCATGTTTTATATGCCGGTAGGAACGGATGAAAAACATTACATAACTGCATACACGCGAGGACTGGATGTGGAATTTAAAAAAAGCACGTAAGTGCTTGTTCCATTATCCTTGAAATAAAAAAGAATAGAATTAAAGATATAAAAAATAATTCTCTCTCTCTCTCTCTCTCTCTCTCTCTCTCTCTCTCTCTCTCTCTCTCTCTCTCTCTCTCTCCCTCCCTCCCTCCCCCCTCCCCTATTCCCTCCCCCTCCCTCTCTATCTCCGATCATAGTTTCATTTCAAGTGTTGAAGTCCTATGCTTTTTTTTTTGGGGGGGGGGTTTGGTCCACCTATATTTGCCTACCCAGGCCCACATGCACCCACTGAAGATGTTCGCGTGTGCCTGAAGATGTGATGTTGAGCCCCTAAAACTAACACACTTTGTAACAGAACACTGCGCAAAAATTGAAGGCCCCAAATCCCCAATTAATCTGGTTTGATGATTTTATAGAGTCCAATTTTGTTTTGTGTACTGGGCTTTAGTTTTAACAAAATTTTATTTTGAGAAAAGAAGAAAAAAGAAACACACACTCACACACACACACACTGCATGCATACGGGGACTGGATGTAAAAAAAAACAACACACGAGTGCTGATTCCATTATCTTCGATATAAAAGAATAAAGAACACACACACACACACACACACACACACACACACACACACACACACACACACACACACACACCAAGCAAAGCATAACATGACATGACATGCCAACGAGTTAACTCAAAACAGTCTTGTCATAACATACATTTTGACGGATGACTTCACAGTAGCAACAACAGTTTATATATATATATATATATATTGTGTGTGTGTGTGTGTGTGTGTGTGTGTGTGTGTGTGTGTGTGTGTGTGTGTGTGTGTGTGTGTGTGTGTTAAATACTATACAGTATATACACACACAATTGTTAATGTGATGTAGTTGGGGACTTGTATAGAGGTTAAGCTCGAAGAAGCCCAAAGCGCTAAGATGTGGGAAGATAGATCGGCCCCACGAAATAATTTACAGCAAGAATGCGACCGGAACAAAGTATCACACACACACACACACAACACACACACACAAACACACACACACACACACACACACAACACACACACACACACACACACACACCACACACACACACACACCACCACACACACACACACACACACACATACACACACAAATCTTACCTGTCGACGCCCCGCTTTCGAAGAAAGAAGACGACGACACTCACGCCGACAATGACGAAGGCCAATCGCATAGGATCGAACCACGAACCACTGGACTGTGTGTTCGTTGCAGCCATTTTCATGTCTTCCTCTCTATCTTCGTTCTCTCTCTCTCCTCCTGTTTTTCCTTACGTATTTTTTTCTTCCGAAAATCTCTTTGTGATTTTTGCTTGACTTTTATTGTTTAAACTTTTTTTCCTTATACCAATATTGTTTGGATTTTTTTAAAATTATTTTTTTCCCTTTTTGTTTGTTTGGTACTGGCTAATTATTGTAAACTGTGTGGCGAAATACCACTTGTAACAGAAGACTCCTTCCTTTCACTAGTAGCTGGACAAGGACTATTTACTGTCTTTCTGTCTTGGATTTTTTCCCCTCTCTCTTTGCAAATCTTTGTAAAAAAAACGTGTTTGGCTTTGGTTGTTTTTGTTTTGGATCTTATTTCCTCAAAACCTCTGTCGAGAAAGTATGCGTTTTCTTTCGGTTTTTTGTCTTTTGTTTTGTTTTTCGTTAGTTGTGAGTTTAGTTTTCTTGAGGTCTAGAGAGCAAACGCAGCGAGGGCTGTCTTGAGTTTCAAGTCAAACAGCCGGTTGTCATTAGTCGGCTGGTCCTTGTTCACAGCTCTGTAAACACACACACACAGAGAAAAACAGTGAGCGCTGGCTGTAATGATGATGAACAGCGCCAACGCAACCAGAAGAGAAAGAAATCTCCCCCTAAACACTGAAAACATGGAAAACTTTAGGAGAGAAAAAAAAACAGAAATAAAAACAGACAGGCCCTCAAACGTGCGTGCACACACGCAGACATGTGCGCGCAGTGTGTAGACACTTGTCCGTGTGTGTGCGTGCGCGCGCGCACACACCCTCCCCTTTATCCCCCCACTCTTCCCTCCCCAACAGACAAACAGACAGACACACAGACACACACACAGACACACAACACACCACAAACCCTCGCCAAAACTATGACGAAATCAAAAAGATCACAAGGAAGAAAAGAAAAAAAGGGGGAAAAAAAGACGTAAGTAACAACAAAGGTCTGTGAAATGAAGTGTAACGTTCCATGCCTGTCTTATTCTTTCGCCTCGACTTGACTGGTCCGTAACCTACAGTGCCTATATACCCTTGACACATAAAACTATATCAAACATGCTTTCTTTTTTCCTTTCTTCTTTTTCCCCTTTTTGGTCACACGTACCCCGGCCAACCCCCGTTATCTACAAAAGCTACATACCCATGAAACATGAAACCACTTTTTTTTTTTTAAGTTTTGTTTATGTGGGGTTTGTGTGTGTGTGTGTGTGTGTGGTGTGTGGTGTGTCGTGCGTGGTGCGTGCGTGCGTGCGTGTGTGTGTGTGTGTGTGTTGGTGTGTGTGTGTGTGTGTGTTTTATACCGTTGAAGAATAAAACATAAGCCATGGTTTTGTTTTCTGCTTTAAATTTTTTTTTAGGTCTTTTGTTAGTTCTTGGATGGGTTATTTGTTTGTTTTTTTGGAGAAGAGGGGTCAGCCTTCAATCCAATCCAGTCTTTATTGCTATCTATTGCCCCGCCGACCACACAGGCCATATCGGAGGGGGGGGGGGGGGTTCATACTTATCCCCTCTGTTATCTACAAAGCCTTACATACCCTTGACATATGAAACGACATGAACCATGCTTTTTTGCTTGTTTTGGTTGGTTTGTGTTTTTGTTTGTTGTCTTTGATTGGGGGGGGGGGGGTGGTCCACACATTATCCATCTATTAAATTACATGCCTTTAAACTCCTCAAGAACATTCTTTGGTGTTTTGGGTGAAGGGTTTTTTTGGGGTGGTGGTGGTTTGGTCACATTTACCAAGTCCGGTATCTTCAAAGCTACAAATCTTTGAAATATAAAACGACATCAAAATGTTGAGGGGGGGGTAGTTTTTTTGTTTGTTTTGTGCTCTCTCTCTCTTTCCTCTCCCCCCCCCCCTCTCTCTCTCTCTCCTCTCTCTCTCACTCTCTCTCTCTTCCAAAAAGGGCTATGACTTACATGGATAAACAATATAAAATCTCAACTCCCTCTCCCTCTCTTTGTTGTCAAATTTACCCGAGCCCTTTGTAACAATTTCCATCTTGGTTTAATTAAGAAGAAATTTTTGTTCCAAGTTTTGCAACAGAGTAATTCTGTTATATTTTAAGGACTAATGATTACTACAGCTGAGTGGATCAGACCAACTTCCACCCGGCTCCGGTGAATCCATGAAGTCGTGGGTTCAAATCTCGGCAGCGGTTGTGATGCATTTAGAGTAGGGTTGGGTTGGAGGGGGGGGGGGGGTTTTTTACGTTCTCCAGAGTCAACTCAAACTGCAGTCCTGCTAGTGCCTTAATTTCCTTCGTGTATAAAAAATACATACAGAAGATCTAAGTATGCACGTTAAGAAAAGATTCTGTAATTCATGTCAGCGTTCGGTGGGTTGACGCAAATGTGAACATTCCCAGCATGCACCCTGTACTGGAAAGGGTCAAACTCCACCAGGTTCACCTTCACCTTGCACAAGAGACACCGCTTAAAGTATCCAGTGCAGTGCCCCATCCACTGCTCAGGCAGCTGAGGGAGAGAGAAGAGAAGAGATACCGTGACAGGACAACAAAGAGTTTTGTCTAACGGGATAGCAGTGGTCAGAGCGCTCACTTTCCCCAAGTTAAGCAGCGTCCAATGTGGTTACTAGTTGGATGGGTGACCGTTTGCGCACCTTGGCTTCAGCACAGTCCCCCCAGCTGTAAATGGGTACCTTCCCTCTTTAGGGTCAGGGAAGGTAAAGCAGCGAGGGAGAGGAGATGGGCCCGCCCTCAATATGCTGGACCCCTAGAGAAGCTGAGGTCTCTGATGCCTCGCTCCCCTGCGACCGCGTAGGTTATGGGACACCTACCTTATTGTCGAATGTTCAGACAACTGCTATTGTCTTGTCATATGACGAAAATGCTTGTTAGGCGCAAATCTAGTGCCCACCACCGCTCGCACATAGCAACTATGATTTGTCGAATGTATCCACAGCACACAAAACTGACATTTGAGTGATTTGTCATATGGAAGCGAAAAGTGTTCGTAGTGCACATGCATCGATATAATAGAATTACAGACAAAACTCACACAGACAAATACAGAAGACACACAAGGCAGACATCCGTAACCTTTCTTGTAGTATCACTTTGGACCACCTGGAGATCATTAGATTTTTTTTGAGGACCAACGACTGATACCTTTGCCCTGACAATGATGACCTTCCATTTCATAAGAACGATGATTACTAGACGACAATAAACTGACATATGATTAGACTTTTGTTTTAGAGCAAAGTGAGAAGTATTACTACTGAACAGCATAAATAATTAAAAATTCACGACACAACACACACACACAACACACACAACACAACACACGACACACACACACAAACCTTTGAAAACTTTCTGTGTATGTATCTAAAACTTGGATCAATTCACTCTGGAGAAATATAGAAAATCTTTTTTGTGACAATGTGAACAGCAACATGACTAATAC
>CM060344.1:24309821-24314821 GCA_030674155.1 Stramonita haemastoma | reverse complement strand
CACCCCCACGTGCGATCGGTCTCAGTGATTCCCAGGTTTAATGACCGAGACACGAGTGCATAATAATTACTCTGAGAGACCCAAGAATGTTTAGCTTGGAAACGCCCAACACCAACATTCCTCGGTCCCTCGTGACTTTGACCTCTCCTGACTTCTCCAGTGACTCCCTCAGAAGTCACTGGAGTACTGCGCTGAGTCTCTCACACTGCCGTGGCCAAGTTGAACATGGTGCCGTCCATTTCTTCTGGGTCGCTGATTGCACGGTGTGTCAAAGTCAAAGTCAAAATTTTATTTTCAGATGGTACCTTGAGTAAGCATCGATTTGCTTTTTTTCATCAAGCCATCTATCCAAGGAAAAAAAAACAAAAAACAGAACATCAAGAAAAAAAAAAATAATAATTTAATTTTAAAAGCAGAGAAAAACATTTCACCAACATTAATTAACCAACATGATTTCAACAGCCTCAAAAATACAATATGCCTATAGAAAATATAAGAAACAACACTAACAATGAAAACTCTGTGTGTGTGTGTGTGTGGTGTGTGTGTGTGTGTGTGTGTGTGTGTGTGTGTGTGTGTGTGTGTGGTGTGGAATTATCAATCTAATTAAATGTGTGTGTGAGAGAGTGTGAGAGAGTCTGTGTGAGTGTGAGTGGTGTGTGTGTGTTGTGTGTGTAGAGAGAGAGAGAGAGAGAGAGAGAGAGAGAGAGAGAGAGAGAGAGAGAAGGGTGGATGAAAGATCACATGACGAGTATCGGAGGATAGTGTAATACATGTATATAATGTATAGAATTTGTTTTGCGCTGAATCTGAAAACCAGCAAATCAAAGCGCACATTCATATATACACACACATGCAACCGTCCACAAATAGGATTAACATCAAATTTAAACATACCAGCACAACCGCGCCGTGTGCACGCACGCACGAGCACCACGCACACACACAACACACACACCACCACACCACACAACACACATACCACACAAAAGCAACACATTTATTGGGCTGGGTGATGAAGATGGGGGTGGCTGTTGAAGAAAACGGACAGTTTATGAGGGAGGGCAGATCTAAGGCAGAAAAAAGGTGTGTTTTGAGGCTGGATTTAAATTATTTTTCTCGTTCCTCGGCTGGAGCTCCGAGGTTTACCAATGGTGAGATTTTGCGTATGCAACAATTTTTAACCCACAGTTAAGGTAGCTAAGTGGTCAGAGCACTCGCTTCCCCCCAGTCAAGTTAAGCAGCGTCGAGCGTGATTACCAGTTGGATGGGTGACCGTTTGCGCGCCTTGGCTACAGTACAGTCCCCTCCCCCCCCCCCCCCCCCCCCTGTTCACCCAGCTGTAATTGGGTACCTGCCCTCTTTAGGGTCAGGGAAGGTAAAAGCAGCGAGGGAGAGGAGATGGGCACCGCCCTCAATATACTGGCCCCTGGAGAAGCTGAGGTCTCTGACGCCTCGCTCCCCTATGACCACCTAGGTTATGGGACACCTTTACCTTTTTTAAGATAGAAGTATGCCCACTTCAGGGATGGCGTCTAAACACGACACCAGTGTGCATGCATTTTTTAAGTGTTATTCCTACCGGCATGAAAAGTACTCTTTCGAAAGGCAGAACGAGTTTTTAGCATGTGCGCAAGATGTTCTGCGTGCGTTCACCCATAGTACCTTGGTTTATAGTTTCAACTGAAGGACTTTTGTGAGCCCAGAGTCAGTATGACTTAACTCCTGGATAAAAATCCCTAAAATGGGCGGCTCCGTGGTGGCTCAAACCTAGACTCGTCGGGCCGTCAGATTTTCAAAAACAACATTCGAACCACTTGGCTATCGTATATCCCGCCCTCTATATAACTTACATCCATACCAGAAGCCTTCCTATGCATATCTATCCGAAATTCCCCAACCACTAGTCCACCACATCCATTATTAAAAAAAAAAATCAGTTTATATTCTTATCCCGTCGCTTCCTCGAGGCTAAAACGCACTTGCCTACCTTTTTCCTTTTTGATGTCCTCGAAATATTTCGTTCGTAACCTAAAAAGTGCAGTCACGCTTCTCCCAAGTTCTCTGTTGCATTTTTGCGCTTGTAACAACAACTGCTGGGCGAACTCTGCCCTGCAAAAACTCTTGTTTAAAAATAAACTCAACACGCACTGACAAAAAAAAAAGAATGGAAGATGATTGTCGTCTGTTCCAGTTCTGTGACGTTATCGTTAGTCAACTTTGTGGCTTGGAAAAGGTGGATCAGTTTCACGGATCCGCCTTCACGTGAATTTTTCGTCACTTGAGATAGCGAGTGGGGCGAGAAAAAAAAGGAATAGATAATGTTTTGGAAGTAAAGTGGTTTATTTTTAAAGGAGGAGAAGGAGGAGGCATTTTTCTGCATTTTTCGTGTGTGTTTGTGGGATATCTTTGTTTTTCGTGTCCGCTACCCTGAGTAGATTGCGAAGTCATTTTCCCACTGTTGCTGATGTACTCCCTGACTTTCGGATGATTATCTATTCGTACAAGGAATGTTACTTTAGTGTGTGTGGGTACGGGTGTACTTTTTCAGGGTCTAGACTATTATTTTGTGCAAACTTTAAACAAAATGTTGTATTTGGTGTGCACACACACAACAGAACACAGGCGTGGCGCGCGCGCACACACACACACACACACACACACACACACACACAGAGTAAACACACACACACACACACACACACACACACACACACAGAGTAAACACACACACAAACAAACGCTCACACACACACACACACACACACACACAACACACACACACAACACACACTTTTTTCATTTCAAGGACTCACAAAAGGTTTGGTTAAAACTGAAACAGATGAAAAATGGGACAACCCTTCCAACTTGCCCAATTACAATTGATAACAATGAATTTCCATCAGACATGGTAAAAGCAGAAACTTTTTCTAACCTTTTTGCCAAAAATAGCAGGCTGGAAGGTCTGTCTTCGTTTTGCAAGTGTTACAGAGAACAGGACTCGAAGAATCCCTTAATATTCAGATCCTCCCCCACAAAACGACATGTGGTTTAATTCTTCCATTACTTTGGAAGAATTAAAATCTGCAATAGGTTCTCTCAGTAATAAAAAATGTTTCTTTTGGCTCTGATGTAATTTCCAATGAAATGTTAAAAAATCTTTCTGACAATTGTGTGAACTTTTTACACCGTATTTTTCACACTTGCTGGGAAACTGGAATTTTACCACAGTTGTGGAAAAATTCTATAGTTGTACCAATTCTAAAGACCGGAAAGTCAAAACTTAACAAAATGAATTACAGACCAATCGCATTAACATCTCACACTAGTAAACTGTTGGAGAAAATAGTACTGAATCGTTTAACTTATTATTGTGAAAAGAACAAAATAATACCTGTTAATCAAGCAGGATTTCAAAAAGGTAGATCAACAACTGAACATCTAGTTAAACTGTCCACACATATAAAGCGCCAATTCGCACGTAGAAAAAGTGTTTTAGCAACTTTTTTTGATGTAGAGAAGGCATATGATCAAGTCTGGCACAAGCGTCTATTATTTAAATTAAAATCAATTGGTTTGTCTGGTAATATGTACAATTATGTAAAATCTTTTTTAGCAGATAGAACCATTCAAACGAGAATAGGTTCGAGTTATTCTTCTTCCCACAATACTGAAATATGGGTATACCTCAGGTTTCAATTAATAGCTCCAATATTATTCAATATACTTATACATGACCTTCCTAAAGCTTTGTCAAGTAATGTGGTTTTGGTTCAATATGCCGATGACATCTGCATGTGGTTAAACACCACATTGAAAAAAATCCACTCCACAAAGAGCTACAAAACTATCTCAGAAAATTGTATCAAACTGAGTTGGATAGACTTGGAAATTTCATGATGGAAAATGGACTGTCTCTTTCAACAGAAAAAACAAAGATGATGCTATTTGATTCTGGAAGTGTTCCAAACAGCCCTTCCAATATTTAAATTACAAGGAAAACTAATTGAGTATACACAAATGATCAAATTTTTAGGCCTTTATATTACACCCAAAATTGACATGGAATAATCATATCGATCATATCCTTACCAAGGCCAAGAAGAGTTTAAATCTTTTAAAGGTCGTAAGCAGACTACCATGGGGAATGGACTCTCAGAGCTTAATTCATCTTTCCATTGCCCTTGTTAGGTCTAAACTGTCTTATGCACAAGAGTGTTCTTTAGCGCTCCAAAGTACCTGTTAAAAAAGATTCAGAGCATAGACAGTAAAGCTATCAAACTTTCTCTTGGTGTGCCAGTTCATGCTTCTAGCCAAGAAACGTACAAAGAAAGCCGTGTCTTACCAATAGATGCTTTTAGAGAATTATCAGCTGCAAAATTTATCATCAGAAGTAGCTCAAGAGAAAATTTTGTACACAAAGAGATAACAGAGGGGTCTGATCTTGATTTCCCTAAAAGAGCAAACTGTATATCATCACAACAAACTATTGCTACTTACGCTTCAACTTTTTAAAAAAACAAATATCAGCCCAGCAGATATAGCTGTTCAACCACCATATTCACCCATCCCACGTTGGGAGTTACTTAGAGCAACATATGACATCAACTACAATAATTTGAAAAAAGGTGAAAATGTCAATATTTTAACAACTTCGGTTAGAGCACATATTTATGATCAATACAAAGACTGCCTTAAAATATATACAGACGGATCAGTGATAGAAACTAAATCTGTAGGTGCTGCCTTCGTAATCCCAGCTCTTAAAGTTAGAAAATCGTATTTTTTGGGTAAACAATTATCAATATTCACTGCTGAACTTCTTGCTATTTTAAAAGCTTTAGACTATTTGTTAAACCTTCCAAGAATTCTTTTCAAAATTGTACTTTTCGTTGACTCAAAGTCAGTTTTAAATGTCCTTGAGTCTTTTGATTTGGATACGCGTCCAGACTTGATCATTGAAGTCAGCCATTTAATTCATTATTTGAGAATCAAAGGCA
>CM060344.1:24299821-24302321 GCA_030674155.1 Stramonita haemastoma | reverse complement strand
TCTTTCTTTCTTTTTAGGGGGAGGGGGCAAGGGGTGTTGTTGTTGCTGCGCTTAGACTTGGCAAAAGGAGACAAATAAATTGCTAGTGTCAGCGCATGTGTGTGTGTGTGTGTGTGTGTGTGTGTGTGTGTGTGTGTGTGTGTGTGTGTGTGTGTGTGTGTGTGTGTGTGTGTGAGTGTAAGCATTTTGTTGTTAAATGTCTGTGTTTTTATGCAACCGTCTGAAGTGCAGGGATTTCCTGGATTGTGTTACTGGTTTTGATCTGATAGTCTTTGTTGAAACCAAGACAGACAAGCCAGTTTCAGATTTCTTCGTTGATGTATTTGATAAAATGGGGTTTTCCATTGATATTTTGAGCAGAAAAAAACTATCGAATAACCCCTCAGGTGGTATTGCTAAAGTACTTTTTTTTTAAAGTCATTGTGCTACTACATTAAAACTTAACCAAACAAACAAGATTATGCTCTAAGATTTTTGATAGATCAGCAAACAGAGATACAAGATTTGATAAACCAGTTTTAGGTGGGGCAGTCTGTATTCCTCCAGAGGGTTCACTCACTATAAGTGTTAATTTATTTGATGATATTGAAACTTCTCTTGTTGACTTTAGATGTAAATTACATTATGATGACAGTCCTGGGTTTGTTCCTGGATAACTTTTAACGAAAACACCAAATGCAATACACTTAAAGCGGTATTAAAAAATAAATAAATAAACAGCGATTATATCGAAATAGATCCAGAGGAGATGGATCAAAGTGTTCATATTCTTGAGGACTGTGGTGCTGATCCAAAAACCTAGATGCCTCCAACCCCCTGTCCAGTTATAATTCTTGTAGGCTGATGAAATATAAATCTGTAAAAGTTCTCCTGTTCCTCTAGAAATTCATAAATTTGCAGGTATTACTTCAAAATTTCATTTGTTGTTTTTCACAAGTGTAGACTGTGTCTTTTAAAAGAAATCGGTATACTTTTTAAAAATAAAAATGTCTTGAGTCTTTTATGTTGTTTTGTTTATTATTTTGCTTTTCAGTTCCAGTTAGTATTGATAATATTTTGGGGTGTATTATACTGTTAGTTTTATTCTCATGTTGAATTCGTTTGTAAATCCTCCTTGCTCAAAAAGGGTTCAAAGGAATTAAGTCTTGAATCTTGTGAAAGCCGAATCAAAGTCAAACCTTTATTTCTGAAGTAGATATTGAACAAGCAATACACTTGCTTTTTTCGTTCAATTCAAACCATCCATCTAAACAAATCACGGAAAAAAGAAAGATAAGAAACCGGGCGCGGCACGCTCGCGCGTGCGTGTGTGTGTGTGTGTGTGTGGGGTGTTGTGTGTGTGTGTGTGTGTGTGTGTGTGTGTGTTTGTGTGTGTGTGTGTGTGTGTGTGTGTGTGCCTGCGTGCACCTACGAGCGTGCATGTGTGTATGTGCGCGCCTGCGTGCATCTACGTACGTGTGAGCATGTGCACTCGCACACGTGGGTGCTTAAAGTTGTTTCCTTCTCTTTTATCCAGCCGAAATCAAATTCAAAACACAGATTTTGACTTTTTCTTGCGTAAACATTTAGAGAAAGTTTTCACTACTTACGGACGAAATGACCTTATAATTATTCACTTAAAACAAACCTAAACATTGAACATTTAGGTACATTCCTCCACATTCACTATCCCGCAGTCTAGCAGACCAGGGGGGCACCCCTGAAGATTTAGCAACCAGCTTCCTTCAACCCTCGCGGTTTTCTGCAGTATGCTGTTCCATCCAAGGCCAGTTCACTCTCTGATAATTATTGTCTTCCCAGCGTTTTCTCTGCCTGCCTCTTCGACTGTTTCCTTGTACTGTTCCCTGTAGGACAGTCTTGGCCAGTCCAAAGTTTTGTGTTGACGTGCCTGCGTCGCTTCAACTTGCTTTATATATATATATATATATATAGAGAGATGATGAGAGAGAGAGAGAGAGTGAGAGAGAGAGAAGAGGAAGGAAGAGAGAGAGAGAGAAATATATATATAAATATATTTTATATATATATATATATATATATATATATATATATATATATATATATATATATACTTGGTCAGGAGCTCTTCATATGGCCTGGCTGCTTTTTCAATTCTGGCTTTCACTTCCTCATCAATTATATGATTTTATTTATTTTTTAATTCTATTTTTTGTTTTTGTTTTTTTATATCGAGGATAATGGGATAAGCACTCTTGTACTTTTTTTTTTACATCCAGTCCCCGTGTGTATGCAGTTTTTGTAATCTTGTCATCTGCTCCCACCAGCACACAATGGCCTACTCTTACGAAAAGCGGAAGAGGATTTAACATGTGCGCAAGATGTTCTGCGTACGTTCGCACACAGGGACCTCGGTTTATAGTCTCATCCGAAGCACTTGTGGTGGAGAGTGGAGTCGGCACTGATGTTATTAACTCCAGAGGAAAAATCCTCTCGACCGGGGAATCGAACTCGGGTCGTCAAATTGCCAGCGCAATGTTCT